>VXAX01005902.1:53311-89211 GCA_013399835.1 Leptocoma aspasia
AATGAAGGGATTTGTAAAAGTGTTAGCCAGTGATTCACTGACTAAAGGGATTTGTACAAGTGTGTGCCAGTGATTCACTGACTGAAGGGATTTGTACAAGAGTGTACAAGAGTAATTCCTGCAGGAACTTGTACAAGTGTGTGCCAGTAATTCACTGAAGGGATTTGTACAAGTGTGTGCCAGTGATTCCTGAAGACATTTATACAAGTTTTGTGGCAGTGATCCCTGCAGGGATTTGTATAAGTGTGTGCCAGTGATTCACTGAAGGGATTTGTACAAGTTTTGTGGCAGTGATCCCTGCAGGAATTTGTACAAGTGTGTGCCAGTGATTCACTGACTGAAGGGATTTTGTACAAGTTTGTGGCAGCCAGCTCACTTAATGTATTGAGTTTACAGTCTCCCCAAAACTAACCCAAAAATGTTGTGAACTGGCAAGAAAAGAATGACAGATCACGAGTTCTTCACAGTTTTTTCTTTGTGGTAGATCTCTGATATAAGTGGGAATTTGTAATTAGTAAAAGCCTTCTGATATCTGGGGTTGCTGTTAAATATATGATGCCATGGAAAGGGTTTTTCTTGCAGGTGAATTCTATCTTTTCTGATACCTCCTATTTCTGTTGCATAGGGAATTTTATTTCAGTTATTCAATGTTAGCCATGTAAAAAAGTTCCCTTTATATTCCTTTACTACCCTGTACCTCTTTGGTGCTTTGGTTCTGTTCTGCTTTTACTCCTGACCAGCCAAAATATCCTCCTGTCTTTATTTCCCACTCTGTGAGTGGCCTTTCTGCCCCTCAGGAACCACAGGTACCTTCATCTAACCCTTTTGAAGTGCTGTTATGTGTAATTTTACCTTCATTTTCAGGGCCTTTGCTTTACTTTTCTGATTTCAGTAACGTCCCCCAGACAGGAAGGTGAGAATACTCTCCCTCGCTATGGGATTATTGCTGCTGCCCTTGTCTTTGAAAGGAAAAATGCCTTTTGGCTTATCAATATTTCCTTCTCCTAAGCTGTCCCACACAGTCCTGGTCTTGTCTGCCTTGCTTGTGGCTTTTTTGGGGCAGCAAGCCGGTATCTTTATAAATCAGTGGCAAAATCCACCTGCAGCTGCAGGAGTGGGGATACATTTGGGTTACGGTGAGACCTGGACTCACCTGAGCTCTTGGAATGGGCAAAGAGCCTTTGGAAAGTTGATTTGTTCTTATTTCTTGTTAATGTTCAGAGAAATAACACTGCTCCACCTCTGTGCAGGAGAAGGTTGTGTATTGTCCCCCCACCAGCGAGTGACACCTGTATGGGGAGGGCAGGGCTCCAGGAGTCAGAGGGCTCCTGGGAAGGGCAAGTCCTGCTTTGCCTCTGCTTTCCCATGCTGCAAATTCATTGGCACAAAGATATTGCCTGGCCCTCCTGAGAAACTGGGTTTGGCCTAGAAGAAGCAGTGAATGCCTTGTTTAGTTGTGCTTTGAAAAGGAGGTGATCATTCATGAGGAATATGTGGATCCCAGGGTTTTTGCCAGGGCACCACAGTTTGGGACCAGTGATAGTCCAAAGGTTTTAAACTGACATTAGAATGTTTTTACCCCATTTTACAGAGGATAAAATTGCTGCACCAGGAGATTTGTGCCAATGTCTTCAAACATATTCTGAGCTTAGATGTTCAGTTTGGAGAATCACAGAATCACTGAGGCTGCAAGAGACCTCCAGGGTCACCAAGCCCAACCTTCAGCTGAATCCCCCCGTGCCCACAAAACCACATTGGGAAACAACCTGTCCACTCGTTTTCCAGGGATAGTGACACCAGCAGTGCCCTGGGCAGCCTGTGCCAGTGCTTAACCACTCCTTCAGGGATGGAATCTTCCCTGGTGTCCAACCTGGGCCTCCCTCAGCACAGCCTGAGGCCATTTCCTCTCCCCCTTGTTCTTTGGGAGAAGAGACTGACCCTCACCTGGCTGCCCCCTCCTGCCAGGGAGATGAGGAGAGGTTCTTCAGGCAGCTTGAGAGCAGCTTTTCAGGGAGGTTGTTTCCCAGGAAAGTGATGGAAAACACAAGTCCAGATCAGGTTTTGGGCTTCAGACACCACCAGGGAGTGGAACACTTCTGCTCCTGGGGTTGTTGCTGAATGCAAAGCACGTCTGTGGGGAAGGAGTAAGTGCAGAGTGGAGCAGCAAGAGAGAACCTGCATCTTCCACGCTGTCTTGGCTCTGCCAGACTCCACACTCTTCAGTCAGAGTCGTTCTGGGAGGGATGCTTCAAAAAAACTCAGATATTCCCCATCAAAGGGTGTCTGTGGCAATCACACACCCGCCCAGCTCCTCCATGAGGAGATTCAGCTGCTGCTGTTGACAACTGAATGGACTGAACAGATCATTCGGTGAGAAAAGAATTCTTTACCACCTTTAATTGTGAAATAATTTCTTATTCATACACATTCATTTCCTAACGCTTTCCTTTTCCAGGCCCTTTGCATTTTAATGCATTTCCAGTTAAGCAAACAAGTAGATGGAGTTGATTTCTGTCTGTAATACACACTTTCCTTTTCTATTTTTCCTTTTACTTGTGGGAAGAGGCAGAGGAGGAAGAAAAAGATTTTTTTTTTATTATTACACTGTAGCATTTACACAGTTTTTCTAAATAGAGATTTGGGGAGATTTTTTTTCACCCTTTTCCCAGCTTCTTAAGGTTTTTCTGTACCTCAAGTAGCCAAAGCAGTTCAAGTTAATGCTTAATGCACCACACTTTAAGAGATAGGCATTTCTTGCAGTCAGGTCTCAATTAAGAGATAAAAGACAAAAAGTGCAAAGCACTTGATAAAGCTCAGAATACAAGGAGCAGCATGGAAGTGCTTGAAGCTGTCCATAGCGATAACTGGATAGCCAGCTGGAATCTTCTTGAAATGAAGTGGGTGCTCTAACTTATCAAATTCCACATATGGGGAAATTATTGGTGCCCACAGGGGTGATTAACACGAACTCAGTGGGTCAGAAACAAGCTGGGATAAAGGTGAGGGCTGTATCTGACTATCAACACCAAATGGAGCCATTTAGAGGGAGATAGCAGCGGGGTTTTCGCCTCCCCTGTATCTCCAGCGGTGCAGGCTGTCAGGGGAGAGGCACAGGGGAAGCTGCATACCCAGAGTCTGCTGGATAATGTGCAAATTGCAGTGCACATTAAAATGTAATCTATTTTAATAAGTCATATTAAGATTACATTTTAGATAATTGTGTGTTTATCTTATACAACAAATATTTGCCCTGCTGTATATAGTCCCTGTCACTCTCTCGCTCTCTCTTTAAATTCCAAGTGCCAGCACCAAAAGAGAGAGCAGCGTTTAACTGAGAGCAGGAAACCATCAGCTGGAGCTCAGGTGAGCCAGGCTGGGAGCCGAGGAGGGGCTGGTGAGTCTCAGTGACACTGCCAAGGGCGGTGTGGGCACAGAGCCCTGGCTCCCTCCTGCCCTGGGACAAGTCCAGGGCAGCTCCGGTGCCCCTGGGGCTGTGCTGGGCTCACTGGGCTTGGCCCAGGGTTTGGGGTCCCAGCCAGGAGTGACTGACACTGACAATCACCGAGAGGGTTCCCTGCCCTGGTTTTGGGGCTCTCGGGGCCCATTCAGGCGTGTCCCTGGTGGTTCCCAAGGGGAGGAGGGTCCTGTGTCCCCCTCCCACGGGCAGTGCTGGGCTGCAGCTCCCTCACCAGCAGCCCCTGGCAGCATCCTGCTCCCCCCCGTGCTGCCCCTGGCACTGCAGCCCTCCTTGCAGCTCCCTCTGCCACCGTCCTACAGGACAATTCCTACAGGGGAGGCACTCCTGGGCTGAGACTGCCTCTGCTCCAGGGCTCAGCACCCTCCCCTGGCTCCTCCCTCCCCCTGCCCCATCCCTGGGGTCAGCCTGATGGGTTTTTGGGGGGTCCCTACTCTCTGTTGTAGAGTTTGTGCAGCCTCCAGGCAGCAGCCCTGTCACTGCCACTGCTGAAAGGAGAATACACCAGACAGAAGTGTTCTTACCAGGCTTCAGAGGCCTGGGCTGGGATGGTGTTTGAGGCTTCATTGTGAAATTATTGGAGTACAGGCCTGGAACAGAATTAATTTTTGCCCATTTAAGGCTTTTACTCATCACTCCTTTTTTTTGTGTGTGGTTGCTGCTGCTTGCTGTGTTTTGTTTCCCAAGGGCTGGGAAGCTGTTTGAGGTGGTCCTGAGCTGTACTGGGGAGCCAGAAGCTGATTTGGAGCTGACACCTCTGTGTTTCAAGGGTGATGGGGACAATGGAGGTGCCACAGCTGAGCCATGACCGGGCAGTCTTTCGAAACAACCAAACTCCCATGGCTTAGATCATTAATATACATTAAAATAACAGCATCTGCTTTTTAGTTGTGGGCAGCAGAAGCTGAGTATTCAGGTGAAAAGATTCCTGGGAATCCTGAGTGTTCAGCTGCTTGTTTCTCCCTCCTGGAGCACCCCAGACCCTGGGCCCCCACAGCTGGGGGCAGGCACCTCTGTTTTGTGCACACACCACACAAGCTGTTTATTCAGCCCCAGAGCCCATCTCCCTTATTTGCTTATTCCATGAGCAATTTTGGTTCATTTCTGATAGATTTTCCCCCTACTTTCTCAAGTGCACTGCAATTTCCAGCCCAGTATTTGCTCAGCTGACAGCACTGTAATCGATGGCTGAAAATAAGGGTAAATCTCGGCATTTCTGTTAAAAGAAAGTGTGTTGGAACAATCAGATGAACAATGGTGTCGGCAGTAAAACTTTGAGTGAAATTGGACTGGCACGGGCTGACCCTGGCTCTAATCTTTGTTCTTGCCATGGAACTGAATGTCAAGAGGTGAGTCCCAGTGACATCCCTCAGCCTGCAGGATTGAGGGCACCGAGCACCTCCCTCCCTGGCCACAAACAAACTAACAACTTCAAATGCCTCTTAACCTTCATCTCCATGAGCTTCAAAGGATCAGCATGAGATGCATCTTCATCCCTCATCGCAGCACAAATCCAGGGACAATGTGATCAGTGGGCTCAGGGGCTGTGCCTCCTCTCCTGCAAATGTCTTCTTTTATTCTGTTTCCCTTGAGGAGGAAGCAGAAGGGAAAGCAGGGAGTATTTTGGTGCAGACCCCTATTTCCTGCAGGTATTTATACCTCTGATAGAGTAGATCCAAATTAGGGAGGGAGAAGTGTCTGGAGAGACTAAGATCTCACCTGGAACATTTTTTTAAAATGTTTGTTTTCTATTTATTGCTTATAATCAATAAGGGAGAATTTTGATACCCAGTAAATTTTTCTTCTTTTTATGTTTTTCTTAATTTTCCCTTGGTGAGGGAAATTTTCTTTTTGCTGCCTGTAAGTGCCCAGCATTAAAGCTGAGGCAGGTTTGGATAATTCAGCGTTTCTGAGTCAGGATGTTGGGAGGGTGAGGTGACCACCTGACACGTGTGTGCTTGATTTCTCTCCATTAACGCTGCATCATTGACTCTGCTCCCCTGTTAAAGGGAGAAGCTGCCGTGTGCCAGGGGTGGTGGGGGAGCTGAGAACAGCTCTGAGCTGACCTGGAGCAGGGCAGGGGCCACACCACGATGGGGTGAGGCTGCTGGGGAGTGCAGCTACACAAGCACTGTGTTCTGGTGGTTGCTTGATGTTCCACGGAGGTGTTTCTGTAGCTTGGGCTGGTGCCTGGGGAAATACCATCCACTCCCTGGAAAAAAAATAAAGGAAACGTCTCCAGCAGCGTGTTCTACTCTAAGCAAAGTAAACTGTGAGTAAAGGAAAGGTTAATCAAAGTGGTGTCTTGCTAAAAGGAGCTTGAAAGCTGAATTGTGCTCCTTGCCAGGGGCTGCAGAGATGCAGGAGCAATCAGGGATGCTGCAGGTGGTAAAGGCACCCTGCTCCTTGCTGGTTGGTTTTACCCAGTGGGTTCAGTTTCCAGCTGCTCAGTGGGACTTGGAGTCAGGAATTCTGGAATGGTTTGGGTTGGGTGGAACCCCAAAGCCCATCCCATCCCTCCCATGGCAGGGACACCTTCCACTGTCCCAGGCTGCTCCCAGCCCCAGTGTCCAGCCTGGCCTGGGACACTGCCAGGGATCCAGGGGCAGCCACAGCTGCTCTGGGCACCCTGTGCCAGGGCCTGCCCACCCTCACTGTGTAAGAACATCTTCCTCGAGTCTCTCTGGGATCAGCACAGCCCCATTTCTGACCCCACCAGGGGGACAAGGAAGGACAAAGGGGTAGGAAGCAGCTCCTGGAATGTGGGAGCTCTGGCATTCACTGCCCTGAGTTGCCTCTTGTGATGCAGATTTGATATCTGGGCTGTTCCAGGCTGTGCTCAGAGGTCATCCCAGGCTGGGCATGCCTTTTTTTCAGCTTTTATTTCAGGCCAGCAGGTATTGCTGAAATCACTGAGAACAGGCACAAGAAATATCCCTGGAAAGGGGGAATATCCCTGGAAAGTGGGAAAATTTGGTGTTTATTAAACACCACCTTTTCCCAAGCAAAGGAAAGCTGCACCCTATTGCACTGCCTTAATTACCTTTATCATTTCAAGCAGTGAGGGCTGGCACTTCCCCACCACAGCTGATCTGACAGCCTGCACGGGTTTGCCTTTTCCTTTTGGAGGCACAGGGCAGGGAGGCTCCTGCTTCCAGCCCTGTTTGATAGCCTGCCACAACCTGAGCTAAGCAGGTGGCAGGGTGAAGTATAAAAGCTTCACTAAACAAAGAATTTTTATTTCCTGGACTGTGCCTGCAGGGGAGGAATTCTGAAAGCAAAGCAGGGACCTGACAGCCAAACAGTATCCCGAATTTTTAAACGAACAGTTTGATTGTTCTTTTATAAAGCTATGCAGATTAACGACAATTTACAAATAAAAGAGGGGTTCGTGATGGCTGGCCACTGAAAAAAATAGCAAAATTACAAAGTGAGTCATTATTCCTCGAGAAATTGGTTTCTAAAGCTGCCTGGCTAAACTGTCTTTGTCCACCCGACTCCAGGCAGGGAACTGTGAGCAGCACAAGTGGCCACAGCCTGGTTTTCCCGGGATTTCCCTGGGACGGGTGACAGCATGGGTGGCTTTGGGGGGACCCCCCGCTGGTGGCTCTGGTGCCACGGTCCCAGAACTGTACTCCTCCCCCTCTCCAACCACCAAACCCCAGCCCAGCAGCCCCGTGGCCTCTGCTGCGAGCCCAGAGCGCCTGAGCAATAAACACCCCTGGCCCTGCTGGAATTAATAAAGTTAGTTTGAGCCTCAAATGGCACTGATTTGCTTCCCTGTTTTCATAGGTGATTTCACTAAGCAGCAGCACTTGCTAATCCCACATTCACATAGATAGAAGGTCAAAGTTGGTCAGTGAGCCAAGAAATACCATATCAGGGTTTCTTTCCTCTCCAATTGAAAGAGGTATAAATTGTGGAATTAGTGTATTGATTGAAGGCTACAACTTCAAGCAATCAGTTTTTCTGGCTTGACAAGATTATTTTATCCTACTTTTCTTTTATTATTATGTGTTGTATTTGAGTCATCCTTCAGGCAGATGAAGTGACAGCTTGATTTAACTCAATAAAATCCAGCAGTTAGGAAACCTACTGAGCCGAACAAAAGCGGAGGGCGGCTGCGAGGGAAGGTGCTCGGCGGTGTGAGCAGGCAGAGCGTGCTGCAAGGACACAACATTAACGGGAATTAGGCTCTAATCAATGCATTTCTATGGAAACTCGGCACTAAGCTGCAAGGCCCTCGTGCTGGGCCAGGGGATGAGCCATCCCGCCTTTCCTACCGACTGTAAAAATGGAATTTCTGCCCGGAGCCCTGAAAGTGACCATTTCCTTGGAGCTGTGCTTTGGTGTAACGGCAGAAAGTTGGATTTGGTTGCTTTTCTGATAAGTTTGAAGGGAAATGCTTAAGCAGGGGGTTGTAATTATGTGGTAATTAAAATAGTAATGAAGTAAGTAAAAATAATAATAAAATTAGTCTTTGGATAGGAGATCTTTGCTTGGGTATAGATCAGTTAACACAAATACTAAAATGTATATTTTTGTCTTCACAAGGGTTTTTTTTTCTCTTGACCCTGCCTGTGTTATGTGTGGAGTAAAGAGAAAATGGATGGTGTAAGGCAGCTCCTCCACACCCTGGACTTTGCCAGAGGTCCTGGTGCAACCAGCTCTGAGGACGTGCTGGGACTGAGGCCCAAAAAGTGATCCCATTTCCCCTTTGTCTGTGTGGGCAGCGGGTTCAGGGCCATGCAGTGGGGTTGGGGTTTGTTTCAGAAAAGGGGGAACTCGCTGGAGCGTGGTGACCCGTGTTGGCTCCTGGGGTGAAGAAGGAGGTGGCCAAGGTGGAGCAGGGAACAGCAGCAGTGACAGGAACAGGCCTTGCCTCTGCATCTCAGAGGTGCAGTGGTGTGTGCTCACTGGTACGGGCTCCTCAGCAGATGGGGACAGGAAAAACACATTATTGATGTGTGAGAAACGATCTCAGTGTGTTATTTACATCCCTGGCAGTGTCCCAGGCCAGGCTGGATGGGTCTTGGAGCACCCTGGGACGGTGGGAAGTGTCCCTGCCCATGGCAGGGTGGAATGGGATGGGCTCTAAGGTCCCTCCCAACCCAAACCATTCTGGGATTCTGAGATTCACTGTATTTTAATCATCATTTTATTTGGGTGGTGAGTTCAAGATCCCAATTATCTGTGTTAATTAGTAAATGATCTCTTGCTGAGTTATCTTGAAGAGCCCCTGATTTGGCTGGTAGGTTTGGGTTGGTTTCTTTCCCACTTGGACTATTTTTGCACACGTGCATCTGAAACGCTCATGGGTGTTAGAATTGCTTTTGAAGTTGCATTTCATAATAAATAAATACATATAAAATCCACTTTGTAGATGCTGCTGCTGCTTTGAGCAGCACTCCCGTGGCAAACAACATCTGTCCAACACTGAGGCAGTTGGTGGGACTCTCTTGCAGCGAGGTCTGGATCCACACTTTTCCTGCCTGTTCCATCTCAGTTCCTGTCATCAATATGATGTAAAAGCAGGAAAAGGACAACTCCCACTTAAGGTCTCAGGTGAAAGCCCAGGCTGCTGCCCCATTATTTTAAAAACCATGGTTTTCAACTTTCAGACCATGCATTAACATTCACTAACTTGTGTGTAATTTCTCCCACCCAACATTTCTTTACCATTTAAAGTTGTTTTCATCTTCCCGTGGAACAGCATATATTGTCATGATCTCCTTAAACTGCAGTTTGGTAAATGACTTGTTTAAATTTAAGGAAAAGAGGTTGTTGATAAGTATAGTTTTCTAATACTCTTCCTCAGCTGTCATTTACTTTGACTAAATTTATTTAAACCACCTTAACCTTTCAGAGAAAGGCCAGGAGATGTTTAAAAGAATAATATGTGTCTGACATTTTGGTTTACCAAAAGGACACCATCATAATTCTGTAGTGCCTCTGTTAAAAATAAGCTAAGAAAAGAAAACTAAAATCTCTTTTTCTTTCTGCTTAATTTTGAAAGAATGGAAGGGAATTTGATTGATCGTTGCATTAGGAAGTGACCTGCAGAGGTGATCACCAATGCATTGATCTGTCCCTGCAGCAGGGCATGCTGAGCAGCTGCCATGTGCAGGTGGCCTGTCCCTGGCTGAGGAGCACCTGAGAGGTTTCCATCCAGACCTGAGAGGTTCCCATCCAAACCTGAGAGGTTCCCATCAAAACCTGGGAGGTTTCCCTCCAGATCTGAGAGGTTTCCCTCCAGATCTCAGAGGTTTCCATTGAAACCCAAGAGGTTTCCATCCAGATCTGAGAGGTTTCCCATCAAATCTGAGAAGTTTCTCATCAAATCTGAGAGGTTTCCCATCAAATCCGAGAGGTTTCCATCTAAATCTGAGAAGTTTCCCATCCAAACCCGAGAGGTTTCCATCCAAACCCGAGAGGTTTCCCATCAAATCTGAGAGGTTTCCATCCAGACCTGAGAGGTTTCCCATCAAATCTGAGAGGTTTCCATCCAGATCTGAGAGGTTTCCCATCCAAACCCGAGAGATTTCCATCCAGACCCGAGAGATTTCCACCCAGACCCGAGAGGTTTCCATCCAGACCTGGGCTTTGGGTGCTCCTCCTGGCCCTGCCCATCCTCTGCCCTGGTGTGGCACTGTCCCAGGCTGCTCCAAGCCCCAATGTCCAGCCTGGCCTTGGGCACTGCCAGGGATCCAGGGGCAGCCACAGCTGCTCTGGGAATTCCAGCCCAGCCAGGAATTCCTTCCCAATATCCCACCCAACTCTCCCCTTTTCCAGTGGAAGCCATTCCCTGTGTCCTGTCCCTCCATCCCTTGTCCCCAGTCCCTCTCCAGCTCTCATAGGCCACCATTTTGTCTTAAATAAGGGCATTCAAATAATCTTTAAAATGTATTAAGAGGTAAATTCAAAACTAAAGAAATCAAAGTCTCTGAACTTGATACCCAGACTGGAGTTACACTTTTGCCCTCCTGACCTTGCCCAAAGTTGTGTGAATTAAGGGCAATGTCAGCTGTGACTCTGCATTTCCCTGCTTTTGTCAGCTTGTGTCACAACCTCAGCATTATTTAAATGAAATCTTCTTTTCTCTTTTTTTTTTTTTTTAGTATTTAATATTCACATTCAGGTATTCGAGTCATAATTTCTGTTAGTAAAAGTGACATTTTGTAAAGTTCATTATTTTTTTACAGAGAAAATCTCAGCCACTTTTAAAAATAGACATTAAATAAGGGAATGGTGTCTCCAGGCTGGGAGTCATTCCTACAATTTCCCATTTTAATTCCTGAACACCTGTGAAACACAACTTTGATAATACCTGGGTTATTTCACCTGACCTGGCTGCCCGACCTATCCAGGTACACACATCCCTGGTTTTCAAATAAATTTAAAATAATAATTTCTGTGTTTAGAGGACAGATTTGAAGGACCATTAAATATGAAGAAATGTAAAACATTCGTGATATTATCAAAACACAGAGTATATTTAGCTTATAAGTAAATGAATTAAACTTTATTGGTGTTACTGGAGCTGATCATATTTTGATTATCTCAAGCTGAATTTGGGTGGAAATGCTACATTAATACCAATTTGCCTTTCTTAAGCCATTCCATGTTTTAAATGCTTTTAGATTCAGGTTCCATCTTAAGAATGATTTGTGGATTTTAAGAACGACAAACTTCTTTGGCTGAGAGCTTTTCCCATTCCTCAGAGAGGTGTTTGAGGGGCCACGAGGGTGGATTTAGGGTCAGTGAATGATGCAGCAGTAAAGGTGGAAAATTCCTGAACAAACAGGGATTTCTGACAGACACCACAGGAATGTTTTCCCTCATGTTTTCTCTCTCTTTTCCAGTTCTACATCAGGAATCCAATATTTTTTTATCTAGAGGAGATAATTTATTTTCTCCGTTTTTTAAATGGGCCCCAACGACTCCTGGAAACCATTGGAATTCTCCTGATACAACTGTTTTTATGCAAGAACATCATATTCATGTACTGCTTGGCATTCAGAAATGTTGGTGAAAACCAAGCAAATTCTTGCTGAAAGCCATATTTCTGGGAGTAAGAGCTTCAGTTCAGTCTTTCTGTGGCTCTTGGTGATTCCTGAGGAAGCTGCAAGTTAATGAATATACATTCTGTGAGTTGTTCCCGTATCAAGGAGTGCCCAGGGCAGGATTTCACACTCTGCTGGTACTTTCTGTTCAGTCCCCAAGCACCAATTCTAAAAGTACCACATTAATTAATGCCCTGTAACATGGTTGTGACAATAAATATCCTACTTTTGAGAGAAAACCCCCACAAAACCACGTGGAGGATGAATATGAATTAATTTTAAAATCTACATACTCCAAAGAAAGGTCAGATGCTGCAGAGGTGAAATGCTTGACAGAGGCAGGATTTTTCAGGAGAGCTGAATGAAATGTCTGAGATTTAGATGAAATCTTAGACTGGCTTTCTTCAGCCTTCAAAACTTCCACTTTTTAATTTTTTTAAATGAATAATCTGTTGAAATTTGTATGTGTGTCATATTTTAGATTCCATACAGAAGCACAGAGTGATGCTTTTATTTATCCTAGCAGGGAATTTTGGATTCAGCACCCTTTGTGAGGCCCCATTTCCCAGTAACAGACAGAACAACCTCAAACACCCTTCCTGTAATTATTGATCATCCAAACTGGAACTTTTTAAAGAAACACCAAGGCAGTGGAAGGAATTTAAGCATGGCTCATTCTCCAAAGGGACCTTGAGGGACAGAATTCACCCAATTCCATGGACAGTTAACATGGCATTCCTCCCAGGTGTGTCAGGAGAGTTTAAAGACTGCTGTATTTGGAGGTCAGAAACGGCCAGGCCATTCCTCAGGGAGGGATCCAGGCCACTTCATCCTGCCAAGACAGGTTCTGCAACTTTACTTCATCTGGAGAGAGAATCCCAGGATCCCTGAGGCTGGAAAATCCCTCCCAGCCCATGGAGTCCCAGCTGTGCCCAATGCCCACCTTGTCCCCAGCCCAGAGCACCAAGTGCCACATCCTGGTGTTCCCTGGACACCTCCAGGGATGGGCACTCCAGCACAGGTTCCAAACTCTATTTCTGTGGGGAAGGAAAAAAGAAGAAAACCGTGCATTCTCTGGGAGAATTTGCAGCCCACGTGTGGGAGGTGTTGGAGCAGCTCTGCAGGTGAAGTGTTGGGAAGCACCTGTGGAACACGAAAGGCTGGTTTGGAGAGCTCCTAAAGCACCCCTTCACCAGGAGAGCTCAGCCCAGGCTGAGTCCCACACCAGCAGCTGCCACAACCCCTTCAGGAGGTGAGGGGAGGCTGAGGAGGGCAGCAGAGCACTGGGGGCTCCCAGGTGAGGGCCAGCTCAGGTGTCTGGGGCTCTCCTGGAGGAGCAGCAGCATTGCCCCAGCCCCCCGAGGACTCTGCTGGGCTTCAGGGCTGCCCACAGCTCCATCCCACAGCTGCCAGAGCTCTGTCCCTGTGCCCAGCCTTCCCGAGGGTGGCACTGGGCCGTCTCTGGTGGCATTTGGGCCAGCACAGTGATAACACACATCTTTAATCAAATGACTGAAACTGGTAACTGAGAATATCGGACTGGGAGTGAGGAAGAGAGGGGACCTGTTTGTCACAGGCTGCCTGGCCACTGCCACCAGCTGGGTTTTGCAGTGTCTGAGAGGAATATCAGGAGCCTTTTAAAGGGGCAGATCCCCCTCAGCTGCAGCGAGGCTCCGTCAGGTGCCCGGTGTCACATCCCTTGTATGACAAACATTTGATGTGACACTTATGCACGCAGGTTGCTCCAGAGATATTTTTATAGGTCAGACTAAATATCACACATCCAAGCCTTCAGTCAGGTGCTGGAGCCGGCTGTGATTGCAGCTAATGGCCCTGGAAGTTGCCATGGTTCCTGGTAAACAGCATCCCGGGGCTGCTGCCGCGGGAAGGGCCAGGGAGCAGCGGGGACAGGGCTGGGCTGGCCCTGGTTCCTATTGCATGCTCCCTGTGGGAGCTCACCTCTGGCCAGCTGTCCCAGCTGTGCCCGGCTGCTCTGTGGTTGTGCAATCCTCCTCCTCCTCCGTGAACATCCCGGTGCTCCCAGAGCTCCTGGTCCCCACCGGGGCCTTTGGGAGTGAGGGAAGAGGGGGATGCAGGAGGACAGGAGCAGCCCTGGAGCTGCCTGCACGCTCCATGAGGATGAGGCAGGACAAGGATGCAGCAATGCCAGTCCTCATCCCAACCCCTGGCTTTGCCTGCGTGTCCCAGAGATTTTGGGAGGCCCAGAGGTGCCTCTGATGTGCTGGGTGCTCAGTGGGCCCTGCAGAGCCCTTCCTCTTCCAGCCCCCATCCAAAGCTACACCCTGAAACAAAGGAATGGAAAATTATCTGAAAGCTAGGATGAAGAGAATTTGAATTATAGACAGTTAGTTGTTTTGTATAGGTGATGGGAGACTAAAAGCTGTTCCTAAGGACAGTGATAGTTAGTGTTTGGAAAGATTTTGCATAACAAAATGCGACAGTTTTAAATTTTATTTTAATCATCTCCGAGGTCTATTTTGGCTGATCATTTACCCTTGTGTGATTTCCTGATGTTTTTCTGTTGTGTTTTGGGTGACTCTCAGAGGAGGGGCAGGGAGGGTTGGAACACTGGGAGCAGAGCTCCTGCTTTGCCTGCTCCTCTCCTCCCAGAGGCTCAGGAGGAACTCAGGAGCCCCAAAATCCTGATTATCCCCATTTCCAATCACCCTCCCCTGACATTTAAACAGTCACTGCTTAATTCAGGTTCCAGAGAACGAGCTGCAGGTTCAGACACAGACACCTGCCCAGGGATGCTCCATCTGCACCCCAGCAATGCCAAGCAGAGCCTGTGTTTGCTTCCTGGGTTATCCCAGGGGTGGTTTTTACCCACAGCTGGCACCACAGGGGCTCCATCTCCACGTGGAACAGCTCTGGCCAGAGCCCTGAAACGCCTCTCACACAAACCCAGGAAAAGCCTCCGTGCAGAAATTACTGAAGTGCACAAAGGTTTCGCTGATTTGAGCCAGCGCTCAAGTGCTGGAGGCTTTTCCCTTCGTTAGGATAAACAATGGAATTAACTGGAAGGCCACAAAAACAGCAGCTCAGGAGTGTTGGGAACTCTTTCCTGCTCCAGGTGCCCAGACGAGGCTGGAGATGGGGCAGGGGAAACTCCTCCTCTGCTCAGGTGGATTTTAATGCTTACTTGAATTTAGGAAATGAAAAATGTTATTTACTGAATTGCAGAAGCTTGAAACCTGCAAGGAGATGACAATCCATGGATTAAAAATCTAAATAAAGGAGGACGAAGGGACCCTGAGGGAGCATAATTTTAAAATGGAACAATAAGTGAAGAGAGTATGAATTAATTTATATTACAATATTTATTGTGCTGGGCACTCACTCATGTGTCAGGAAGTGTTCCTGTCCAAAGCTACCATCAAATAAAGAGGCAAGAAAAGGGCAGGGTGGGAGGGGGAGCAGAAAGTGTTCCCAGGAATGTCTGTTGGAGGGAGGAACAGCCTTGGCCCCCACCGGTGTTATTCTGAAAAGTCCAACTCCACACAGGGCTGTATAAACACAAAAATAACCTTAAGAACGTGGAGCATCATTTCCCACCTGCAGCTGTGGGGCAGAGCCCCGTCTGGGAGAGGCTGAGAACACCAGGACTGTTCCTGTACCAGGTTTAAGTTCATCTTGGCCACTTCTGAATTTGGGGTCTGGACCAGTGCAGTCCTTGGGCTCCAGTCCAACCCACAAACTGAGGGTCAGCTCACGATGCCTTTTCCTGGGGTTGCCCATGATTGTTTGGGCACAGCTGGCACCAGGTTTGTTTTTATCCTGAGGAATACCCAGGAAAATGTTTGAAATGCTGTGGTTCCTGTGCCCCTGTCCCTGCAGCCTGGAGCCACCAGCTCTGCTGTCCCCAACATCCCCAAAGAGCCTCTGCCACCTCCTCAGCACCGACTGTGCTCTTCACATTGACTGTATCAAGCTGCTGTTATCGACATTTTTAAGCTCAGGTGATTGATAGATTTTTCCTTAATTTCTTTAATTTCCGAATAATCCCCTGGTTTTATGTTTTATTGGGTGTGCTGTGAGCTATTTATAGGTGCACAGAAGCGCTGCTGGATTTCAGTTCCTGCCTCGTCAGGCGCTGCCTCCTCACCAGTACTCCCAGTTTGCAGTGCCCCCTGCTCCCCTCAGGCCTTTCTGGGGTGGGAGGCAGGGACTGGGAGCTGGGAGCTGGCCCCCACTGCTCAGGAGCCCTTCCCACAGCAGCAATGCCCAGACTGGCTGTCAGCGGGGACTGACGGCAGATTTCCCCCGGATTGTTGGAGCACGGGAGAGGAGGCGGCTGTCTCCAGACTCGCTGTCTATGCCTCTTATCCACTTCTGACATAATTTATTGGAAATGAGAGGAATTGTTTCAGAACAAGCGTCTCTGACAGCTTGGCAGATTGATAGAGAGGTTTTCTGATTTCATCTCTTTTCTCTCTCTGGTTCCCAGCGCTGCCTCCCTGCCCTTGCCAGTCTCTCCCCAGCAGCGGTGTCGTGGCTGAGGTGCTGAGCCAGCCGGGCCTGCACGGCCACTGCAGGGCTCATTTCACTTTCTGGGGCTGCCTCCTGCCTCTTTATCCTCTTAGCACGTTCCAAAGTTCTTTAGCAGGACACTGCCCCGGTATGAATTTTATTTAGCCTAGGAAGGTGCTGAGCTGGGCACGCTGGGGTGTTTGGGATCCAGTGCTGCAACAGGGAGTGGGGCAGAATTCCCACTCTCTTTCTCGAGTAAATGCTGTGTTCCTGCTCCCCAGCTCCCTGGGTGTCCTTTGGCTTTTGGGAAATCCCACACTTCGCTCCAGTGAAACTGCAAAAACAAAACTAAGGATTTTTTTGATTTCTTAGTGATGGAATCACTGAAATAGTGTTGGGACTGTGGGCTCAGTGTGGAATACTCCCCCAAAAGAGCAGTGCAGGGTATGGCTGTCACCTTAACATCCCAGGAGAAAAGCCCCTAAAATAAAGGCATCTTGAAGAATTTTACCCAATTAGTCATTTAAAAAATATTTTTTCCTTCAGTCAGAGGAAAAAGAATGAATAAGGTTTCTCAAAGAATCCCCTGTAAATAGCAGGATTTCTGTTTAGCAAACAAGCATCTTGCAGACTCTTCCTCCTGTCCCTGCCTTATCTCCAGCCTGATCCCCTGAAACATGAGCTCCACTATTGGGAACAGCTCCCTGCCATTCACCAAGCACGGGTTTTGGGTGCTCTGGTGAAATGCAATGGATCCAGTCCCTCCTGTCCTTACACTCACCTGATGAGGTGACTGATGGCAAACTGAGTCATAGTCAGGGGCTGTTTGTGCTCAGGAAAAGAGGGGTTAAACGGGGTTATTGCCATTGTTCTTCCAGCCACTCCCCAGCCCCACAGGTAACGCTTCTATCTCTTGATTTTTCTGCAAAATGTCTGAATTCCATCCAGTGGTCCTGGGGTGGAAATGTAGCTGGAAATGTGAGTGTCCAGAGCAGCACAGGGATGGGATTTAAGGTGCCTTTCAACCCAAACCACTCTGGGATCCCATGACTGTGACAAGCCGCTGCAGCAGTGTCTTTACAGGACAGGAGCAAAGCAGAGGAGGCTGTGGTGAGGAATTCACAACTTAGGGAATATTTGCCAAAAGAAAGGTGGCCGGAAAGAACTGAAAACTGTTGATGTGCAGTGTGTGCAGTTGTGACCATATTGCTCCACCTGAGCTTATAGAGCTTTCTATTCCTGTTTTAACTGGCAGTTTCTTAGGGAGAAGAAGTGAAAAATAGAAAGTGTAAAATCTGAATTGCTGCCCTGACAAGGGTGGTTCAGAGGCAGGGCAGGACTGGCCGATTTCCCTGTGGGATCCAGTGAATTCCTCCCTTGAGGGGTGCCTGAGGTTTGACTCCTTGTTCCCTCCTCCACCCCTTTTCCTTCCCCGTGAAGTCACTTTCAGAGCTGTGCCTGGTGGAATTTGGAGGTGTTTATTATTCTCCTGCCCAGGTTTCTCCAGATGTTTAGCTACAGGGTAGCTCTGCTGCACAGCCCCGTGCAGCTGCCGGGGAGAAGGAAACGCAGCATCTGTGCCTTGTCTGGGGAGCCGGGATTTCAGTCCTCAAATGTGCCCCCAACTTGCAAGGAGCTTTTGCATTTCAGTTAAACTGACTTCAGAGCACACCTAAGATTTATTCCTGCCTTTCAAATTAACTTCCAGATCCTCTGCTGATGGAAATTGCTGAGCCTCTCCTGAGCAGAGCTCAGTTTGCATGGAAAGGGACATGGATCAGGGCAGAGAAAGGGGCTTTGTATCAGCCCAGCTATGGCTTGGCCCCTGGGGTAGTTCAGTGGAACTAAAACATTTATTTACTTTACAGAACAAAGTTTTCTATCTTTATATTTCGTAGGCTTTTCCCCCCTAGAATTATCACAAAATACATCTTGGTGAACTTAAGAGTTTACCATGCTTTTAGCATTTTAATTGAAAAAAAAACGTTATTCAGAATTTTAGGGGTTTTTAAAGTACGCTTGTTTTTGTTAAGATGTCTGTTTTAGTTAATACATTTATTTTTAGTCTAGCAGAGCGACAGAGGAAGTCAGTAATCTTTCCCTGATAAAATGACATGGGCGCAATTACTTATCACAATCCCAGCTGCTCTCTGCACCCTCATGGTTACACCTGTGATGTTTAGAGGAATTCCTGCCTCCCTACTCCCCCCAAAGCTCTGCTATCATTATTCAAGTATTTGGAAGATGGGTTCTGATGAACGCAGTTCTCCAAACCTTTCCCAGAGTATCTCCAATAAATGAAAGAGCCTGCTCCATGACTATTTGGTATGAAAGGAGGTGATCTGGGGAGTAGAGAATTTGGGGAATGGTTTCTCTGCCCAAGGGTGCTTTGGGTCCATCCCCTGGGGGAGCCTGGGAATGCACACAGCCCTTCCCAGGAACATGGGCCCTGATGGAGCCCGGGAAATGATTTAAAACCTCTTCCCTGCCCAAACCTGGGATAATCCTCTCCTCCACAGCTGTGCTGGGCTCTCGGGGGACTCCCCTGGCACCCCAAAGCCACCCCAAAGCTGTCCCAGCTAACACGTCCTTAAATCCCGGGAGAAACTCCCTCCTGGATTCCCAAAATTGTGCCCCATTTCTCAACATCTCTGCACAATCATCATCTTTTCTTTGGTCTTTTCTCTGGCGTCAGCAGCCCCTGAGCTGACCCATCCCAGGAATACAAAGCTCTTTTTCCTCCCCCTGCCCCACTGGAACAGCAGCAGGAAATGGGAGCCCCTTTTCCCCTCCCAAGGCAAAGAGCCCTTTTCAGCCTCTCCTAAATAGGTATCAATACCTGGCTTTTACAAACAGGAGGAATTAGACTTGGTAGCATTTTGCTATTTGAATGACCTACTCAGTGGAATTACAGCAGCAAACTAATCCTTTAGGAGAGATGGCTCTATCAATCTTGGGATTTTTCTAATGTGGAAGCTACTCAATTGCATCTCAGAAATCAGGGAGGTAATTACTCATGCAGACAGCACAAAATGAAAAAAAAAAAAGGCAAGTTCTGCTGAGTATCCCTTTTAGAAGAAGCAGTGGAACAAGGAAAACAGCCTCTATAATCAGTCAAATTCTTCCACTAATTTTTCAGGTGTTGAAGGCTATAGTGAGGATACATGCCATGAAAGTTAACAAAGCAAAGTGGCTTTAATAGAGAGTTTTACAAGAGAAAAATGCCTCTTATTAGGCAAACCTACTATTTTAGATGTAGTTCCCCGTGTTACAACTTCATTGTTTAAAACAGACGTGTTGGGAGATAAATGCATTCCCAGATGCCTTCGGAGGCTGGGCTGCGGTGACAAGTCCCAGCTGTCCCCTGATCAGCAGCCCGGGGCAGGAGCTGGCCCTGGTGGCAGTGCCAGCACCCTGCAGGTGAGGCCGGGCAGGGACAGCCACAAACGGGGCTGGGCTCATTTGCAGTGCAAGGGACACTGCAGGGACAGAGAGGGAGCCAAGGAGAAACAGAAACCTGTCAGTAAAGCTGAAAAGAAAGAGTGCTCTGCGTATTTGGGGTTGCTTTGAATCCTGCCTAGGTGATTAGCTTTGAAACATTATTGCCAGGCTGGACAGAGCAGCAGAGGTTGGGATAAGGGAGGGGTGGCTCTGTTCGTTGAGAAACTTCTCATCCAGGGAAACTTTTCAATGCAATATCTGACATGAACCCCAGGAAATTGGGGGCTCAGATAGGAGCAGACCAAATCCTCCAATGGGACTCCAAAAGCCAGAAAAAAAATCTCGAGATTTTTTGAGAATCTCTCTCTCTTTTGCTCTGATGTGATTTTGGGCTCCTCCACCCAGGGTAAGTCTTGTGCTGAACTTCCCCATGGTGTCAGGGACTTTGGGATGCTGAAGGGAAATCATAAACTCATGGAATGGTTTGGGTTGGGAAAACCCTGTAAGACCTTGAGTCCAACCCAGCACTGCTAAGGCCACCACTAACCCCTGTCCCCAAGGTCACATTCACAGGGCTTTTCAATCCCTCCAGGGATGTTAAATCCCTCCAGCCCTGCCCTGTGCCAGGGCTTGCAGCTCTTCCTGAGCTTGCAGGACTGAAGAATCAACTGCTTCAGCCTTTTCCAGGTCCTTTTTCCCCTGCCCCAGTGAGCTGCACATTTTCCTCGGTCTTCCTCTTGGTAGTGACAAAAACACATCGGGACCAGCAGCACGGAGCTGTTCCCACACACCCAGTGCTGAGCCTTCCTGGCAAAGTGTAAAAGGTGCTTTTAATGTGAACCCTGTCCCTTTAAACACCACTAGAGGATCAAGCAAATCCTCAGGAGAGCATTAAACCAGGGGGATGGCCATGGATTTCTGGTGGTGTCAGCGTGGGCCTGCTGACATGGCAGAGTTTCCTTCCAAAACTCCTGAGGTGAGAAATGTTAATTCCTGTTTCAGTTTTGAGGCTGCAGAGGGCAGGGGGAGGCAGCAGGGCTGCTCTCACCGGCGCTGTCAGTCAGATTAAAAATCCAAGGGATGGTTTGGAATGAAGGTGAGGGCCCAGAGGGTCTCTCAGACACTCCCCAGCAGATGCCAGAGCAGGGCTGGAGGGATGCTCTGTGCCCAACCTGAGAATTCCTGCTGTGCTCTGCCGGGCTCAGGCAGCCCAGCCTGCTCCCCCTGACGTGGGGCCTCCTTTGGAGCCATGATATTTGGAGATTACTGATTAAGCAGAAAAAAAGAACAGTGAGTCCCTCAGTTCTCAAAGACTGCTTGACTTCAGCAGAGTTATGGTGACTTACCCTGCTCCAAATGCAGCTGGCACAGAGAGCAGCAGTGCACACGAATTCCTGGAACTGCTCTGTGTCCAAGTCACTCCATCCATGGAAACTCAGCTCTGTACCAGCAGGGATTTGGGACTGTCCTGTCACATACCAACTCCCCATCCCTTTTTTTCCTTAAATCAAACCCAGAAATGACCTGGAGGTTCTCCCTCCTGTGCTCTGTGTGTTCCTGGGACACGTGGGCTGATCTGGGTGTTTTGCTGTCAGGGAATTATTCAATATCCATAAAGCACCTTGAGCTCTGCAGGTGAAAGACCCCAAAGAAGTGCAAAGTCCTGGCTTTAGTCCAGGTTTTGGGGACAGAAGTGGGAATGCTTCACCCAATGATGGGAACAGCCTGGTGGGCTGGTCTGGCTTTAGTGGGATCTGTGAACCGCAGAGTTTGTGGGGTATCCAGGATTTTTATCCTTTTGTAGCATTCTTCTAAATGCTCAGAGTTGAGAAGATGTTTGCCAGCACTTTGATAGAAGCAAAAGGTTTTTATTTTTAAATATTTTAAGGAAATAACCCTTTTTCGAGGCTTGGTCAAACATTTGCCAAATTAGATGGGAATATTCCCCCTCCAGCATTTACAGATGTTAGTGAATAACTGCCACCACTCCTGCCTGCATGTTGGCAGAATAATGGTATTGTTTTATCTAATTGTATATTTATCTGATAAAGACAATTAACAGAGACGATAGATCACCCCTCTCAAGGTGTACATTTATTTCTATGCAGACACAGTATTTTATGTGTTTATAGGAGTACGTGTGTGTGCTGTAATGTATCTGTTTGGGGTTTCATTAATAAGAGTTTACCATTTTTACAGGTTTAACTTGCATAACATCACAGATCCTCCTCCAAAGCCAATGAATTAATTGCTAGAAAAGAACAGGAAAACATAAACAGCCTTTCAAGGGAATAATTTTCTAAAAGTCAGAATCTGCAAAGCTTATTTCTGATATCACGAGTGCAATGGAAATATTCACCGAGGTAAGAAACTCCCATTTCAGGGCTGAAATCCTTGCTGCTCTTTTTGGAGCAGTGAGAGATTCATGTCCTCATTATAATGATCTACAGTGTATTGAAGGGACTGCTTAGAGTCAAATTAATCTGTAATCCTGTGTTTAGTCACAATTCCAGCACGATATCCCAGGAAAGGTGCACAATGGATGAAGCACTTCCAGGGAGGCTCAGGCTGGTGTAGCTTCCATACAGGAGTTTTCCCATTCCCAGCACTACCCTGTGCTCACCTTCACCCTGGAATTCATTTTATTTTGTATTTTTCAAGCTGACAGAGCTGTGAACACTTCTTTTAGCCATCCTGAGAGGGATAGCCCTGCCAGAACCTTCCATCACCCCCTTTCCCCAGCCAGGCCGTGGGCACCCAGGGGTTTGCTGTTGGCCAGGAGCCTCCTGCCTTTCCTGGCCACGGCAGCCGAGGGCTGGGCTCTGAAAACCATCCCCAGGGCCAGAAACTCAGCTGTCCCCAGGGCCTGGGGAGCTGCAGGGAGCGGGCTCAGCTGGGAAGCTGCAGGAGCAGCAGGAGCCCGAGGTGTGGCCGTGAGGGCTGAGGGTGCCCGGGAAGGCCGAGCTGCTGCTCCTCCGCCTTCCTGAGGCACCTTCAGGGACTAAACCAGCCCCAGCCCCATCCCTGAGTTTAACACAGCTGTGGGGTGGCCCCTGGGGACGGCGGTGGCCCTGGCAGTGCTGGCAAGGGCTGGACTCCAGGTCTGGCAGGGCTTTTCCTGAGGTGAGCCAGGGCCCCGCTGCACACAGAACGTGTTCCCCTCCTGTGAGGGGCTCTGTCCTCACCTCACCCTGACTGCCCCTCACAGGAACCTCCTGCTCTGAGCCAGCCATCAAACCCCCTGTGCCCAAAATGGGGGCCACTGTACCCCAGAGCAGCCCAGGCCAGTGTCCCCTGCCCTGCAGGAGGCTAGGAATGCACTTTGCAGGTGCCAGCTCTTCAGTGCCTGCCAGGGAAGGCTCCAAGCACAGCTCTGGGGCTCAGAGATCGGAGCAGACCCACCAGGGACCTCTGTCCTGCACTCCTCTAGCCTGGAAATTTGGTGTTTTGTGTTTTCCACAGATCACACAGATCACACACCTGCTCATGTTCCCCTGGAGCAGGTGTGTCTCACCTCTTGTGTCAGAACTCAAACCAACCCAACAGATCTTCTTCTCTGAGCACCTCCGTCATTTTTTTTTCTGTGACACTGTATTGATGAATATTTCTCATTCAGTTCATTTGCAGAAAAGAAAACCCAGCTGCCCTCCCTTCAGCCTGGCAGTGATTTACCAGCCGTGGATCTCAGCAGAGTTACCATCAGTTTGGATTTACTTTTCCTATCTTTCCCCGTGTCCGTGCTGTGAGGTGAGGCTCCTCGTGCCCATCCAATAACGTCTTCCCAGGTCCTTCTCCCCTGAAGAAAAGTTTTTATTTATGACTGTGCCTGCCTCTCCCGGCTGCCCTTTAGCCGATGTCAATCCATTTCACGTTACATTTCTGTCCATTCCACTTCCTTTGCTTCCCCAGACCTCAATCTGTGCACAGAGACCTTAATCTCTGATGTGGAACTTTGTCAGGCGCTGTCTGGGAGGCACAGCACTCCCATGTCCTTCCCCACACGGGTGCTGGCCTTTGCTTCCCAAAACCTCCAAGGAAAGCCAGCCCCGGGAGCCTCCTGCAGCCCCTCCAAACACCCCCATCTCTGTGGGGAGGTTCCAGCTCAGACAAATCCCCCGTGGCCTGGTGCACTGGGGCTGGCTGGGAATATGACATTTACTCACAAAACAGCTCAGCTGACATTGATTTTTGGGAGGAACATGTTGGTCCCCATATTTGACCAAGTGTGGAAGGGGTGGTGGTGATCCTGCCTTAAATATGCAGCAGAATAATGACAGCAAAGGCTGCTGCCAGGCCAGGAGCTGTTTCCAGACATGTTACCAGGCACCAAATCTGCTAAAAATATCAATTTTCAGCACTACCTTTGGGTAACTATTTCATTTCATAATTCCCATTTCCCTTGGTCCACCTTGTTCCTCCCTCTCTGTAGTTTCCTAAGGAAACACAAAGATACAGATTTTATACAGAATGGATGGGGGGTCTTTGAGTGAGGAATACGTGCAGGGGGATTTGCTTGCTGGTTTCCAGTGCTATTAAGTGCACACCAAGTGTCATTTTCTTGAAGTGTGTTTGTAGGGAAAAGTTAAATTGAGGGCAGGAAAAGTTGTGGATTGGTTGTATGTATTTTTTTAAAATATCAGATTTAATTTGTTTAGGAAGTAAATGTTATCACATTTGTGAGGAGGAGCACTTGATGGTTGTGGCACACTGTTAGTTCTGTCCCTGCTGAAGGCTTGGGAAGTCTCTTAATCATCCTATAAATCAGTATTTATAAAATAGGTGATGTTTATCAGTTGGGGTGAGGGGGGGTTTGCAGCCTTTGCGGGGGAGGTGTCTTGGAAGGACCAAGGATTTTGGTGCCTGCATTTTCTTGCCAGCAATTCCTGCTCCCTGACTCATCTGGGATTTAAAACAAACCACCCCAAAACAACATCTCAAAAAAACGCAATAAAGGACCCCTTTTACTGGCACTGACTTCATCACACCCTGCTCCTTCCCACGTGCCCGGCCGAACAAAGGGGGAAACTGAGGAGCTGCAATTCCCAGAGCCAGCCAAGGAACACGGGGCTGGGAGTGAGGCTGGGTGGTGCCTTCCCCATGACTCACCAGCTGGTCCTCATTCCACCCATCTCCAGCTCCTTTCTCCCCATGGTTCACCCACTGTTCCCCCATTCCACCCATCTCCAGCTCCTTTCTCCCCATGGTTCATCTCCAGCTCCTTTCTCCTCATGGTTCATCTCCAGCTCCTTTCTCCCCATGGTTCGTCTCCAGCTCCTTTCTCCTCATGGTTCACCCACTGTTCCCCCATTCCAGCCATCTCCAGCTCCTTTCTCCCCATGGTTCATCTCCAGCTCCTTTCTCCCCATGGTTCACCCACTGTTCCCCATCCCACCCATCTCCAGCTCCCTTCTCTCCCACAGCTCCAGGAGCTTTCCCAGTGCCTCCCTCCCACCAAGGTCCTGCTCATCCACAGGGAATGGATTCAGGCCCTGGAAATGTGTTGCCTGTTGCCACTGGAATGTCCCCTCTGACCCTGCTCTGAGCACAGGCAGTGTTTTGTCCCTGTCCCTGGCTGCCCAGAGCTGCCAGGGCTGTGCCAGGGTCTGGTTCCCTTCTCGCTTCCTCCTCTGGGACAGCAAGGAAAAGGCAGAATGGATTTTGTCCCTCTCACTGCCCCCTGTGCGTGGGAAACGCCTCTTCCTTCCAAATCCTCTCCAAAGCCTCCTCCAGACAGTGTGGAGGGCTGAGGGCTGGAGAAGGGAAGGCTCCAGGGAGAGCTCAGAGCCCTTGAAGGGCCTGAAGGGGCTCCAGGAGAGCTGGAGAGGGACTGGGGACAAGGGATGGAGGGACAGGACACAGGGAATGGCTCCCACTGCCAGAGGGCAGGGATGGATGGGATATTGGGAATTAGGAATTCCTCCCTGTGAGGGTGGGGAGGCTCTTTTATCTTCTCATTATTAGCCAGCCATTGGTCTTTTCTTAATGATTTTTTCCTATTTCATTAATTTAGCCAAGTTAGCCCCAATTTTTGTGCATTGCCTTCAGTAAACTGCTAATTCCACTGGTAACACTTGGTAATTTCCCCTGATGTAACTTTAATGCTGCGTCATCCCTAATAATACAATACGGAAGTTAGGGAATAGTTGATTAATATTCTGCAGATTAATAAGAATTCTCCTGCTTCTCTGAAGCTGTTGCCACCACTGCTGATCCAAGCAGCCCAGTGCTCCTATTTTAAACACACTTGCAGCCCCTGTTCATTTATACACACCTGTTTTTCTGTTTAGTTTATAAACACACAGAGAGACTCTGGCTCTATTGAGTCAAAATGAGCTGAATCTTGAAAAACTTTAAAAATTATTTTTAATAGGTTTTGATTTAACTTGTGTCCACAGTGCATTTAAAAATAAAATTTATAAAAATATATATAAAAAAAAGCCATTTTCCTACAGTATTTGCCTGTGCCACTATTGCTCAGTTTGGATTTAATTCAGAGCCCCAGCCTGTCTCTTCCCCCATCCTCCTGTTTTATTAGAGAAGATGCTCGCCTGCATTAGCCACTTATTAGATAAATACAGGAAAACTGCTTGTCATTTATGGGTTTATCCATTATCATCTCGCCCATTGGATAGAGTAGCCTGATTTCAAAGTGACAGCTGGTGGAACCTCTTCTTGATACATGCTAATCCAGTTTTTATTATGGAAAAATTGCCTGTGCTTTCAGGGAGTGAAAGGCAGTTACCAGCCGTCGCTGCCGAGGGCGGGACCTTGTGATCTCTGCTCTAACAGCCTAAAAATGAACCATTATCTCCCAGGGAAACGGCGGGCAGGGCCGTGGGCAGGCCGGGATGCTCAGCTGCTGCTCCGGCTGTCCCGGGGGAAAGGAGCCCCACGCTGCGGGGCAGATGCCCCTGGGCACAGGGCTGCTGCTCTGGGGGAGATGGTGGCACTGGGAAGGTGCCCCCCACCCTGCCCTGCGTGGGAGGGGATGCTGGAGAGCAGTGGGGCTGTGTCTGCCTGCTGCCCGGGGAGGATTTGTGGGTCAGGGTCCTGCAGGTTCTCGTTCTGAGCCTCCCTGGGCTCTGCTGGGGTTAAGGCAGCACCTGGAGGTGGACGGGGTTGGGATGGAGCAGGTAAAATTCCCCGTAAATTCAGTGCAAACCTCAGAACCTGCTGGGGAAGGACGATGAGGGGACGAGGTTTGAAACAGGAGACAATATTCCATGACACCAGAACCTGTCACCCCAAACCCCAGAACACTGAGCCCCTTCTCCCCAAAATCCCAGCTGCAGTGCAGAGGAGCAGCTCCTTGGATGGCAGCTGGCAAGAGCAGTCAGCTGCTCCGTTGCCACCCAGTTATTAATTTGTCACTAAATTTATTAAAAGTCGCTAGATAACAGAATCTTGGTTAATTGAGAGAATAATAGATGTTCCAAGCCTTGATTTTCCTTGCCTTTGACTTTATCAGATCTCACTCACTCCAACATGCAGTGTTCAACCCCTGATTTAAGTCAAACACCCTGGTTTAAATTTTGAATTAGAAAAGAATTAGCACTGTGTCATCCAGGCTTGACTCGCTTTCTGAAGCTTAAATGAAAACTTCTATCAAAGCAGGGAGTCTGGGGAGGTTAAGTGCCCCTGCATGTACAGACCCTTAAAGATACTTTTCTTAGAGACACTGAAAGGAAAGAAATGGAAAAAAACATCTCAAGTGGAGCCATATTAAAAAAAAAAGAGGAAGAAACAAAAAATTGCTCTATTGTTTTGACTTTCTACAAAATATTTGTTTTGCTGTCAATATGCTCTGTATGAACTCTGATTTTACTGAACTCAGCTGGGTTTAAGGCAAAGCTTCAGGAATTTGTGTGCACGGATGCCTGACTGCAAACAGCATTTTGAGACATTCAGCAGTAAAATTTGATATTGATTATGGAAGCAATGGTGAAGGAAATAGGGCAGCAGGGAGGAGCCTTGGCTTTGTCAGAGCTGGGCTGGTCAGTCCCCAAAAAGTCAGGTATTTGTGTCCAAGGTGAAGTTGTGCTCTCCTCTCAGTACAGCTCACCCTGGAGTTTAAACAATTCCTCTGGTGAGGATTCCTGACCTTCCCACCACACCTGGAACCAGAATTCCCCAGGATGCTGCATTTCACTGTGGCATTACTGAAGAATTCAGTTTTAAAACGTGTCCAGTGGGGAGGGAAGATGTTAACAAAGGTGTGCCAGTCACCAGGAGTCAAACAGAACCCCAGAGTGGTTTGGGGTGGAAGGGACTCTGAAGCCCATCCCATTCCACCTCTTTCCATCAACACCTCCCACTGTCCCAGGCTGCTCCAAGCCCTGTCCAGCCTGGCCTGGGACACTGCCAGGGACAGGGCAGCCACACCTTTATGTGCACAGAAAAATAAACATGGAAAAACTGGTGCCTATAAAATCGATGCTGTGAAGGGGTGAAATGAGGGCTTCCTCCCCTTCACCTCCCTTCTCTGCCCATTTCCAATCCATCCCAATATTGTCAGGAGCTGCACTCATCATTTAATTGGAACAGGTGCCAGCCAGTTGGTCCAGCTTGAGCAGTCCAAGCCACGAGCAGGAGAACAAATCTGACTCTGAGAACGCAGTGAGTTGTTGTCTTGGTGAGCTCATGTTAATTATCTTATACAGAAACCAAGTGGCAGCCACAGATCCAGCTTTGGGTGCTTGGGAAGGAGCTGGTTCCAGCTCCAAAGAGAAATGGGGGCTGTACATGGGCTGTTTATGGGACCCAAATTCCCTGCTCTGGGTTTGGGGGATGAGGCAGCCCCTGCACAGTAATTTGGGGTGGAAAACTCCCTCTGCTGCTCTCCCACCCTGGTACAGCTGCCAGGCTGACCATGGCTGCTAGGGAATGACAGGGTCTGAACTCATGGAATATTTTTGGGGGGTCCCTGTGTTGGGAAGCTGCCTAGAAATGGATGTGCTGACACTGAAACGGTTCCATGTCCCTACAGACCCTCTCGCTGACCGTGGAGAACGTGCTGAGGGCTTGGTGCTGGCTTTGGAAGGGAAAATGTTCTGTTCCCTGAGCCTGTTTCTCATGCATGTGACATATGTTCTTCCGTGCTGTGAAACACAAAATCCTAAACCTTTAGGAAAGGGATGGGGAGGATTCTGGGCCCAACCACAGCCCATGGCTGCTTGGACATGGGAACATTCCCACCACTGTTCCCAGCTGTGACTGATCTCCTACACCATGGGCTCCAAATGATACAGAAATATAGATAAATACAGATAAATAGGCACATGGCTGGGCTATGGATGGCATTTCATCCCCATTCTGAATTTCCGGGGTTTCGTGGATTTAACTTATTTGAACACAGTTTTCTGTGATTTAATATAGAATTATTTTAGATCAGAAACTGGTAGGAAAAGAGCTGACACTCTTTTTGCTGCTGCCTCCCCCTCCCCGCCCCCCTTTTTAAGGGAAAGAGCTTTATCTTAATTAAAGTTTAATTAAGGATCACGTTTGGCAGTACTTTTCACACCGATCTACACCAGCAGATTTTCTAAGGCTTAACTTTATCGTGCAGAAAATCCTCTTTTATTACTCCCAACCTGTTGTAAAAGCTGTTGGCACAGAGCGATGGCTGCTTCATTCAGTGGCCTTGTTTGCCGCTGGAAAATTCCCAAGTCTCTGGAGATAGCACCACTGTGGTTCAATTTAATATCTGTCCTATCACTACAAGACTCTAGCTCATTATTAATGATACTATTCATTAATTTCTTGTTGGGCTGATGTTGTTATTTATTAAAATATTAAAGAAAGCTCCTGAGACACATACATAATGAGGGACACCTCCATCTCGCTCGGGCACCGGCGCAGGGAATGGATTTCGTGGAGCTTTGCCCCCACCACAGCCTCTCCTCCCTCATTAGTCCTCCCGGCTCTGAGTGACACCGTAAATCCATTTTGTGCTCGGCCCAATCGGCGCCTCTTACAAATGGGGGGCTCTCTTTTTTAATGAGCCATTCCTATGCAAAATGAATTGACTGCTGTCTAACTCATCTAATCTGCCCCTATTTGGGGGAAGGACTAAATTGCCTATATTTATATAGGGAATAAATAAAAGCCGACAGATTTTTTCCCTTTCCGGTCTTACATTTGGAAAATTTCAACACCATAAATTCTGGGCTTTAAGGACCTGCCACCTTAGTTAACTAAAGCCCAGCGTGACATTTAGAGGCGTGATGGTTGTATTTAAAAAAGCCTCCACCAGCAGTTTGTGCCCCGCCTGGCCGTGGGACGCCCTCCCTCCCTTGCCCAGGTATCGCCTCCAGAAATTCCGAGGGCTCTTGATGTATGGCTCACCCTTTTCAGCAGAGGCATCTCCGACTCGCAGCACTCCTGGCTGCTCGGAGCCGTGCACGGCCAAATAAATCAAATAAACTCGTAATTAATTTAGCGGTGATGTCACGCTCCCGGGCGGGGTGCTGGAAGGGGGACCCGTGTTAAGGGGCTCTTTTTGGCTGGCTGGGATGGATGAAATCTGCATAACAATCGGGGTGGCATCTGAAGGTGAAGTTTTAATTTGTCCTGGATGGTTGTTATTTTCAGCCCGTGCAAATAATGAAGAAATACCTCCCTGTTTTCCGAGGATTAGCCGGGCATAATTGCAGCCTGGTTTGATCCCTCTTTTAATAACAGCCCCTCTCAGGCTCAGCCCCTCCAGCAGCTTTGTGTGGATCGAAGCTGCTTCCATTTGCACACACCTCCAAGGCTTTGTGCTAGGCTTCTTCCTGAGGAAAAACCCCTTTCCTGGGCACTTGGGAGCAGGAGATCTGTGACACAGCACCCTGAACCCCCAAACTGCCCACGGGGAATGGGGTGGCACAGGGGCTGCTGCTGAGCTGGCAGGGAACATTTCCTTACCAAAGGAACTTCTGGAGGCTGTCCTTCCTTTTCTTCTCGAGACAAAATGTGAGCTGAAGTGACCACTGCACGGCTTTCTCAACATGTCTGCAAATCCAGACTCTTGCCCAGTTTAATCAGAATTAAGTCCTTTATTGTGTGTTTCTTGCTGATGGTCTGGCCTGGCCACGTGGATTCTCTGGTTCCTTTCCTCGAGGTTGGCATAGATTTAGCATGATTCAGATGCTGTGTTTGTTACCTGCTCTGTTCAGGTGGGATATTTGGGATATTCCCTCAGCAGGGCACTGCTCTGTTCAGGGTTCAGGTGGGATATTTGGGATATTCCCTCAGCAGGGCACTGCTCTGTTCAGGGTTCAGGTGGGATATTTGGGATATTCCCTCAGCAGGGCACTGCTCTGTTCAGGGTTCAGGGTGGGATATTTGGGATATTCCCTCAGCAGGGCAGTGCTCTGTTCAGGGTTCAGGGTGGGATATTTGGGATATTCCCTCAGCAGGGCAGTGCTCTGTTCAGGGTTCAGGGTGGGATATTTGGGATATTCCCTCAGCAGGGCAGTGCTCTGTTCAGGGTTCAGGGTGGGATATTTGGGATATTCCCTCAGCAGGGCAGTGCTCTGTTCAGGGTTCAGGGTGGGATATTTGGGATATTCCCTCAGCAGGGCAGTGCTCTGTTCAGGGTTCAGGGTGGGATATTTGGGATATTCCCTCAGCAGGGCAGTGCTCTGTTCAGGGTTCAGGGTGGGATATTTGGGATATTCCCTCAGCAGGGCAGTGCTCTGTTCAGGGTTCAGGGTGGGATATTTGGGATATTCCCTCAGCAGGGCAGTGCTCTGTTCAGGGTTCAGGGTGGGATATTTGGGATATTCCCTCAGCAGGGCAGTGCTCTGTTCAGGGTTCAGGGTGGGATATTTGGGATATTCCCTCAGCAGGGCAGTGCTCTGTTCAGGGTTCAGGGTGGGATATTTGGGATATTCCCTCAGCAGGGCAGTGCTCTGTTCAGGGTTCAGGGTGGGATATTTGGGATATTCCCTCAGCAGGGCAGTGCTGTGCCCAGGGTGCTGTTATGATGCCATGGGAAGGATCAGGGCCCAGGCTGTGATGGGGGATGTGTTTCACCATCTGTTCAGCAGGAGCAGGGCTGGAGCAGGGCTGCCCATGGGAACGGGCACGAATGCCAACCCTTCCTGCGCTGGCACGGGGGCTGCGGGTGGGGACAGCAGCCAGAGGTCACCTGGCTGTCTCTGACACAGCTTTGGGTGCTCAGGTCTGACCTGGGGGAATTAACACTCATTTCTGTGAGCAGGGTTTGGCTGAAACCTGTGGGAGCAGTCTGCCCAGAGCAGCTGTGGCTGCCCCTGGATCCCTGGCAGTGTCCCAGGCCAGGCTGGACACTGGGGCTTGGAGCAGCCTGGGACAGTGGGAGGTGTCCCTGCCATGGCAGGGGTGGCACTGGATGATATTTAAGCTCCCTTCCAACTCAAACCACTCTGGGATTCCATGAAAGTGGGCATGTTTTACACCTCTGGTGTGGTGGCAAACACACTGGAGGTGTCTCAGCCTCAACTGCAAAGTTCAATGAATTTGTGTTTTTCCCCACAATTTTAAACAGCATTTTACCAGGCAGTTTTGAATTTGATTTTTGAATAAACATTTTAAGGAGGTTTTCCTGAAGATCTCCCCAGTGAGTGTTTTCAGGAATCTTGTTTGGATTTTTGGGTGGGAATGGCTCCCCTGTAGGAGGGTTCCCCCTGCCTGGGAGCGCTTGTTCGAGTAAATCCTCCTTCTGACAATTGTTTAATACTCTGCTCACACCTCCAAAGTCTCTCTAATGCATGTGAGAGACTCTGGGTGATGTGAGGTCACCAAATGAGGCAGTTCTGCACCAGGAGGTCTGGGGGTGAAATCTTCATTTTGCCTGCACTGGGAGAAAGTCTCCTGTGAACCTAAAAACGAGCAGATGCCACTTGGCTCCACCGAGGGTGTCCCGGTGCTCCTGCAGGAACTGTGACCTTGTGCTTGGAGCTTCAAGTCAAAACTCGGTGTCATTAGTGAGAATTAAAAGGATTGGAAGCTCTGGGGTTCCTTGGCAGCAGAGGATGGAGCAGGTAGTGATTGAAACTGCTGAAGGAAACAGGTTCCAAATCTGTGTGCTTGAGGTCTGGGAAAAACGTGGGGAAAGAGAGATCCCTGTCCCTCAGACTGAGCAGGGACATCTCTCACTGACTGGCATAGTCAGACATTTTCTTCCTGTGTGTTAAAACTGGCAGGCTCTGGGCATGAAATCATGAGAGGTTTTTTGGTCCGAGCTCACTGGCACAATCAGGGGTTTAATTCTCTTTTCTGGTCTTTTATTTTCAAGGCCATTCCCCTGTAGGGTTTTTATTTTTGGGGCGGGAGGGGCTGTATTTGCACAGGTACAGAGCAGCAGCATTGCCAAGCCACAAAACCCACTGTGGGATCACACCCACAAAATTGAAGGATGATAACAATAATAATAATAATAATAATAATAATAATAATGTTTGCATGCTCTTCTTTGAATAACACATTTTCACTTGAATAACACATTTTCACATGACTAAACCATATCATTTTGTTGCATGTTGTTAGGGGCCATCGTGGTGTTTGGTCACAGGTTGGGTTTGATACTCCTGGAGGACTTTTCCAACCTAAATGATTCTGAGATTCTCCTTCATTCTTTACTTCCCAAACCTGCGGGTCACTTGAAGCTTCTCTAACACAGCTGAGCCCTGGAATTGCCTTTTCCCCACTGCTGCCTCTCTGGAAGCTCTGGGCTCATGGCTAAAGCTGTCCTGCAGCAGAAAATGCCCCTGGCCTCGGGGCTAGCTGCAGCATCCACAGCAGGTCCCCTCGGGAGCTGCACCCCAGGGCAGTGCTGGCCCCAGAAGGGACCTGTGCCATTGCTGCCCGAGAGGAGAGGGGTGTTCAGGGGGAGATGGAACCAAACAGCCCCGGACACTGACTGGGAAAAGCCATGTGTGACAGCTCCTGCAGTGGCCACCGCAGCCACACGACAGCTTTATTTCAAAGGCTGGGATGGTTTTTTTCTTTGCCTTCTTTCAAGGAGCTGTGAAGGTTTTAATCTGAGTCTGGGTGTAGCTTTTACTGCAAATGTGCTGCCAGAGCCAGCGGAGCCCCTGGCACCGCTATTCCATGTGATTTGTGGGAAGGGACAATTTGCTGGAGGTCTCTGAGGCTCTGTGGGGAGGGTTAATAACTCCTGGAGAGGTGGGAGAAAAGAAAGAATTTTATGTCTCCTGCAACCTGCAAGACTATAAAATGTTTCCAAGTGTAATTTTCTTGAAGTTAAAGTTGAGGTTATTAAGGTTCACTTAGCAGATAAAGTTTGCCACAATTTTCTTGGTCTCTATGATCAGATGACAAGATTTCTAATTTATAAAAGCAGGGCAGGATGTTGGAGGCTCTGAACCATGCTCAGGGGATACACCCAGGGCCTCCCAGCTCCTCTCCTTCACATGTATTTTTATTTACAGGGAAATTTGAAAGCAATGCATTGAAGATCCCCCAGTCGCCCTCGGAGCTGGTTTCAATTTGTTTGTCTTTGTAAAGCTCGGTGTAAGCAGCACCGAGGTCGGGAGCTGGGGGTCCTGCTGACAGCCCGGGGTGCTGCCATCCCAAACCCGTGGAATTACTGTGCTCCTGAGCGTTTTCTAAATGGGTGTTCTGCTGGAACTTCTGGGAAAACAGGTCACCTTTGAAAGAAGAACAGGTTAACGTCAATGCGGAGAAAACCAAAGCGGTTTTATGAGGAATTTACAGGGAAAGAATTGTTTTCATAAGGAATGTGGGTTGTTATTACATTCCTGACTTTGTGACTCTCGGTGCAGTCATTGTTTGGGGCTTTAAAGAACACAAAGGGGTGCCCTGTATGGATGTGAGTTTATTTGTTCGAGGCAAAGCACAGCCTGGGTTTCTGGGCTGTGGTGCAGCTGATGGAGATCTCTGAGTTTGTGATGGTATCATGATAAAAAGGACCAGTCAAACAGAAATGTGAAGCTCGGCCAAATCTGCCTCGTTTCATTTCGTGCTACCTCTCATGTGTTGCAGCAGAGTTCTACCAGCAAAGCTTCTGCTGCCTTATGGAAAGCAGGAGAGCCCTGGCCAGGCTGGACAGGGCTTGGAGCACCATGGGACAGTGGAGGTGTCCCTGCCATGGCAGGGGTGGGATGGGATGGGCTTTAAGGTCCCCCCAGCCCAAACCAGGCTGGGATTTTAAATTATGACCAAGTCAAATCTTCACCTTCTTTTGAATAAACTGAGCAGGCTAAACTCGTGTCTCTCCCTCTGCAGCTCTGTCCACTCCAGTCACTCCTGAGGGACTTCTCAGGACCTTCTTGAAATTTTCAGCCTGTTATTTTGGAATGTGGACACCAAAACAGGCCAGGCTGGGCCACTGGTGGTCTCACTAACACAACATTTGTTGATAAATCCACCCTCCTGTTCCTACTTGCTCTCCATTTCCCTGTCACTGACATATTGGATAAAGAACTAGAGAGCATGAAAAGTTATTTCTGACCTCTTGCAGTTGTATTAGTGTAAGAGAACAGCACCTTTCATATCAGCGATGTTTGTTGTATTAATGAGGCAAAAATAGCCATTAATGAGCCCTGAGCATGTACTTGAATTTCAATAAGTGCTTTCTGTGCAGAGCCAAGCAGAGATTACACATCAGACTTAGCAGCTACTGGCTATGGCCAATTTTTAAAACACAGACACTTCATTTGGAAGGTTTTCTAATGCTAAGACGGAGATCTTAAATTAAATACCCGATCATCTAAACTCATCCAGTGTTTGATTTTTAGGTCTTACTGCTTCATCCAAGCTCAAGATAAAAAGACAGGCGTTGAAATGTATAAATATGCTCAGTTCCTCAGCCAGCTCTAATTGCCTAATGCCCCTCCACACGTTACTTAAAATGGATCACGACTTAAGAAGACTTATGTACATTCCATGGATAAAATGTATTGATTTCCTGCTCGGCTCTCATGGCAGAGGAGAGCACAAAGACAGAGCAATTCCAGTCTGCCCCAGCGCCGTGCTTTGAGGCAGAGCACAACCTCCTCCAGCCTCACAACAGTCAAACGCTGAAAAACACACCCTGCCTGTCTCTGCAGGGTGGGGATCCCCAGGCAGGCAGTGCCCCCGTGCTGGGAATGCCCACCAGGAGCTCCAGTGGCTGCTCAGATCCATCCTGAGTGCCCCTGAGCTCCAGCCCTGCCCCACTCCCTGTCCTGGCACTGCCAGGCTCTGCTGGAGCCCATCCCAGCACCCTGTGCCTGCTGCAGGGCCAGCTCAGCCACATCCAGGGCTCTGGGGGTGTTGGTGTGCCTGCAGTGCTGCTGGCCCTGCTTGGGGCTGGGCTGGGAGCCCTGGGGCTGTCCACAGCCAAGGCTGCTCGGGGTGGTTCAAACATCACCCCACAAAACCCCCTGGGCCCGTTCCTGCTGATGGCTGAGCTGCAGGCAGCACTGGGAACGTGGTCAGGG
>VXAX01005967.1:3243-62970 GCA_013399835.1 Leptocoma aspasia
TTTTTGTCTTCTAATTATTAACTTGTCACCTAATGGTGCTTTAAAAAGTTTTTCTGGATTGGGTTTGCCCCATTCCCCACAGGGATGGACGGGAAGGTTTCTCATTGAACATTCCTGGGGCACTCAGACCCACCTTCCACATTCCCTCTGCCCTGGAATTCTGGGCTCCCTCCTCTCCAGCTGGGGCCTCCTGCTCTTCTCACCCACCTTGAGTCACCCCAAAGCTTCATTTGGGTGAAGAGAGAAATTCAAATCCCAAAAAGCCTCTCAGCTGTAAGGAAATAATGAATTAGCCCTTGTCCTCGGCTGTCCCATCCTGCTGCCAGGCTGGCAGCTCCTCCCAGGTGACCAACCTGGCTGAATTTGGGGGTTTTTTGTTTCCTTCCTGGTCTCATTGCTACTAGTCCTTTCAAGTTTTTAATGTATTGATTGTGTTTTAAAATGAATGTTCCTTTCACTGAATTCTAATGAATAAACTGCAGATTTTTAGAGAACATTGGATTTCACTGGTGGTTTGGTGTTTTTGTGCTTATTTTATATTTGATTTAATGTTTTTCTTTCCCTTCTTCTTTGTCTGTTGGTTATTTGCCAGTGAGGTGGATTTTTCCATTGGAGAAGGCTACAGAGACCCTTGGGAACAGGGTAAGGCTCCTCAAGCACTCATTAAGTGAACCCTGGAAATTATCTGTCCATTAAGGCTCCAGAGGCAGATTTTCCCTCTTCTCTGGGTTCCAGCAGTGACAGGGAGCAGAGGTTCCCTGGCTCTGAGGTGACCCCACCTGGCTGGGACATCCCTGGGGTGGCAGAGAAGGGCTGGGAAGGATGGTTTTATCTTGGATCCTGCGGAATGTGTTCCTGAAGTGCCTCCCAGGATTTCCAATGCATTGGAAAACCCAGGAGAAGAGTCCTGCCCTCCCTGGGCAGGAATTGAATTTGTGAGAAGCCCTCAATAAGCCCGGGGTGAGGTGGGGATGCCCTGGGGAGGCTCTGTCCCTTCCCTCTCCATCCATTGGAGATCCCCGGCCATCCAGCAGGCTGGAGGGGAGGGCAAAGCTCTGCCTTGAGAGTTGGGAGCTTCTCCTCTTCCCCCTCGTGCTGCTCTCCCTCTGTCCCAAACCTCCTTCCACTTTTCCAGACCTTCTCTGGAAATGCTGAGCTTCCATCCGAGCTCCCTCCCTGCTGCCTGGGTCTTCCCCAGTGTTGCACCGTGGAGAATTTTCCCATTCCCAGCCTGGATCCGTCCCTGTTTCATTTTAGAATCAAACAGGCTCTGCCATGGCCACGGATTCTGCTCCTGGACCAGCAGATGTGGCTGAGCAGCTGCTGGAAAAGCCTTCCTGTGCCTTCAGCTACTCTTCAGGCACCTAAGGAGCTTTTCCAACATCCCAGTGCAAATCTCCTCCCCCTGTGACCCCACAGAGAGAGCTCAGAGCTGCCCCAACCCAGCTCTCCCCTTGAGCCACAGGTTGCTTATTAATATTTTTTAGTATTTATTTATNGTTTATTTCATTATATTGTTTTCTGCTGCATTTCAGCTGGGAATAACCCCGCTCATCCCACTGGAAAAGCCTCCAGCAGCTCCCATAGCTCTGGTGCAGAGGGTGTGGCTTCTCCTTTGGGGTTAAACAAGGTTGGTGTGCCCCAGGAGCAGCTTTGATTGTGACACTCGTGTTTGTCACAGCCCTGGGGGCTTTTACCCCAAACAGGAGCTTTTACCCCAGCAGGGGGGTTGGGGCAGCTCCATCTCTGCTCTGTCCCCAAGAACCCTCCCATGGGAGCCACTGCTGTGACCTCCCCAGCTTGGGGACAGCGAGGGACAAAGGCAGCAGCTGGGGCCACCTCTGACAAGGAATAGAGGGGGACCAGCACAGGGCAGAGGCCACCAGCCCAGTGCTCCTGTGGGGATGGGGCTCCTGAGAATCCCTGATTGAATTTAGGGAGGGAAAAAATTGCCCAGGCAGGGCAAGGGCAAAAGGCAGGAGCCAGCAGCTGCTGGTGGATAAGCTCTGATGATTTTCCTTAATTTTAAACGTGGGAAGAGTCTGGAGGGCAATCAGCTGGGAAAAATGACACATGGGGCTGGGTCAGCACTGCCAAGGCTGGAAAACTCAGCCAGAGGAGCCAAAAAAACTGTGTAAAGGCTGGGCAGGGGTGAGCGTGGTGTGCCTGGGGGTTCCTGGGTCATGAGCTCAAAGTTCAGGCTTCAAATTCCCCCTCTGGAGCTGTGATCCCGTTCAACCTCCCTACAGCCTGCTGGGCTGTTATTCCAAGCACCCTCTCGGCATCCCAAATGCTTCCTGGCTTAAAGAACATTCCCCAAAGCCCCGGGCTTGCTTTTCCAGATCCCACTCTGAGGTCTGAGCCTGCAAAAGCTGCAAGGGCATTTTCTCCCGAGGTGATGGCAAAGCTGGGATTCCCTGGCAGGAGCTGGGGTTATCCAGGGGATTCCTGGCTCATGCCTGGGGGTGTTTAATGCCCTGTTTTCCGTGGTGCCCGAGGGATATCCCCCTTGGCTGCACCCCCAGCTCTGGCAGGGATGGATGCATGTGAGCAGGGCATACAGGAGAATTTCACCTCATCCCTGGGTTGTTTGCTCCTTGTCCCACCACCTTCCCACTGCTCCACGTGGCAGTGGAGCATTGATGATGATGATGAGGACAGCTGAGGACAGCGGGACCAGCTCATGGGATGGCCCATCCCACTGGGAACGCTTCAAACCCTCAGCTCTAATTGCCTCCTTGTAAACACAAATTGACTTGTTTGCTGCAAACAAATTCCTGCTGACAAAACCTTGCTGGAAGTCGGTTGTCATCACAGGAATGTATCTCACACTTTGAAGTGTTTCATTTTTTTTCCCCTTTTTTCTCCAAAGTGATTTGAAAAGCGCAGACACAACGACTTTGCTCCTGAGGGAACACTCCCGAGGGGTCTGTGGCACTGCCAGGGTCCTCAGGCTCCTGTGCCCAGAGGCTGCAGGGAAACGGCTCTGGCGTGGCCTTGTGACCTTTGTGTCACCTGTCACCCCTGGGGCAGCTGGTTTAGTTCTTTCCCGATGTCCGTGGATCAAGTGGAGCTTGTTCATCCCATCCCATCCCATCCCATCCCATCCCATCCCATCCCATCCCATCCCATCCCATCCCATCCCTGCCTGATTTTATGGGNCCATCCCTGCCTGATTTTATGGGCTCAGCACAGCCAGGGACAGCCCTGGGATAACTGTCTGGGATACCTGTCCTGGGGACACAGCAATGCCCCCACCTCACCACAGGCACCGTTTTGGGGGGTTCCTGTGTCCCCCCCCAGCTCAGCCCCAAGGTCCAACCCTCCAGGGCAGCCACCAGCCCCGGGTGCCACATCCCAACAGTGGCTCCATGCTGGAGGATTATTTCTAATCCCTCTATTTTTAGAACAATGCTGAAATCTGTTTAATGCTGGAGGGATTTGGGAAAGAAAAAGACAAACAACAAAGAAAGAAAAGTAATTTTCTTTCTGATGCAGGAGCTGTCAGTGAAGGGTGGTGTTTTTTTTTTTTTGGTGGGGGGGAGGGTGTCTCTTTGTTGAGTCATATTTGTCTGTCAGAAGGGAGGAGGGAAGGAGGAATTGAGCTGTAAGGAAAAGTTCTGAGGGGTTGTCCTGGCTGTTCTGGGCATGGAAAAATTCACAGCAGCAGTAGCAGCAGGACCAGGTCATCCTGCTCCCTAAAACCTGGAGCTGGCCAGGCTTTCCCCAGGCAGGGGCATCCCCCGGGTGGGGGCAGACACAGAGCTCAGAGCAGTCCACGCATGGAAAAGAGCAGGAGAAGACGTGGGAGAGCTCAGCTTTTAGGAATATCCTTTGGCAACACCGAGGGGAGGGGCTGCAGGCGCTGGGGACCATCCCCTGCCCACCCTGAAGGGCTTTGGTAACTAAATCCCCGCTCCTGGCAGGGGTTGCATCCATCTGTGGGGAATTTTGGGCCAGTTTTGGTGCTGGGCTGACCTCTAAGGGAGAGCTCCGTTATTGCAGCTCATGGAATCCCAGAATCTCAGAAGGGCTTGGATTAGAAAGACCTTAAAGCCCATCCATGGGCAGGGACACCACCTTCCACTATCTCAGGCTGCTCCAAACCTTGTCCACCTTGGCCTTGGACACTTCCATGGATCCAGGGGCAGCGACAGCCTCTCTGGGCACCCTGTGCCAGGGCCTGCCCACCCTCACAGGGAACAATTTGTTCCCAATATCCCATCTAAATCTCTCCTCTTTTAGTTTAAAACTGTTCCCCTTCGTTCTATTATTATGTCCAATGCTGAGCTGAGTCTCCCCAAAATGCCCCTGAGGCAGCCTGGGGCCCTGGAGCACTTTCTGGGGACATGACAGGGGAAAACACAGAGATGAACCAGAGTTTCACATTCCTTCAGTGCCCTGAACGTTCAGCATGAACAGCTCCGAGGCACAACCTAGGGTGAGGTGTGAGGGGTTTGTGACACCCTGGGGACAGACTGGGAGGACAGGAGCTGCCAGAGGGCAGGGATGGATGGGATGTTGGGGAGGAATCCTTCCCTGTCAGGGTGGGCAGGCCCTGGCACAGGGTGCCCAGAGCAGCTGTGGCTGCCCCTGGATCCCTGGCAGTGCCCAAGGCCAGGCTGGACACTGGGGCTGGGAGCAGCCTGGGACAGTGGAAGGTGTCCCTGCCATGGCAGGGGGTGGAATGGGATGGACTTTAAGGTCCTCCCAAGCCAAATCAGTCATTCTGTGGCCCTGGAGGGGTTTGGTGGCTTTGGTGCCACCTGAATTGACACCTGGGTGTGAGGGGACTGCAGGTGCTGGGAGCTGTGGGGGTTTGTGGGGTCTCACAACGTGAGGGGACCCTGGGTGACAAATCTTTGTGACATCACAGGGACTGGGACCCAGGCAGGCAAAGGCACCACTGCAGCGTGCCCCAGGGACTGGGCAGGTGATGGCTTTGGGTCACTCCCTTTGGGGGGAGAACTGCAAACCTGTCCTGTGTTAAAGCCCCCTCACGCCCACAGCACACCCACACTGCTGTCGTTTGTTTAGCCCCTGTCCCACAGAACAGTTGGTTTATTGTGTTTGGGATGTTTTTGTGTTTATTATGTTTTTTTCTCCTGTGGAATCTGGTGAAGGTAGGATTCTGACGCAGAGCCGGTGGCAGTTCCCGCTGGGATTGGGCGAGGATGTGGAATGTCATCCCACCCTAAACCCCCAGTGTGAACCCCACTCCCCTCCTCCCAGTCCCACCAGTCTGGAACTGGGAGTATGTGGAAATAACCCATTGTCCACCCAGGAAAGTTTGGATTCCCTGGCTGCCCTGGGAATCCCGGAGCGGAAGCAGGACAGGAGCTGCCGTCTGCCAGGCACCAGCTTCTCCTGTGTTTCCTCCCTTTCCATGCTGCCAATAAAAGAGAAAATCCTGTTTTCCAAAGGAGGGCGGGCTGGGACGTGGAGTGCCTGAGGCACAGCGGGCTCGGATGGGAGGGGACACCGAGGGGCTGGAAAACCAGAACGAGGATTTGATGTCCGAGCACTACCCGTGGTTAACGAGGGATGGTTCCAAGCAGAAATTTGCCAAAAAAAACCCACCCTGATAAATGAGGGGCTGAGTTCCAGAAGAAACTGCTGGAGGAGGCCATGGAGCCCCTCTGGAGCTAGACTGGGAGAGCTGGGGATGCTCACCTGGAGAGGAGAAGGCTCAGAGCCCTTTGCAGGGCCTAAGGGGGCTGCAGGAGAGCTGGAGAGGGATTTGGGGTTTTAAGCACTGGTTCCAGAGCAGGAAGCAGTGATGGAAATCTCCTTGGGCTTTCCAGGGCTGGAAAAGTTGCTGGTGTGAAGGTCAGGATTGTCTGGATGAGACCTGGAGCCTCCATGTAGGAGCCCTGGGAGTGTTTTACAGGAAGCATCTCTGAGATTAAGGAATGCCAAAGGCAAAGGAGACTCAAACCTGATTAAAAAGTGATTAAGGCTGAGTCTGAAAAACAGGACCAGAGGAAAGAATTCCTACAGGATAAACTGTGGGACTTCCTGCAGGGTCAGCCTGGGGAGAGGGCTTGAGCCCCTGTAAGGGCTGCTGAGCGCCACAATGACCCCAAGGGTGGCCAGGCTCTCCCCGAGCCCCAGCTTCCATCAATTCATCCTTTTCTTGGTCATGGCATCTCTCTCTTCCTCCTTCCCCGCAGGATGCCTTTGGAGCCAGCAGCCCTGAGGGCACGGATAGCCCAGAGCAGCCTCACCTGAGACCACACCCACAGAGCCAGGAGCACATTTAAGCCCAGCCCAGCTCTCCAGCCCTCCCTGGGCTCCAGACCCCCATGGATGAGTTGATTCCCAGCCTGTGCCTCATCCTCACTTGTCCTGCTCAGGTACCGTGGGGCCAGTGCCGGGGCTGTCACCCCTGCTGCCCTCCAGTGTCCCTTGGTGTCACCAGTGCTGCCCTCAGATGTCCCCAAAAGTCCCTGAGGGGTGTCCTGGGGCCAGGCCAGGCTGGAGCAGGGATGTCACAAGGGCAGGGTGCCAGGGATAACCCAACCCTTCCCAGAGCCCCCCGAGCCTGGCTCTGTTCCCGTGCCCGGAGCCGGCCGAGGACAGCTCCCTCCTCTTCCCCACGCTTTGGGGAAGCACGGGAAGCATCCCCGGGCATCCCCAGGCATCTCCCAAAGGTGGGCAGCGATTGTCCACCGCCCTTTCCCTGCTTCCCTCTGCTCCCTGTGGGATTTCTCCTTCAGTCACTTTTCATAGGTTTGGCTCTGCTCTGATTTCGGGTTTTTTCCCTTGGAAATACCCCACCCACCACAGAGGGGCTTTGGAACCTGCTCCTTCTGGAGCTGTGCTGGGAGCCTCTCCAGCCCCTCTGGGAGCTGTGCCTTCCTCCCCGCTGGGACAAATCCCACTGGGACCAATCTCCTGCTGCTGTCCATGCTGAGGGCTCAGTGCTGGGGAGAACTGGTGCTTCCTCCCACAGAACCAGGTGAGACTGGGCAGAACTCCCGTGGCAGCTCCCACACGTGTTTCCAGCACGTCTGAGGACCCTCCTCCTCCTCCTCTTCCTCCTGCTGCTGCTCCCGGTCACTGACGTGGGACAGTGACATGTGAGGCTGTTCTAGCTTTGATCTGGAGGTTTGTTCTGTTTGATCTGAGCTGTTTGATCTGATTCCTCCCCCCACACTCTGCTGCAGCTTTCCCTGTGCTTTTGTGCAACCCAGGGAAGTTATGTGTGCACATTAACAACGTGCCAAGGATGCGCTGTTATCTCCCATCTCCTTTTTGGATAAACTATTTGTTTATGATAATAACATGCCTCTTGGTGTCAAACCAGGGGGAAAAAGTAAAATCTGGAAGTGAGCCAAGCCCAGGGAAGGAGGAGTGCTGCTTTCTGTTGTTGTCTCTTCCAAAACACCACCAAGAGCCAGTCTAAACCAGAAAACTCCCTGGCGTGTGCCTGTAGATTTTCATCAAGGTGACACTTGGAGCTGGGAAGTGCCAATGTTTGAGTGCCTGGAGCAAAGCTGGGTCTTGCTGCTCCTATTCCACATCCCAAATGTGTCTCCTGCCCTCCCGGGGTGTTGGTTTTGCTGGGTGGCTCCCTGCTCAGGTGTCTTGGGGAGGATGGCAAGCTTGGCTACTCTGGGCTTCCACCTGCCCCAGCTCTGAGGCCCCTCTGGGGATGGGGTTGTTGCACTTTGCTGAGCTCTGTTTAAGAAAATCCCCCAGTTTTGACCCACAGCAGCATCAGCTCAGGTGTTTCTGAAGGCTGGAGCAAACTGCAGCCCTGCAGGGCCCTTCCCTGGCTGGAGCAAGGATGGATTTGGGATCAGGCCACTGTGCCCTGGGTGTTTTACTGGCACACCTCACCTGTCAGCCTCTACGCAGTGCCCATTTTCCTCTTCTTTAATCCTCTTATACCCCTGGTTACCCTGGGAATAATTTTTGCTTTCACACAGCATCCTCAGCTCCTTGTTTTGGGAGTTTTGAGGTTCATGACAGACCTGTGCCCTGGGGGAAGGGGATGCAATGAGACCTGGAACATTGGTTCATCCAGGGGGAGGTTCACCCCTGCTTTTCCATTAAACAAAAACTGCCCTACAACTATCTGGCATCTGGGAGAAAGGCTGGGATCTGGGTCTAGGGGGACACTGAGCTCTGTGGAGCAGGGGAGCTGCAGTGGCCACAGAACAGACACTGTGACCAGGAATTTTTGGGACCTGGCTGATTTATGGACATGACACCACAGTGGGGAATTGTGAAGCCAGTGTTCCCAAGGGTGTTATTTGTGCCTCAGGATGTGTCAGTCACCACAGCTCCACACTGGGGGGGCTGGATCTCCCCCCTGGCTGGGGTGTGAGGGACCTGGAGGGATGGGGATGGGATGGGATGACCATCCTGCTGGTTAAGGGAGCTCCATCCATCACCTGCAGCCATCCTGGATGCTCCTGGAACAGCTTAGCAGTTCCCTTCCTCCACAAGGCTTTCCTGGAGATTGTGCCTCCATCTTTTCGTTCCAGGAGGAGCTGCCAGGGCTCCAGGAAACCCTTCCAAGGTCTGGCTGGGAGTGGTCCTGCTGCTGCTGTGGTGTTTGAAAGTTTGCTCAGGGGAGAGTCAGGGCTGGAAGCTGCAGGGCAGGAACCTCCCCAAACACGAGGTACAGGATTTGTAGAGGGTATTTGGCAGCTGAGGGTGCTTTCCAAGGTGGGTGGGAGACTCCCCATTGTTCTGAAGGCTTTTATTTGAAATTAGGTGTTCTCTGCATTGTGGGTTTTACCTCCAGCAGCATCTGCAGGGCAGCAGTAGGTGAAACTCCACGGTTTCAAAGTAGGCTGGATAAATAAAATTATTTCTTTCATGCTTAAAACCAGCTGCAATATTTTTCAAGGTACTGGAGCCCTCTGTTCTCCCCTCTTTTCCCTGCTGGAGCTGCACCACTGCAGAACCCACGGAGGAGATGGATCTTTGGTGGGTATTTCTGGGGAATCCGGAGATGAAAGGGCTCTTTGCCAGCGTTCCATTGTGTTCCTACCTCTCTGCAGCTTCCCTGGAGCTGGCCGTGCCCTTGTCCCGAGCCCGCGGTGTGCCCGTGGCCGGACAGGAGCTGTCCCAGGGTGTCCCGGTGGCTCTGCCCCGATCCCGGCGCTGCTCCAGAGGCAGAGCGTGAGTCAGGATGCAGAAATCTGCCCGGGGCTGCTCCCGGCTCCTGCCTTTGGAGACCGTGCCCATCTCCAGCGAGCACGCCGGGACTGGTTCGGGCAGAGCTGCTGAACTGGGTTAATGGTTTGGCACCCCCGGCACGGGGGGAGCGGGGCTGGGCAAAGCCCCGGGGGCTCCTGCTCGGGCTCTCCCCGCTGCTCCCAGCTCTGATCCCCAGCCCGGCTCACGGGGGTGGTCCCACAAACGCCATCCCCTGTGCCTGGAGGCTTTGGGATGAGCTGTGGTAGGAGGGTGTCCCTGGAGAAACGTGTCCTCGCAGGGAGGACAGCAAAGGATGGACGCCGAGCTGGGGAAATGGGGCTTTGGGTCTCCTCGTGTGACTGACGGGTGACTTTGGCTGCCCCCTCTATGCTGCTTCTGCCCTGCTGGGTCCCAGCACCACGTGCTTTGCAAATACAGGAGAGCACAGCTTCCTCCTCCTCAAAGAGAAATTAATGAGATTGCAGGAGGTTTGATGTTAAAAGCGCAGCTCCCAGAATCCCAGGCTGGGGAAACGGAGAATGTGGGTGTTTCCCTGATCTCCCTCAATGCTGTTTTCCTGAGAGGTGTTTGCAGGCCAGCTGCAGGAGATGCGGTTTAGTGAGTGGATCTCCCAGAGGAGTGATTTGCTGTGAATCCAGTGAGTGGATCCCACCAGGATCATCCCCCCCCCCAGGCACAGAGGGGTGTCAGGGCAGGCACTGGGATCCTGGAGCCCCAGCAAAAGCTCTCATCCAGCCTGTGCTATTAATAACCCCCGTGAGGCTGCTAGGCCGGAGGAAACGGAGGAAATGAAGTTAATACATGGAAATGTTTCCTTGTTTTCCCACTTGCTGCTCGGGGCTGGCCTGTTGCTCCCTGTCACTCCCGTCCAGCCCCGGTTGTGGCTGGGCTCAGAGGCTGGCTGGTGCTTCTGAGAGAACCCAGTTTGGGAAGAAGTGTTGAGGAATGGGGATTCTGGGGATACAAGAGGGAAAAGGACTGTTCAGGTGTGTTGGAGCTGCTTAGAAACAGGGAGGGGGTTGTTCCTTGGGGCGAAGGGGCAAAAAGGCGCCTTTCCTTGTGGATTTGGGGCCAGTCCCGTGCGGGATGTGGAGCCCGGAGAAGGGGGCCGGGGCGATGCTCCGTGACTCAGCCCCGCCGCCCTTCCCACGCCGGCAAGTCCCTTCCTGCAGGCACCGGGACGGGCTGGGCCCTGCTCTGCCCGCCCCCTTCCCACCTCTCGGCGTTATTCCTGCCCTTCTCCAGGTGGATCAGGGCCCGGGGATGCCGCTGTCCTGGCGGCTCGGGGCTGTAGCCCCGGCTCGGAGCCCAAACACACCTCGAGGCTTCACCTCGGCGAAAAGCAGCTTCTCCCGCAAATCCCAAAGCCTGTCACGGGGCAGAGCACCGGCCCCGTCTCTCCTCGGCGTGGGGCGGATTTGGGGGATGTGCTAACTCTTGACGCTGTTTGTTGTTTGCTCCTCTGCCAGTTGGTTTCTTGTTAAGACAAGATCCTCCTTAGCGCGTTCCTGGGTGGAGCAGAGCCAAAGGATGGAGATGGAGTCAAGGACACGCTCTGGGATGGAAGGAGACCCCTGCAGTGGACGCACCACATGAAGAAACCTCCACAGAGGGAGCAGCACATCAGTCCTGCAAAGCCAGGCAAGAGAAATGGGAACACCAAGAAACACATCCTGCAAACTCTCTGCTGAGTTATGGAAAACCAGCCAGGAATTGCAGCAGAAAGGATCTCCTGGAAGCAGAGCAGCTCCAGGGATGTGTCCCACGCTCAGCTCTCACCTTGCGGGGCGGGGCTCAACCTTTCCTCCAAGTTTCCCCTCCCTGAGTCTGTTTCCTGCTGTGGTTTGCCACCGCTGGGCTCTGGCGATGTGGGTGATGCTGAGATAGCTCCTGTTGGAATGTACTCCCAGGCTCTTTCCCCTCCCTAAAAAATTACCCTTGCAGAGAAGGAATAAGCAAAGCCCAGGGCAAGGATGGGAGTCACCCCTGGATTAACTCTGGGTGGGTGCAGGGGACGGGAGCACAATGAGCCCTCATTACAGCACCAATCGGGCGTTAATGAGCGCGGCTTGGTAATGAGCAGAGCTCTTTGCCCCATCTTGCAGCCATTAAAGCGTTAAAAGGAGGACAAGCCAGTCTCTATCTCCTGCTGTGGGGGAGGCCTGCCTTGCCTTATCTTATCTTATCTTATCTTTGGATAACCAAGCCCTGGGCGATGGGTGCCAGTGCCGGGGTGAGGGCACCCATCCCCTGCACCCCCTCCCAGTGGGGCTGGAGCCAAAGGGCTGAGCTTTATTCAAAACGTGCAGTGAATCTGCTGCTGGGCACTGGGATGTGTCTGCAGCCCGCTGTCCCTCACCTGGCATCACACCGGTGGTGGCTGAAGCTGTCCCCATCCGTGCCCCCAGCTCGTCAGGGCCACCGCACCCGGCCCATGGGCCACTTAATGAATTAATTGAAGGCTCTGAAAATAGGTTGGGCTAAGCCACTCCGTGCCTGCCTCCTTTGAGTCCACACACCACGATCACCTGAATTTAAGCCTCCCCTGCCCGGTTACAGGCGTTTGTCCATCCTGAGGGCCAGAGGGAGCACCAGAAAAACAGCGAGGTGGGAAATTGCTGGTTTTAGGAGGCTGTGTTTGGGTTTTGTGGTAAATGAGTATTGAATAGTCGACCCTCACAATTAGAGGGTAAATACTATGTAAGAGAAGTTTTATAGATACGTCTCCTTTACCTTTCCTTTTGTTCTGCAGGATGGCCGGGAAGCTGGGGAAGCTGAGGCATTAGGGAGGGTTGGCTCGTTCCTATGGCAACACCTGACCTCCAATCCAGACGTCAGGAAGTGATCTCCACCACTGAACAGCAAAGAAGGAGTCGATGGACACAACTTGGGGAGGGGCAAAAGGGTTAAAAGGGCGGAACATCCATTTTGAAGCCGAGCACGTGATGGGGAATGCCTTGCTCCCCGTACCGTGTTTCATTGTCTTTATTCAGTCTTCTGTTGTAATTTTTGATAAGGTTTTTAATAAACCTTTTTAAAATTTCCAAAGTGAAGTTCCTTTCTCACAGTTTGATTCCCAAGGTGGGGCGGGGGGTGTTTCCCTCCCCAGGCAGCCTCCTGTGGCGTGGTGGGGGCTGGAGAGAGTTCCTGGGGTTCCCTGCTGGATCAGGGCATGGCACCAGCTGCTAGCCAGGCAAAGCTCAGCCTGTGCCCACCTGTGGTGGGAGCGTGCCGGGCCCAGGTGTCCCGTCTCAGCTGAAACGCTTTGAACTAAATGTAACAGAAAATGAAAGGAGACCAGAAACTGCTGGCACCTAATAAAGGTAAAAGCTAAGGAATATATTGAGAGTATGAAAGTGCTGGACCCTTCTGGGCAGGGAAGGGAGCCTGTGGCACCTGGTCACGGAGTCGGAATTAAAAATGAGGATTAAGGAGTCCGTGACCTTGTGTTTTCGTGGATTTCAGGGCACACATCACATACGGAGAGTTGTGAGACCGACAGCGAGGTGAGAGTGGCAGGGACTGCAGGTTATGGCACGGGGTGACGCCATGGGTCCCTGCCCTGGGCACCCACCAGGAGAAGTTTATCAACATGCATTTTTATCAAGCTGTGCGTTTTTGACCCGACCCAGCTGTAAATCTGAACCCCTGCAGAAGCCCGAGGTCTCTGGACAAGGCAGCTGCATTCTGTAGGGCTGAGCTCCTCACAGGCACCCCACAGGGCGTGGTGGCGATGTTAATTATGTTTAATCACATTTTCTGACTCCTCCATCACTGCAGAAACGTTGTTTGGGTTTCCAAGAGGCTGCAGATTCCTTTTCGCTTTTGTTTTGTGTTTTTCGCACTTCAGAGATATTTCGGGAGTCGTGTTTGGATGGCCCGGGGGGGTTATGTCCTTGGCCAGCACTGGAAGCAAAGCGTGCTGGGGGAGAGGTGAGGAAGGACCGGGGGGCCGTGGCTGGGGGAGGCCACCCCATGGGCGGTGGCCCTGTCTGGTGGGTCGTGTTTTAAATGTCAGGGTTGCTACATCATCGAAGCGGAGGTTTAGGGGAAAAAAGGGCTGGGGGTGGTGAGGTGTCACCCTCATCCCTTCGGGCACATCAGTGTTGCTGCCTCTGGACTTTGTGCTGATTTTGAGTTTTCTTTTTTTTTCCCTTTCTTTTTTTTTTTTTGTTTTAATTAATCCAAAGGCTTTCTTCCAGCCCAGTTTATGCAGCTGTGTGACCCCCTCAGATTCTCACCTTTCTGGGAAAAGGGAGCTTTTAGCTGCTTCCCCCGAGGAGGAAAACAGGAGATGACACAACTTAATGTTCCAAGTGGGAATACTACACGCAATTCAGAGCAGGGCCCCCATTTCCCCAGTCCCAGGTGTCTGATCCCCAGGACAGCAGCTCCGTGGGTGCTTCCCGTGGTTTATGGGATGGGGAGGGGGCTGGATGTGCCCCCTGTGTGGCACCAGCAGGGCTGAGCTTTCCTTGGAAGATACCTCAGCCTCAAACGCTGCCCTGCCATGAGGCTCTTCCATCAGATGTTGGTTCCTGGGAGGAACTGGGATGGAATTTTGCCCCTCAGATTAACTCCCCATCAATGGGCCAATGGTACAGAAAGTTAAGGAGTTTCTTGCTGCCCCTGGTGAATTTCAAGTCTTTTCTTTGGCTTTGATGCATCACTGAAACGGTCGGAAAAGCAGGTGGAAAACTCTGCACTTGTGCTGTTACGAGGAGGGATTGATATGATGCTCCCAATTACACTTAATTGTGGTTATCCTATTAATAACAGCCTCGTTCTGTGGCACACACCTGCCTCTCCATGGGAAACACTGTTAACATAACTTAAAACACCAATTACACGTGATGGAAAAGCAGCAATTACATCCACTAAGCCTTGTCCAAATAATTATTTCATTTCCCTGTAATATTTTTAATGTTATGAGGGCGGTTTCTTCAAAACAACTCTTTTATTTCTGTGATCTCCTATTTATCCATGTGGGAGCATGGATAAAGAGCAGGCCTGGGTGTGCAGGGTTTTATGGAGAGGGGGGTGCATGGTCAGGCTGAGAAAACTCTGCCTTGTCATTTTAAGCTTTCAGTGTTCAAAAAATGTGTGGATGTGGCACTTGGGGACATGGGTCAGTGGTGGTCTTGACAGTGCAGGGGGAATGGTTGCAGTCCATGGTCTGAGAGGGCTTTTCCAGACTTCATAGTTCCGTGGTTCTCTGGGGAACGGGCTGGTAACGTTCAGTGCCGTTTCTCCAGGTGTTTCTGGATTCAAGGAGTGTTTGGAAGCACCTGGTCAGACCCAAACGAGCTGGGTTTGCCCACATGGGGTTTGTGGCTGTGTAGAAGGTCTCCTCTTCCAGCAGGGGAAAGAAGGGGTCTTCCTCCCAGAGACAGGGAAAAAGAGAAGCCGGAAAGAAGATAACAGCCTGTGATAGCAACTCCATTCAGGAATCAGAAACCTGGATAAAATCGAGGTAAATTTAATTCCGGCCAGGCGGCCTGCTCCGTAGTGATGGAAGAGCCGGCGGTGGGTGTTCTGAGCGTGCCCGAGGCAAGGTGTCTTCTTGTCACAATGGAAGGGACCTTAGGGATGATCTGTTTCCACCCCTCCGGCAGGGGCTGCGGCGGCCAGGCACCTTTTGGGGGACAGAGCCCAGGGGCCCGCAGTGCCCGCCTGCGGCTCAGCCTCCGGGGCCGGGGGTGCGTGGGACGGGCCGGGGCCGCGGCCGCGCTTCCTCCGATTGTTCTTCTCGCCGGAGCGGGGCGGGGACGCGGCGGGGACACAGCGGGGACAGCGACCCCGGAGTGCTGCGTGCGGGCATCGCCCCCAGCCCCGAGCAGCTCCGGCGGGCCAGCGCGGGCCGGGGCGGGGCCGANGGGGCACCCTCTTGTGCTTTTCAACTTGAGTCCGTCTCAGGAGCTCGCACCTTCAGGCGCTTTTTAAATGTTTGCTTAGTTTTTCTTTTCGGCGTTTTAAAACTTTTTTAATTTTTAAGATTTTTTTTTTTTTAAACATTTCAACTTTCCGACGGCAGCGCAGAGTTCTGCCCTGATCGCCGGGACCGCGTGAGCGTGCGGCGCCGAGGCCATGCGGTGAGCGAGGTAAGAGCGGGGCCGGCACCGGGACCCCCGACCCGGCGTGGGGCTGGGGCTGCCCCCGGAGCCGCGGCTTCAATGAGAGTGAAGTGTCGCATCGCTTCTGTTTGTGTTCCCACCCCATAAATCCGTGTCACCCCAGCTCAGGTACCTGCAGGACAAACCCTCCTGTCCCCCAGAATGGTCGCAAAGCCGCGAAGTTCGGATTAGTTTGGCAAAACCTCCCTTTTTATGTAACGTCACGTGGGGATCTCTTCTTTGTTGGGTTTTTTGAGCTGTGTTGGAACTGCTGAGGAAGCACCGGCTCGAAGCTGAGCGGGGCAGTTCCTGCCGCGGGCCCGGGTCTGGGTTTATTTTCCGCCGCGTGTGTCAGAATTGAGCAGTGGAGCCCGGTTCACACCCGTGTGAGCTCCCGAAAAACCGGGTCACTGCTCGCCAGGCTGATTCAAGGCGTGTTTGAGTCCAGGGGAACGTTTCTGTGGGCTCTGGTGGGAGTTCCGCCCTTGGGAGCATTCACTTCTTACCGGTTTTAGTGGTCTTGGGGAAGCTGGCGGAGCGAAAGTCTCAGGCAGGCGTTTACAGAGCCTGGCTGGAGGGTTCCTGTTCCCACCTCCGCCTCGGTGGGTTTGTTTTACACCTGAACATTTATGGGATGAGAGATTTCAAAATGCGGGGATTAGAGGCTGATAGCAGCTCCCTGCTCCTCCCTTGGGTTCTGTCGTAAGGCAAGGCACGGCTCCTTCCCCGAGTGACGATGGATGCCGGCACCAGCTCCGTGTTCCAGCGGGACCGGGCTGCGGTGCTCAGGACACCCCTGACCCCACAGGGCTGGGTGCTTGCCGGTTATTAAACCCTCGCTCTGCTGGATCCAAACCTACTGTAACTGTTGAAATCAAGTATTTATGGAATGCTGCTCACTCCCTTCTCGGTATCGTCTCTGATTGGCTTTGGGGAAAGTAAAATTGTCAAATTTAGGTCTGTTACAGTAAGTGCTGAAGCAGGTGGATGCTTTGCTGGAGCTCCTGCACGGAGGGTTTGGGTGCCCTGCTCCAGTGCTGGCAGGACGGGTCATTCCAGTGGTTTTTGGTGCCTCGTTGACCAGACGGGACTGGGAGGGCTGAATTTCTGCTGTGCCACCTTGTTTTCCTGGAATTAATTTGATTTCTGTGCACTGCAAGGAGAGCTGACGGCGTGTTTGTGTTTGGGTGGAGAGGAGACACTGTGCTGCCCCTCACCCTTGGTGTCCAGGGAAGTTTCGGGCTCAGAGCCACTCCAGGTCCCCCTGTGTGACACTGAGGTGCCCACGATGGCTTCAGGGAGGGCTCTGTCCTTCAGAGCGGCGGCAGTGACCTCGCTGCCTTGCTCTCCTCCTGCACGAGGAGCTGTCCCAGAGCTCAGGAGCTTGTCCAGGTGGGACTCCCAGGAGCTCTGGGTGGTGCTGGCACAGGTGGAAAGGGATGGTCCAAGGGAAGAAGCTGCTGGTGGGGAGGAGGAAGAGGCAGGTGCATCATCACAAGGGGAGGGAAAATGCATCCCCTCCTTGGGGGAGTCTCCTGATGAATTCAGCTGGAAGTGCTGCAGAAAAGTCTGCTTTGGAAAGATGAGTCTGCGAACTGCGGTTGAACTAAAAGCCACGGTGCAACAAGTTGATTTCTGGTCCTTTGCTCCAGTTTTGGTTCATCCCACACCTGTTTTAAACGTTATTTCTTCCCATCTTGGTTCCCAAGCGCCGGAGGCTCCTGCCCGCTGTTACTGCTCGTTTTCCTGAGTGCTAATTGCTCTCAGCCGTCCTGTTCAGTGGGTTTTTGTTCTCTCCAGCTTGCAGGCTCCTGTGAAACTTCCAGGTGAAGCTCGAGAATGGATTTGCTTTTCGATTTACCTTACTAAGCTTCAGAAATAGTCTGAGGCATCCCAGCGATCCGAGTCCAGGAGCTGAAAACCCCCCAGTTAATTACTGCAGCCCGGTGACACTTGGTGCAGTTATTTCTGCCTGTATTCCTGCCGCTGTATTTGTGTCTTGTGATCCCAAAGACTTCCCCAATTTTTGCATTGATATCAGCTGATTTAATAAAATTCCTCTGCCTCAGGATGGGTCGGAGCTGCTCCTACCCCCACCCATCTATGGGCCAGGTTCCTGCTGGCACCACCAGCCGGGGATGTCACCACGTGTGCTGCCCTGTGGCCCCCTGCCAACCTTGTTTCAGGGCATAGGCGTCACCAACTTTGATTTTTGTGGGGTGCTTTTTATGAAAAGTTTGTTGTATTTGGCTTTCTTGCATCCAGCACTCAGTAGCTGTGGGAAGGAGGTTATTTCTGGGCTGGTGCTGACATTAGGACACAGTATTAATTTTCCGTTAAATGACAGATTTATTGGCGTTTTCTTCATCTGCGCAGTCTGACCTGAAAACCTGAGTTGGAATTTGCCAGAAGGGGGCATTTTGCAGACATCACAAAGGGTTTTGGTGGCGGGGAGATGGGCAGGGTGAGCTCGGCTGGAGAATTCGGCGGCAGTGCGTGTCTGGGAACCGTGGAGTTTTGGGGAAAACTCTTGTGCAAATAAACACTAACAAATGAATTTTGGGTCATTTAGTGCTGAGGGCTGAGTGCAAGGAGACCAGTTCCCAGTCCCACTGCAGCCTGCTGTATTCAAGTAGTTGGTAAAATAAGAAACTGTGGCGTGGCCTTGTATTTTTTTTTCCAGAGGAAACTCTTTTAAAATGCCTTTTCCAGTTATTTCCCAGTAATAATAAATACTATAAATAAATGTTAATAAATATAATAAACATTAATAAATAATAAATGAAAATAATTATTTCCCAGTAACCTTGATGTAGGTTGAACTCTGGGAGCTCTGGTGTTCTTGCATGAGGTTTCTCTGCTTTTCCTCTCTGGAAAGAGGGTGTGGAGCCCACAGATCTGTGTCCCCTCTGTTGGAGGGTGTTGCTGAGCTGCTCATTGCTCATCCTGTCCCAGTCCTGCCCAGTAAAGCCAGTCCTTCACTGTGGCACACCAGGAGCTGTGCTGGGGCTCTGGGGGTTGGTTTTTTGCAGGGGGTGTGTTGGATTTGGGGTCCCAGGCAGCGTGTCCTTTCCAGCCTCGCCATCTCAGTCCTCACCTCTTCTGTCCCCATCCCAAACCCAGAGCCCTCCTTAATCCTGGGATCGAGGCTTGGCTTTCTCTGCCCTTCAACATTTACCTGCTGCAGGTGATTTTAAAGGCTGCTTGGGGTGACCCCTGCCCTGGTGCCCACAGCCTTGGCTGGTGGGAGCTGCTGAGTGGGTGGGAACCTCATCCCCTCTTCAGCCCTGGGGAGAACACAAGGCAGAGACAAATTAGGGGAGCTGATGGAAGAAATGGGGTGAAAACCTTGTTTCTGTTTCCCTGGTTCCCTCTTCGATGTGCCAGCTGCTGGGTTACGGTTTGTGTGCTAAATCCAGCAGGATGGAACTGAATCTGGGCAGTTGTGTTTGTTCCAGGAGGTCTCATGGAGGTGCTGGAGCATCCCCAATTGTTCAGGATTGTGCTAAGCCAGGCTCAGGTGCCATCACCCATTTCCTGAGCTGTTTCCTTCTGCAGTAAATGCTGATCTCTTTGCACATCCGGAGTGATGGGCTTCCTGGGCTGTTGGGGAAGGTATGCAGAAATAAAACCAAATCTTAAAAACGCCTTCCTGCTACTCCCCCCTTCTTCCCAGGCTTGACTTCTCTCCCAGTTTCTTCCATTTCTCCCCCTCGGTGGTGCAGGGCCATGGAGAGTGGTGGCTGTGGCCAGCTCATCACACCTTGGCTCTGCCTCTCCTTCCTTCTCAGGGCATTCCTTGCACTCTTCCCCTGCTCCAGCCTGGGATCATCCACCATTCCTGCTTTGCTATAGGGGCTCGACCTTGGCTTTTCTCAGTGCTTGGGATTTTCTCAGTGCTTGGGGCTGTGCTGATCCCTCATCCCAGAGAGAAGCTCCAGCACTGGAGCATTTTGCCTGCAGTTGCTGCCACTGGTGCCTGATGCTGTCAGCAGCTCTGTCCTCGCTGCACCTGTGCCATCTTTCCTGAAGAGATGGAGAGATTTCCATGAGCCTCCTGCATCACTCAGGTTTACCCCAGCCTTCCAAATCCCAGCCTGCTCCGTGCTGCTTTCCCAAGCACAGCAGGATATGAAACATCCGTGAGAGAAAAGCCAGGTCCAGATGTTGCAAAAGGCTGCTGCGATAATGGATTGTCCACAGCCATTCCCGGGCTGGATGGCTTCTGTTCCAAGCCGCTGGTGTGGTTTTTTCCCCACTTCCCAGCCTGGGCTCGGCTGTGGTGCTTTCCCTGTTGCCAAAGGAGCATCCCAGCATGGGCAGAACCCTGGAGGAGCTGCCCTGGCTCCGTGTTCCCGTGGCAGAGCTTTCCCAGGGTGTTTTCTCCCGGGAGCTGGCGCGCGCCGCCGCACAGGAAATTCTGGTTGCACCATTATTACGGAGCCTATTGTTTGGGGCAAGGGCAGGATTCGGGCTTGCTCACATCCTCCAGTGTCTCGCTGTGCTGAAAGGATGTGGTGGGGTAGCCAGGGCTGCAGGAGGAGCACAAAGCTTCGAGCTGGTTTTGCGCAGGGTTCACGCTTAGCCCGGATCCCTGCGTTTCTACCCAAACCCGCCCCTCTGGTTTTTCATGGGAAACCTCGGGGTTAAGGAAAACTTGGAGTGAGGATTAAGCAGGGCACAGTCCTTTGTTGCAGTTTGCAGCGTTCTGCTGCTCAGCCCGCTCCTGTCTGTGGATGGTGCGTGGTGGACACCTTGTGCAGCCAGGTGGGGTGGAGCAGGTGCACCCTGAGGGATGTAAAATCAGGGTTTGGGGGGATACAGAACCCACCAAGCACTGCCTTTGAGATGCCGGCACACGTGGCCTGGATCTCGGGATGTGTGTAGGCAGGCAGAGCACGTGGCAGCTCTGTTTTCACCTGCCACAGCCTCGTGGTGTGACCGAGGGCCGCCTGTTCACCTGGCCGTGCCTCAGTTTCTTATCAGAGTGTTGGAGCGAGCTGCTCTGCCTGTGTTTGCTTTCACTTTGCCTTTCCCCCTTCACTAATCTTTGTGCTTAGTGGTTGGCAGTGATAGCTGCCTCTCCCAGGCTGGGCTCTGCGGGCTGCTAAAGCTGCTCCTCGCTCACCCGTGAAGCACAGCTCCTTTCAGGCTGCCTGGGATGTTTTGGCTGCCGGCAGGACAGGAGGATCCGAAAGCTTTGGTTTCCAGACTGTGCAGGGATGGCTGCTCACTCTCCTCGGGTTTTTCATTCCCTTTTGGCCGCCGTCCCAAAAGAGGGAAAGCACCAGACCAGGGCGGGTGTAAAGAGCGAAGCCGCACGTGTGACATTCCTGCGCTGCTGCACGCCAGGGCAGAATTGAGCTCGGAGCTTCCCAGGGCTTTTGCCTGAGCTTTTACTGGCCCTGTAGAGCCCTGGGCAGCCCGTGCAGGGCGAGCCTGTGCTGGGTTTGTGGAGCAGGGTGGCTGAGCAGCTGCGAGCTGGCATGGAAAGGGACCTAAGCGGCTTCTGTGCCGTGCCCGTGCTGCCACGTGCCTGGCAGAGGGACGGGGAGCCTGGCAGCAGCTGTCCTGTGTCCCTCAGCTGAACAAGCCACACTGGCAGTGGCTGCAGCTCATCTGCTGCTGCTCTCACGCTGGCACGGGGCACCAGCTGATGCCGTCTGCTGCCGCTGGGCTGGCATTGTCTGCCAGGGGCCTCCTGCACACTCAGGCCTTGTTTGAGAGAACCATTAATCAGTTTAAAGCTGCCCCTTGTCACTCGTGGCTGTGAGAAGTGCCTATTGTGTGAGGGAACAACAGCAGCAATGTGAGCGGCTGCCCCCGGCACGGGAACTGTGGCACTGGAGGGAGGAGGTCACACGTCCTGGTGGCCTGCGGTGGCCGCAGAACCTCTGGACCGGAGCTTTGGCCGGGCGGTTGGGCTTCACCTAGCACCCTGTGGCCCCCTCTGGCCAGGCTGGTGCAGGGGTGGCACCAGGACCCTGCCAGAGCTCGGCAGGGCAGCTGAGAGCGAGAGGAGGAGGAGGACAAGAGCGTTCACCAGGTGTTTGAGCAGTGAAAGGTGTTGGGTTTGCACTGGAAGGGCGCTGCCCATCAGGCAACCCCAGAGTCTGTCACCATCTTCCCATCCCTCCCTTGCACTGTAGGCAGCTGGACAATGTTCCTGGGTGCAGAACACGTCCTGAGCTGGGTTTCCACGGTGTGTGCTGGAGCTGGGCAGAGGCTCTGAGAGCTGTGAGAGCAGGAGAGCAGCACACCACGTGTCCCTCTGCAGTCACACTGGGAGCGTCCCCTTACGGGTAACGGGGACAGCTGGGAGAAGCAGCAGGGCTCGAGATGATGTCTTGGCATTTCCACAGAGTGCTCTGTGCTGCATGGTGTGGGTGATGGCAGCAGGCTCAGCATGGCCCCATGGTGTGGGTGATGGCAGCAGGCTCAGCATGGCCCCATGGTGTGGGTGATGGCAGCAGGCTCAGCATGGCCCCATGGTGTGGGTGATGGCAGCAGGCTCAGCATGGCCCCATGGTGTGGGTGATGGCAGCAGGCTCAGCATGGCCCCATGGTGTGGGTGATGGCAGCAGGCTCAGCATGGCCCCATGGTGTGGGTGATGGCAGCAGGCTCAGCATGGCCCCATGGTGTGGGTGATGGCAGCAGGCTCAGCATGGCCCCATGGTGTGGGTGATGGCAGCAGGCTCAGCATGGCCCCATGGTGTGGGTGATGGCAGCAGGCTCAGCATGGCCCCATGGTGTGGGTGATGGCAGCAGGCTCAGCATGGCCCCATGGTGTGGGTGATGGCAGCAGGCTCAGCATGGCCCCATGGTGTGGGTGATGGCAGCAGGCTCAGCATGGCCCCATGGTGTGGGTGATGGCAGCAGGCTCAGCATGGCCCCATGGTGTGGGTGATGGCAGCAGGCTCAGCATGGCCCCATGGTGTGGGTGATGGCAGCAGGCTCAGCATGGCCCCATGGTGTGGGTGATGGCAGCAGGCTCAGCGTGGCCCCGTGGTGTGGGACTGCTGAGCATGGCCGGGGTGGGTGCCTGGGAGCCCACCTGAGCCTGGGGGATGCTCTCTGCACCCTGTGCTCTTTCTCTCTGTGTTTTCCAGGGAGATTTCACACACCACTGGCTGATGAGTTGACTTTATGTGGTGTAAGTCCTGCCAAAACAATTTCTTCCTGTTATTGCTGCTCCAGTTTTAGAGAAGTGATAAGAACCTTTTGCAGGGACCTGGTTTCTCCCAGGGGCTCTCTGCTCTGAGCTGGGAGCTTTGAGCAGCAGTTCCCAGGGTGACTTTTCCACAGTCCTTCAGTTAAATATCGGAGTTAGATTTAGTGAAATGACTGTGTAGGGTCTCTCCACAGCCAGATGGATTTGGTTCATTTTGGGTGATATTTCCTATGAATTATCTCTTCACTTGCTCATGGAGATGGTTAATGAAGGGCAGAGACCTTGAAGACAAGGTTTGTGTTAAAATGAAAGCTGAGACAGTGTGAGGCTGTGTTTGGATCTGGATGGGAATTGTGGGACCATCCCAGGTCTCAGCCCTGTGTGGGGCTGATGGTTCCTCTTGTCACACCTTTTTGTTTCCATTCCTGCAAAGGCAGATTTTTAAGGCCAGACCTTAAATATTCCAATGGGAATGAGGGTGGGTCTTAAACCCCCTTCTGCTTAGTTTTTAATTTGTTTTGAGTAAACAAACTGAATATAAAGTAGAGCCACAAGAAATACAGAATCGTAGAGTGGTTTGGGTTGGAAGGGACCTTAAAGAACGTCTTGTTCCAAGCCCTGGATGGGCAGGAACACCTTCCTCTGGAAGGTTTGTAGGGCTCCAGTGCGGGCCTGTGCCAGGCAGTGCTGGATCAGCCGTGGTGACTTAGGATAAAGGAATAATTCCGGGTTTCAGAGCTGGGAGGGCTCCGGCCGCCGCCGAACAATCGGGGCTGAACAGGCTGCACTCCTGTTCCTAAGAGAGAGCTGCTGGGAGGAAGGAAAAACAGGAAAAAAGGCACTTAGTCACTGGGGTGAGGTGCTGCCCCTCTGCCGAGGGTGGCAGGGCTGTCCCGCACCTCGGGCGAGGAGAGCAGGCCCACAAAAGCCCCCTGTAAATGCAACCATTTGAGCCAGGAGGATTCTGCCAGGAGGGAGGGAGCTGAACTCCTCAGCTGGGCTGTCCACAGGGACCTTTGGCCAGGTCTGATGGGAACTGTGTAAATGAGTAGGTGCTTGCACACAGGGATCCTGCAGAAGGGATCTGCTGCAGCAAGAGCCAGATCTTTGCTTCTGACCCTTTAGGGGTTGATGTTTTCTCACTCTGGGATGCAGCAGCAGTGCCTTGGAGTAATTCTCCAAGGGCAGGAACTCCTCTGTGGCCTCTCTCTGGCCTATAATTGGTCCCTGTGACTCCTTGCCATAATAATTAAAGCCAAGTATTTAAATAAACTTTTGTAAAGATAATGAGTTGCATTAGGTGGAAATATTTGTATAAAATGGAAGTAAATAAATGACATAACCCAGCTCATGTTTGACACAGCCAGAAGCAGTTTTCTCCAAGACAGAGGTTATTCCATCATTGCTCCTTAATTAAGTTCTTGCCTCCTTCCTCTGAAGGGTTTGCCCTTGTCCAGAGCACAGGAGGAAGCAGCAGGTTATATGGAAGTTATATGATCCAGGCTGGTGTGTTTGTACTCTTTAAAGCTCCTCTGTGATCAGTGGGTTTTGCACCCATAAAGGATGAGGGCAATGCCACAAAAAAGATCTGTAGGAAATACAGCGAGTCTATTCCTGCATTTCAGGCTGGAACATTGTGCATGATAATTACTTTGTGATCTTTCCAGGCACCTTGCTTTGATTCCTGAAAGGTCTCAACTTTATTTACAGCTACACCGTGTGTTAATTAAGACAGTCGAAAAAGAAGAATTTTTTTTTTGGGGAGAGCTTTACATCTGAATGCTGCAGGACAACTCCATGGAACATGGATTGATTGCTGGATGCTCCTTGAGGCACTACTCGAAGATCCAAAGCATTGCCCATCTTCCCTCAAACGCACAAAAGGAGGTGTGACTTTGGCCGAAAGCAGGAAGGAGCCATGGATTTAGGTGGTGTTGGAGGACCTTCCCTGGTTCTTTCTATCCCCTCTGCTGAATGGGGATAAGACATGGCAAGAATGAATACTGGGATCCCTAATTTGGGTTTAGTTTAGGCACCTAAATATGTGTTGGTACATGTCAGTGGGAAATCTGATTTTGGTGTTGAAGGTGCAGCTTTCCCCCTGGTAGGGAGCTGGATTAGGGGTGTCTGGGAGCATTTCCTGAGTGTGCAGGAGGGTTTCTAGAGAAGCAACAGTCTGAGACAGGATCTTCTTCAGAGTCCAGCCAAGTAGCCTTCAGAGCCTGCTGTTCATCTGCTCTTGAGCTGGTGGTAGAGGGTTGGGGTTCAGCCTCACATGGCTTGAATTGTGATTTCTAACTGTGGAGGTATGGGGATTCCACATTTTAAGGTGGATGAATACCAGCTGGGTTTGGTCTGGTGACTGTGGAGCTGCACTGCTGTAGAGATGGGTCAGAACTTTGTGTTTCTGAGCTGGAAGGGACCCACAAGGGTCACTGAAGTCCAACTCCTGGCCCTGCACAGGACACCCCTCACAATCACCATATAACCCAACTCCCAGATGAGAGGCTTGATTAATTTTTCTCTTCCTTTGCTCCTTCTCTGCTCATACACCCAGCAGATGGGCAGCTGGGGAGGGAGGTTCAGCACAGGCTTCTGCCAGGGTTGGAACAAATGAAACAAGGGCGATGCCTTGGATGTGAGGGTCACAAAGATTTCAGTGGGTTTCACTGATTTTTGTTGGGTACTTCATTCCTGCCTCATTCCTGCCCTCCTGGAGCTGTCCTGTCACCCCCTGGGGGCTGTGGGGCAGAGGGTCACTGCCTGACCTGTGTTTCTGTGTCCACAGGCAGGACTGAAGCACCCACCTGCTCTGTGCCAGGGATGGCTCCTTGCAGCCTTTCCCAACTGCTCTGTCTTTCAGGGAGATTATTTCTGGCATGCTCTGTCAGGTTTCTTGATTTTCTTGCTGCAGGTAGTTGTGAAATAGCAGCTGTTCTGCAAGTGCCACTGCTGGGCTGGCACTTAGTTGCCTGCTCCTGTGAGGAAGAGGGAGAGTGAATTAAGGACAGACAAGAAAAAGAGGGATTAAAGTTAATGGAAGATCCCTCATGGTTCTGTGGGAATTGAGTTTTGCTCAGGTTTTCTGCAGGACAAGCCCACGTTCTTTAATTTTTTTTTTTTGTTTAAGCACGTCTGTTGTTTCCTCTGAAGGAAGAAGGGGTCACTTTTTCCACACTGCTGACGTAAGCTGTGAATCACAGTGGTTTTGGGAAGGTGCTGTCACTGGGACCAGTCACCTGTCAGAATATTTGCTGCGTTCACCTTGATGTCCCGAGGTGTTTTGCAGCCCGTGTGCCAAATGACCACAGCTCAGAATGCACTTTTGGAGCTTCACGAGGGGGATGGGCAGGAAGGATTGACTCCTTAAAGGTTTGGATTTCCAGGCAGAGCTGTAGCCTATGGATGGGAGGTGATTTTACTACAGGAAGGAAATGTGTCAGCATGGAGCAAAGATCCAGCACATGGCCTGGAAGCCAGGGGGCTTTTGCCTTGGTGCTCCAGCCACAAGAAAGGCACAACTCTGGAGGGACATGCAGAGAGCTGAGCAGATTTTGTGGATGCTGGCAGTGCTGGGGAGCTCCTGGGAGCTGGGGCTGGTCCTGCCCTGCCTGTGCAGGCACGTGGAGCCTGCGTGGGAGTTCCTGCAGCAGCTGAGCAGGGTTTGGAGCCCAGCACTGAGGAAACATGGGCTGGGGTGCCCTGGCTCACTGCACCCTGCACAGGGTGCACATCCTTGCAGGACTCGTATCCTTTTCTTTTCCAAGGATTTGCAGCCTCATGCCTGGCTGCTGTGGAGCTCCAGGGCTTTCCAGAGCTGTGGAAGTGTATCACTGCTGCTCAGCTTTGGCTGAACACTGTCTGCTATAAAGAATTTAGGTTTGTGTGACATGAGCTGGCAAATCAAGATGGTTTTTTTTTGCCTGATGGCAGTGTTTGGATATCCATGCTGTGCAATTTCCTGCAGAAACTAGATATTGCCTGCATGTGTTCCCGAGCTATTTGTGTTTTAAAGCCTGGGTGAAGTTGCAGGTGTGCCGGGCTCATCCTTGGATCTGCGTTTCGGAGGGGATGGGCACTTTCAGGGTGGCTGGTCTTGTCCTCCCCTGCTTCTGGTTTTTGTACAGACCATTGCCACACATGGCAATAAATTTGTTTGTTATTGAAGAGGAGTCATTGGAGAGACTATAGAATATACAGATTAGAGGAAAGTGTGAAATAGGTGCCTAATACTCAGAACACAATCCCCAGCTCCTTGTAAAAAGATTCAGGGTTTGTTCCATAAATAGGGGCAAAGGGAACCTTTAGCTGCTCATGCTCTGCTGAGTTTTGATCCCTAATAAAAAGGGGGGAGCACCTGTGGGGAGAGCAGGATGGGCAGGCAGTGTGGCCACCTGTGCCTGCACAGCCCCATCCCCATGGCCCGGGGGCAGGGCAGGGGCAGGAGATGAAAAGCTCATCAGCAGTGATGCTAATTGGATGCAGTGTTGGCTCCCTGCATGGCCCAGCTGGCTCGAGCAGTCCCTGGAGTGTGAGCAGTGTGAGCTGACAGCCCCTTGTGCAGGGCAGAGCCACGCTGGGGACACGTGCAGGGGCCAGACAGGGGCTGTGCTCCCTGTCCCTTCACCCTGGCTGCTATAGTGTCCCTGTGGGATCGTCCTGTGGGCTGCCCTTGATGAACTGTGGATCTGAAGCCTTGGGTTAGGAGATGAGGAAGAGCTGGGCCAGGCTGGGCTGCACAAATGCGGGATAACTCAGCCACAGCAGCATTCCCACCAAGGTGGGCTCCGGGCATCACCCACCCACCCGTGGTTCCTGCAGGGCGTTGCTGTGTGCCAGTCTGGGCCCAGCCAGTGCTGCTGGTTCGTGTGCATGGCTCTGGACGCAGATAAGGGTGAGTTTGGGTTGTTGCTGTTGAGGGGGAAAGCAGCAGAAAGGTGTCAGCCTGTCTAGGAGGCACCTTGTGACTTTTGAGCGTTCTGCACCAACCTTGTGAGAGAAAAGTAAGGTGCAGGCAGGTGTCAAACTACTAAAAGTTTTCTGTGTGACCCCTGGAAGTGCCTTTCTGGGGTGAAAAGCCCCAACCTGAGAGCAGGCCAGGCCTGTGGCAGTCACTGTGATTGTCTAGAAACACCAGATTAGTTTTTTCATGTCCCTAAAGTCCACCGGCCTTCCTGAGCTGGGTATCCCAGGATGCTGTGATGGACAGAGGCACAGCAGGTGTCACTGGCCTGTTTGGGACATCAAACCTTCCAACAGTCAGAAACTGGATTGATTTTATGGGAAAACAGTGCAGAAGATTCTTGAAGGAATTGTTTGCAGTTGAGGGCAAAGACATTTGTACACGTGATACCCGGGGCTCTAAAGTGAGACTCGTCACCAATTTCAAAGCAGGGTGGGGAGATACCTCACCTTGTACCCAAAAGGCTGTGCTTGATGAGTTGGGTTTTCCACACTGAGGTGCTTGGGGAGTTGAGAGCCAAGCAGCCCCTGCCCAGTGCTGTGCTTGTGTGGTTGTGTCCAACTGCTCTGAGGAAAAGGGGAAAGGAGGACAAGGGTAAATTCCACCCATGCAGCTGCCTGAGAGGAACAGGTCACTTGGGATCTGTTTGGTGGTAGAAATAGGGCTGGAAGTGAGACAATGAAGTAGAGGTAAGGTGTTCTTTGACATCACCAGGGCCACATCAGGGAGTTGCTGAGTAACCTGCTGGAATAATCCTTGGGAATGTTTGAGCAGGATGGGTTGCTCCCTGTGCTCTGAGTATCTGCATGTGAATTTGGGGCTGGCTCTGGCACCCAGCTCTTTGTTTCTAATCCCGATCTGAATGTGCTGAGCCTACATTAGCACAGAATCCCAGACTGGGAGGTCTGTAACTATGGCAGTATACTCCAAACGTGACCCTCTCCTCCTCATCTCAACGCTGGCATTGGCGAGCTGCCCTGTAAGGTGGCACTCCTTTTTTCTGGTAGTAATTCCATGTCAAAGAGGAAATATAAATAAACTCCCCAAACAAAAGAAGCAAGGAAAAAATAATTCTTTCAAACATTTGAGCAGGAACAATAGGGTAGGATATGCACTCTCTGGGGAGGGCTAATGGCTGAAACTGATAGGAGCACGGTGCTGCCTTGGTCTGTACCTAGCCTGGCTCAGCGAGGATTATTTATAGCAAATGTTATGGCAGAAGCATGTGTGACCTGCAGGCTCCCAGCGAGGGGAAGAGCTTTCCTGTGCTGTCTCTGGGATACAATAGACAATTATTTAGACACTATCTTTGTCTCAAGATATAAACAATTAAATGCTGGCTACTGATTTCTGCTCTGATGTTCAGACCATGCTTTCTTGCTTAGGGATTTGTGGAGAAGGCAAGGATTTTTAAGAAACGTCACAGCTGTAAAGTTCCTGTGACATCTCTACCAAACTAATTGGGAATGCAGAGTAATGTCACAAGCACCGTGAAGTTGTAGCTTCCCAAAGGATGGCAGCCAGTGGTTCAGTGTTGTTCAGCTGACATTAATGGGGTGTGGATGGGTGTAGACCCCTGAATCTGCCTGTTCCATTGTGTTTTGGCTCATCACTATGGTATTAAAGTACCTACAGCTGCTACTGGATAGTAATTAAATGTTCTTACATATAATTAACTACCTTCAACTGACTGTTGAACAGCTTAAATAATCTACGTATAATGGCAGATATTTTGGTATTAGAATGGTGGCGGCTGGTGCCAAATAGCTGGAGAGGTTGGGGAAACAGCTATTGCGCATCAGAGCAACCTTGTGCTGGCAGATGACCCCTTCTTCAGCTCCCTCCTTTTCCTGGGGGTCCCTGTATATCCTGGGTGCCAGTACCAAAAGGATCATTTTGGATCTCTTCAGGACTCACCTCAGGTTTATTTTCTGTAGAGCAGAAGAATATACAGTTGCAAAATAGGGGAAATGTGTAGGATGCTGCTGCTGTGGCTCACTGGGCAGAAGGTAAATCTGCATCTGCAGTTCCTAGGTCAGCAGTGTGAATCTGGAGGAACATTTAGCACAGGTACAGTACCAGAGGCGTGTGGGCTTTGTGAGAGGCTTGGTCTGAAATCCACCTTCAGCAAGAACGGATCTGTTATGTTCTTTATTTCATGCCAGTTGTATTCCAGGGATTTTATATCTCTCTGGTTTTACCTCAAGTTTCTGCTCAGCTTTGCACAGGGAGCTGGCTGCCGACTCTCTCTCCTTCCCTGCGTGTATAAAGCTGCTCCTGGCTTGGAGTAAGATTTTAGTGCTGCAGAGCCCAGGACTGGTGGCCTGTTCAGCTGCCTGGCACCTCCCTGCAGTGCCAGCCCATCTCCAGTGTGGGGCTGTGGTGTTTGCAGCGAGCTGCTCCCTGCCTGGCAGCACCAGCACCGGCCCAGTTTGTCTGACAGATGCAGTGGAGCAACTCTCTCTCCCTCGGCCACAGGCAAAATGAGTCTCCTGCTCTAATTTCATTGTGTTTAGCCATCTCACAAACTCTAAAGCTCCTTGAAATGGAAAGGAAGTAATGTTTAAATTATACATGAGTGAACTGATTTACTCAGCCTGAAGTTTTGAGTTCCGTCCTTATAAATACAGGGCTGGAGCTATCAGCCTGTGCATCCATCCGTCTGCCTGGTGAAGATTGAATTAGCAGGAGCACAAATGCAGATCCAGGACTGTAAAAGCTTTGGCTTAAACCAGTGCAAACCGTGTGGGGCAGATGCTGCTGCCACAGGGAACGTGTTGTATTTGCCTGGGGTTATCTCGTCTGGTAGTCTGCCCTCAGTGATGGAGGAGACCATTGCTGCAGGGTCCCTTCTGCCACTGGCAAGTGGTGTAGTCACCGTCCCTGGAAATACTAAATAAGTGTGTGGATATGACACTTGAGGGCATGGTTTAGTGGTCAGCATAGTGGTGGTGGTGCTGGGTGCTGGGTTGATGGTTGGAATCGATCATGGAGGTTTTATCTAACCTTAATGATTCTGTGATTCTAAAACTCAGTGTTTTGATAATGTCTGTCCACTCCTGACTGGGAAGGGATTCAGACTGCTCCTCTGTCTGCCTCCTGTTCCTGATGGAGGGGTTTAGCTTCCTGTGGAAGGGATTTTGCAGAGCATATGAAATGCTGGTTCAGTTCTCTGGTCACTTCCTGTGGGCATCGGCCCCGCGCTCCTTGGGGAGCCTGGTGCCGGAAAGTCGTAACTGTGCTCGCTGATGGCCTGGAGATCCCTTTTGCAGATGTTTCACCCAGGTCTCTCCTTCCACCTCTATTGAAATAAATGAACAATCAAGCTGTAGTGCTGCCATGCCTGGCCGGGGCCCAGCAGCAAACCATCCTCCTTGACCCAAAAACAGAGGATGCTGGATTTTTGTAGGGGCTGTATTGGTTTGTGGGGTGGGGATCTGCCAGGTAGGCAGGGACTTGATCATCAGGCTGCATCCTCAGGGTGTGCTCTGTGAACAAACCCAGCTCTGCCCTTGGTCCTTGGATGTGGCACCCAGCAAGTCTGAAATGTCTGCGGAGACATAAACAGAAAGGGGGAGAAGTCACGATTCTCTCCCTATTTGTTTGACCTAAATACACTGAAGTAACTGTACCCCCATGAAAGAGATAATTTCCTGACGCTGGAGAGCTTAACATCTGTTTCCTCCCATTTTTTTTCAGTGGTAGAACATGGTAACGGAAGAACTGGCGGGGTTTTCTTTCCTCTTTTTCTTTTGTATAGCAAGAGGCTCTGCATGCTTGGGCTAAATATGCTCTCCGAGAGCAGACAGGTTTCTCTCAAGGGTTATATGATCATTTGTTCTCTATTTTCTCTCCTTCCTGCCCCCCCCCGCCGCTCCCGGAGAGGAGCGGATACAGCGAAGCCCAGGCAGGACTTCCTTAGCTCAGCCATGCCTTCTGGCAGGCTGCGCCGCGTGCCCTCTCCCTGTCACCCCCCTTCCCCGAAAAACAATGGCCAAAGGCTCCTTCTTGTTTGTTATTTTGGATCCTGCAGAGGAAGAGCCGAGTGGAAGATCGTGTCCCCGGGGGCCCTCCGTGCATTCCAGCTCTGGCAGCGCCCGGAGAGGCTGTCGGTCCCCGGGCTGCGCCGGCCCCGGGCCTTTCGCTCCTCCCGTGGGGTGCTGGGGGGGACACTGGCTTTGGGAGCAAATGTGGCACTGCTGAGAGGTGACAGGAGGGCGATGGAGAGCCTTGAGGGGTGTCTGGAGTCGCTGCTCCACAGTGAGTGCAAATCCTGTCCTTGGAACATCCAGCATAGCGTGGGTTGTCACGGTGCCAGGAGGAGCTGAGCTTTCCTACCGACTGTTCTGACATCGTTTGAACCCCCCTGCTTCTCCTTTGCACACGGGATGCAGGGAGCCTCAGACCCTCTCTACCTCTGGCTCCAAAAACCCTCCAGGACGACCTTGGGTCTCTCCAGGTGCTTTCAGCCAGAGGCTCTGTGGTGGAGAGCAGTTTTTGCCACTTGATCCTGTCTAGGCTGCCCCAAGGGCAACCCCACCACCAATTTCCTCTTTGTTCCCTTCAAAGGTTTGTTGTTTCTCAGGGCCCCAGTCAAAACAGTTCCTTCGGGTCACTTGATAGAAGGGATTTACCATTTGCCTGGAACCTGGAATATGCGTGCTCCAGAATCCCACAACACCAAGGGATCCTGGAATCACAGAATGGCTTGAGCTGGAAGGAACCTTTGAAATCATCTCATTCCACCCTCTGCCAGGGACAGGGACACCTTCCACTATCCCAGATTGCTCTAAGCCCAGTCCAGCTTGGCCTTGGACACTTCCAGGGGATCCAGGGGCAGCCACAGCTGCTTCGGGCAGCCTCTGCCAGTGCCTTCCTAGTGCTTCAGAGCCCTAAATACATTTTTTTAAAAAGTTACTTCTGCTTGTTGCCCAAAACCTGCAGTGATCTGAGGAAGATTTCAGGGATTGCGTGGTGCCTGCCTCTGGCAAACAGCCTGAACTGTGTGCTGTTAAATGAGCAGTTTCTTTCCATCATTAGGGTCTCTTGAGAAAACTCAGCCTGGATTAGGCTAATCCTAATTTCCTAATTGATCCTTCCTTTCTAGCAGGTCTTGCTACCCTGCTGCCTTTGGACCTGGTGTCGTGGTTTAATCTGGTTAAACAGCCTGGTTTTGCTCTGCTTGTGGATAACTTAGGTCGGGCAGCTCAGCAGCAGGAGATTGCCCATGGAAAGTGTCACTCCCTGAGGGGTGGCTTGTGACAGCCCTGATTGCTTGGGCCTGATTCAGTGTCCTTTAAGTCTATGAGAACTGTCAACTTCAGTGGATGTTCACTGGGCCCGTGCTGTTATTTCTGCTGGCTGTCTGCTAAATCACACTGAAAAGGAGCAAAATTGCTCTTACTCCCACCTGTATCATGCAGGAAGAGCCTGTTGCCAAGGGAATGTTGTGCAACCATGAGTGAGATACAGAGCACCTACTTCTTTCTTAGAGATTGGGATAACGCAAAAAATATGGGAAGAATTTGGAGGAGGAATCATGGGTGTAGATACAGATGTTTGTGTAACACACCTGGTGCCCTTGGCTGGGGATTTTATTAATCTCAGTTTATTCATACCCAGCAGTGACCTGGAAAAGGAAAGTGAATTTTCAGAATGAAGGGCTGCTTTTGTGACGACAAGAGCACGGCAAGGCAGGGACCTACACAGCCCCTGTACACTGGAGCTGTTGGCAGTGTTTGGTTGATAGCTGGAGTTTTATAAAACCATCTTCCCCTCCAGGTGAGATTCTGTGTGTTTTGGAGAGCAAACACACAAGCCTTTGGTCTGCAAACCTGGCTGAGCCACCCTCCTTGGGCTCAGGTAATCTGAGGGCAGTGGAAGAGGCAGAAGGTAATTGTGTTTTCTGTGGTTAAAGCCCTGCTTTAAATGATGGTAGTCCCAGCCCAGCTGCTGGGTGGTAACTTGCTATGACTTGCCATCTGCAACTGCAGCTTAAGGAGGGGAAAAATAAACATGTGGTTGACAAGTGGTGTGGTTTTCTGACTAATAGCTATTCCCAGAATGTTTCTTCAAAACCTCTTTCCCCTGCACCCCAGAAAGGTTCATCAGATACTCTCAGGGCTGCTCTCCTCCATGCTCAAATTTTATTTTGTCATGATGCGCCTAAATGTGGCCAAGGCCATGTGGTTTGGTTGGTAAAGCCACCTTTACCCTGCCTGGCTGGTGGAGAGCACAGGTTTCCCCCAGGCAGCTGCTGCAGGTGTTTGTACAGCAGTGGATGCTGCGTTCAGCAGCTCCAGCAGGCAGTGGAACGTAGCAGGTTTTGGCTCCTGCTCAGGGAAGACTGAGGGAAGCTGGCTGAAATTTGCCTCTGTGGTGGGTGGTTTGCTCTGGGTGAGGCAGTGCCAGTCCTGGGGCTGGAGCTGGCTCAGGGGCAGTGCTGGGACTGTGGGCACTGAGGAAGCTGTGCTGAAAGTTGGCTCCTGCCAAGGTCAGCCTGTGGTTTTGATGCCTTAAGTTTCAGCTTTCATATCTTCCAGATTCTGTACTGCGTTGGTATATAACTCTGAACTTCATATAAAGTGTCAACAAGTTCTCCTCACAGCTCAGTCAGACACAACAATCCTTTTCCAGCCAAGAACCAAGGCTGCAGCTTCAGGCCCAAAAAGTGCAAACAACAGAGAATTGGGGAGAGCAATCTGGGAGGGTGGGACTGCATAACCTGGAGCTGGAATTGAACAATTAACCCCAATACATAAATTGACCAAAACTTACAAAAGTGTGAAAACTCATGACTTGCCATCCATCTTGGGTGTAGCCTCGGCCGGGCTCTTGCACTGCCCAAGGTGCATCCTTTGAAGGCCTTTTAATAAATCCCTGCTTTATTCCTTTAACACTGCCCAGCCTCTGTTCTAGGCAGCCTCTCAAGGCATCAGTTTCAGTGTGTGCAGTCCTGCAGGTGTGACTGGGGGGAATTCAAACACCAGCAAGGTGGTTTTGAAGATGAGGAGGGGTTCAGATGAGGTTGTGGTGGAACGGGAGATGGAGAGGAGGAACCAAACACTGCTCACAGAATGGGTCTTCTCTCTGCTTAGAGTGCTCGGGTCTGGCTTCATGGTGGCAGCTCTAATTTACATCTGCTTTAAAGCTTCTTAAAAAAAATAATACAAACCCCCCATATTTAATTTTAAAGCCACCCATGTGCCCTGTGATTCTGCATTCTGTTGCTTCTCTGGGGAGGGCTGTGCAGGATCTGTCCCTTGTTACGGGCTCTCTTTTTGCCTGCCACATGAGGAACAGCCTGTCTCCTCTGTGCTAGCATCCCTCCAAAGACTTCACAGACTAGCCTCTTCCCTTTGAATCTTCTTTCCTCATGCAGGATCCACCCAGCCAAAAACAATAAAACATAAAACTGGAAAGAGAAAACAAACAAAAAAAAAGAGGACCATTTGTGATTTCTGTCTTTTGCTGCCAGTTGGCCGCACGGCTTGAAACAACTAAAGTGCTCTTCCCGCCCCCTCCCCCCCTTCCAACCCATTCCAATGTGTTAGTCTTTAAGTTGCAGCAGGAATGTCTGGGAATAACTCACATCCCAAAATGACAGCCTGAGAAATAAGGAGCTGGTCTCCTCAGGCACCAGATGGAGGAACTGTCCTGCTCAACCCTTGGGTTTTTGGGAACAAAAGCTTCTGTGGTCTCTGCAGGGACCCATGACAACACAGCTCCCACATGAATTTCTGCTACAGGGTTTAAATGGAGGCAGGTGGTGCTGAGGCCCCAGAAGTGCCTGGGGAAGGAGGCTCTCTCTTAAAACCTCCGTGGTGGTGGGTACAAGAGGCTGAGTAAAGAGATGCTAAAGCAGAGCAGGGCAGCGTGTGGAGCACCATCACTGTGCTTGGGCTGGGTAACTCTGGGGTGTAACTGCAGGTACCCACTGAGCTGTGTGACAGCGTGGGGTGTGTTTGGCAGTGTGTGATTGGGCTGGGGAGCTGTGGGTTGTATTTGGCATGTTCATTTAGGGTGTGAAATTGTAGGGCATGTTTGGCTGTATCCAGTGATGCTGTGCAGCTGTGGGGTGTATTTGGCAATGCACATTTAGGCTGTGTCACTGTGGGGTGTATTTGGTTGTATTCCATCAGGATGTATAACTGAGTGGGGTGTATTTGGTAGGGTACATTTAGGTTGTGCTGCTGTGGGTTGTATTTGGCAGTGTACATTTAGGTTGTGAAATTGTAGGGCATGTTTGGCTGTATCCAGTGATGCTGTGCAGCTGTGGGGTGTATTTGGCAATGCACATTCAGGCTGTGTCACTGTGGGGTGTATTTGGCAATGCACATTTAGGCTGTGTCACTGTGGGGTGTATTTGGCAGTGCACAGTGAGGCTGTGTAACTGTGAGGTATATTTGGCTGTATCCAGTGATGCTGTGTAGCTCTGGGATGTATTTGGCAGGGCACATTCAGGCTGTGTCACTGTGGGGCGTATTTGGGCAGGGCACATTCAGGCTGTGTCACTGTGGGGCGTATTTGGGCAGGGCACATTCAGGCTGTGTCACTGTGGGGCGTATTTGGGCAGGGCACATTCAGGCTGTGTCACTGTGGGGCGTATTTGGGCAGGGCACATTCAGGCTGTGTCACTGTGGGGCGTATTTGGGCAGGGCACATTCAGGCTGTGTCACTGTGGGGCGTATTTGGGCAGGGCACATTCAGGCTGTGTCACTGTGGGGCGTATTTGGGCAGGGCACATTCAGGCTGTGTCACTGTGGGGCGTATTTGGGCAGGGCACATTCAGGCTGTGTCACTGTGGGGCGTATTTGGGCAGGGCACATTCAGGCTGTGTCACTGTGGGGCGTATTTGGGCAGGGCACATTCAGGCTGTGTCACTGTGGGGCGTATTTGGGCAGGGCACATTCAGGCTGTGTCACTGTGGGGCGTATTTGGGCAGGGCACATTCAGGCTGTGTCACTGTGGGGCGTATTTGGGCAGGGCACATTCAGGCTGTGTCACTGTGGGGCGTATTTGGGCAGGGCACATTCAGGCTGTGTCACTGTGGGGCGTATTTGGGCAGGGCACATTCAGGCTGTGTCACTGTGGGGCGTATTTGGGCAGGGCACATTCAGGCTGTGTCACTGTGGGGCGTATTTGGGCAGGGCACATTCAGGCTGTGTCACTGTGGGGCGTATTTGGGCAGGGCACATTCAGGCTGTGTCACTGTGGGGCGTATTTGGGCAGGGCACATTCAGGCTGTGTCACTGTGGGGCGTATTTGGGCAGGGCACATTCAGGCTGTGTCACTGTGGGGCGTATTTGGGCAGGGCACATTCAGGCTGTGTCACTGTGGGGCGTATTTGGGCAGGGCACATTCAGGCTGTGTCACTGTGGGGCGTATTTGGGCAGGGCACATTCAGGCTGTGTCACTGTGGGGCGTATTTGGGCAGGGCACATTCAGGCTGTGTCACTGTGGGGCGTATTTGGGCAGGGCACATTCAGGCTGTGTCACTGTGGGGCGTATTTGGGCAGGGCACATTCAGGCTGTGTCACTGTGGGGCGTATTTGGGCAGGGCACATTCAGGCTGTGTCACTGTGGGGCGTATTTGGGCAGGGCACATTCAGGCTGTGTCACTGTGGGGCGTATTTGGGCAGGGCACATTCAGGCTGTGTCACTGTGGGGCGTATTTGGGCAGGGCACATTCAGGCTGTGTCACTGTGGGGCGTATTTGGGCAGGGCACATTCAGGCTGTGTCACTGTGGGGCGTATTTGGGCAGGGCACATTCAGGCTGTGTCACTGTGGGGCGTATTTGGGCAGGGCACATTCAGGCTGTGTCACTGTGGGGCGTATTTGGGCAGGGCACATTCAGGCTGTGTCACTGTGGGGCGTATTTGGGCAGGGCACATTCAGGCTGTGTCACTGTGGGGCGTATTTGGGCAGGGCACATTCAGGCTGTGTCACTGTGGGGCGTATTTGGGCAGGGCACATTCAGGCTGTGTCACTGTGGGGCGTATTTGGGCAGGGCACATTCAGGCTGTGTCACTGTGGGGCGTATTTGGGCAGGGCACATTCAGGCTGTGTCACTGTGGGGCGTATTTGGGCAGGGCACATTCAGGCTGTGTCACTGTGGGGCGTATTTGGGCAGGGCACATTCAGGCTGTGTCACTGTGGGGCGTATTTGGGCAGGGCACATTCAGGCTGTGTCACTGTGGGGCGTATTTGGGCAGGGCACATTCAGGCTGTGTCACTGTGGGGCGTATTTGGGCAGGGCACATTCAGGCTGTGTCACTGTGGGGCGTATTTGGGCAGGGCACATTCAGGCTGTGTCACTGTGGGGTGTGTTGGGCACAGCCAGTGCCACCTGCGGCTCTACCACAGCCCAGAGCGGAGCCAGCAGCAGCACTGGCAGCACCTCACATGGTTAATAAAGGGCAAAAATGGCCAGGAGGAGTGAAGGGGGGATAAAAAAAGGTGAGAAGCAGCTCTGTGAGTGCTGAGGTTGGTGAAGATGGTGAGGATGAGGTGCTGGAGCAGGGGGATGATCCCTGGCAGGAGTTGCGGCCTGTGCAGGCCCCACACAGGAGCAGGTTCTCCTGATGGGAGTGGGACCTGTGATGGCTCCACAAAGCAGGAATGGGACGTCTGGAGGCTCCACACAGGGGCAGAGGGATCTTCCTGGTAGGAATTGTAGCCTCTGGAGCTGATTCCTGGCAAGAATTGTAACCAGTGGAAGCCCCACACAGGAGCAGGTTCTCCTGACAGGAACCGTGGCCTGTGAAGGCCCCATGGGAGCCTGGGCTAAGTATAAGAAGAAGCTTGGGACTATATGTCCCAACCATACCACTCCCAGTTCCCAGTCCTTCTGCACCCCTTGATGGGACGTAGATCCCTCAGAAGATTGGGAAGTTGAGCCGTGGTGGGTGAGGGTGAGACATTGTCTTAATTTTATCTTTGTTTCTCATTATCCAGATCAGTTGGCGATAAACCAAATTGACAGGGATTGGAAAGGGATCACTGTATTTTTATAGCAGCCAGTCAGCTTTTTCATCTTATTTCCCCCCTTGCCTCAGTTGGGGAGCACAGTGAGTGGACATCTGGCAGCCCACCATAGCAGCAAACACTCATATCTGCTGCCCTAAGCACGGCTGGTGCCAAAAATGCTTGGCACAACCCCTGTGGCAGGGCTCATGGAAAGCCAGATGACTGTTGTCCATAAAACAGAGGGATGCTGGTTGCTTCTGTTGGCTGTGCTCTGCTTCCCTGGTGCTTCTGCCATCCATGGGGTCTCATGGGTTATCCCTTCTCGGAGGCAGACAAGGTGGCAAGGTAGAAACAGACTTATTTGACTGAATGCAAGGGTCATGAGATGTCCAGGGCAGTACTGCTGCATTGATAACCTTAGTTTTAACAGAAATAGCAAGTTTAAATGTTTTTAGTAGATAGGGGGCTTGTTCACAGTGCTAGTGTGGCTCTCCTGCTGCTTGGGGGAAAGAGTTTCTTCACTGTCAAACCCATGTCTTGGGGACTCACTATTTCTTTCTTCTTTCTCCTAAGAGTAGGATTGGAAATTGAGTGAATTTAACCCCACTGAGTGCCTGGCATGTAGTTCTGCTTTCTAGACAGCAAACCCAGGACCTGCAGATCCAGCCCCAGGAAGCTGTAATATCTAGACAGGGCAGATGTATTCCAGTGGAAGGAGCTGAGGAGCTGAGCGGGAGTTCAGCTGTGTTCCCACGGCTGGATCAGAGTGGTTTCCATTGCTGCTCCAGATGGGGGAACTGTATCCTGTCCACTGGAACTCACTTGAGTTCCAGTGGACAGGATACAGTTCAAAAACTTGAGAGGAACATGTTTTTTGTAGTGTTGAGTGGTGGCCAAGCAGCTTTCGTTGAGCAGACCAGTGCCAGGGGGGATTCCCATGCTGGTGCCATCACTACTGTATGAAAAACCTGGCTTGGATATTCCATGAGTTTTCTGATGTTGTAGCATTTTAGAGTTGCATTGCTTCCAGGAGAAGGCTCATCCTGACTTTCCTTTGAATGGCTGCCTGGAGAGGCTGAGCTATTGGGAGCATGGTGCCAGTTCCTGGCAGATGGGGATGGTGGAGATGACAGCGACATGTGCAGGAACGCTCTCTGGAATTTCCTCTCTCCTCTCTGCCATGAACTCTGATGCATTTGGAGTCTCCGCGACTTGCAAAACGAAGATGTTATTCATGGGATTCTGAGCATACTTTGTGGTAACTTTATTAGTGCAGGAAGTTTATTTGTGGTCACTAAATGTTCAGTCATTTAAATCAGATTTAAGTAGCTTTAAAATTAATATGGTTTGGAAGCAAAATTTCAGCCTCCCTAGAATCAATGGGGAAAACCACCACAGCCACTTGGATAAGGTTTGACTTGTGATACTTTAAGAAATGTGTCTTCTAAAAGTTTTCTGCTCCTAATTGCATTCCTTTATTCTTTTCCCTTAAAGTCTTGTGAAGAAAGCAATCTGAGGACCATGCATCCGTGACTCCTGGAACCAGCCTGTGAGCCAGGGCGATGGAAGTTCTAGAGGACTGCCAGCGTACTGCTTCCATGAGCATTCCCAATGGATATGCCAACAGGATTTTCCAAGGAAACATGGAGGGAGGGAGCACTGATGCTTTGGAGGCTTGTGGTGTTGAGCACTGTGCCTCTGGCGACACAATCCCCAGTGAGCAGGAGGAAACACACAGGTATAAGAAGACAACCAAGGGCAGCCGGATCTGGAATTTCGTCAGACGAAGGAAAGGACTCTCTATGAATAAAGACAGACCCCAGTCCATGATTCTGCTGGGAGTTGCCTCTGAGGTCTCAGAATTAAAAAAGCCATCCTTCATGGACAGGGTACGCTCGTCAAAAAAGGGAAGATCCTCCAGGACACCCAAGAATGTGGATTTGAGAGCATCAAGAGTGCAGGATGTGTGTGACCCTGAGGAGGACCTTCCCTGCAGTGGGCAGAGAGCTGTGTACAGGGTTAAGAAGCTGGGCGACAGCCGGAGGCCCTCCCGCCACTCGTACGCGGGGTACATCGAGGATTTGGACTCTTCTTTTGAGGACATAGAGCTGAACATCAGCATTCCTGAACTCGATGCTACTGAAGGTAAATGTCTCAGGGATATCAGTGGCAGATTACACGGTGAGGATAATGATGGCAACTGCCACAGAATACCGGTCAGGAAGAGCGAGTCTTTGAATTTTGAACATGTTAAGAGTCCTGCAATTACAGAAGGGGACAATCAAAAGAGGTGTGCTGTGCTCCCACAGGACAGCAGGAGAGGAAGGAGCTCTGATGTCTGGAGCTATCTGAAAGGAATTTCATTAGCTAGCAAAGATAATTCAAAGCTCCCAGATCAAAGGGCTGAAACCAATTTCCAGAGCTTAGAAAATACAACAGATCATTCCGCTTCTTACTTGGACTTTGATACGAGATGTGAGGAGAATCTCAGCCAGCGAAAAAAATCAAACGGTGCTGCCAAAGCCACTCACTTTGGGAGTGTTGTGAGGTTCTTAACCAGCGTGGCTGAGGCAGCTCGGCGGCTGCGAGGCTCCTCGAGGGCGTTTTCCCCCGATGAGAAGAGGCCTCAGCGCAGTTTCCGGGGCCGCAGGCAGGACGTTGGCTCCCCAAAAGAGGGCTTGGTTATCGAGAACGAGAGCGCAAAGGCCTTGTGCACGGTGGGAGCCTGTCTGCAGTCCCCGGATTCAGGCACGTGGGAGAACCTGAGCTTTGAGAGTTTAGCGGGGAAGGAGCCCGTGCAGCACTGCAAAACCGCAGATGGGCTGAAAGACCTCGGCTCCTCTGGCCTGGACAGTGGGAATGACAGGCTTAATGAAACCTCACTTTCTCCCTTTGGGCCAGAACCATCCGTGTCCCACCCGGCAGAGCTTGCAGATGGCTCTTTCACTGAGCTGAACAGCAAAGACCCCTCTGAGGATCTGGTTGAACTTCCACAGATGACTCTGGCTGAACCAGTTCAGGACTTGGGCACTGCTCCAGAGAAGACCCAGGTCATGGCCAGGGACCTGCCACCTTCTCACGATCTTCCTGTGAATAGTCTGGATACTGTGGACCTGGGCCATTCTCCAGCTGCCAGGGGGGACTTTTCTGCAGAAACTGAAGTGCAGGCTCACCTTCCACAGGTATTGCCAACTAAACTTGATTCTGGGGTTGTGGCTTGTGCCTCAGTGGTTGCTAAAGACATGAATCCATCTCCAGCAGTTGCTCAGGAGCTTTCAGAGACAGAACTGGATAATCAGGACTTGAGAAATCCTGAGCCGCCTTCGCAAGACTTGTCTGGAAGTGAGCTAGAGTATCAAGACACTGGCAGTACCCTGGAGAGGGTCGTGGGCAGGGACCTGGCACCTTCTGATCTTCCTGTCAGTAATCTGGATGCTGCAGGCCTGGGCTGTTCTCCAGCTGCTGATGGTGCCTTTCCTGCAGTGACTGAGGCTCAGACCCACCTTCCACAGACATCACTGGCTAAACTTGATACTGAGGACGTGGCTTGTGCCCCAGTGATTGCTAAAGACATGGATCCATCTCCAGCTGCAGCTCAGGAAATTTCAAGGACAGAACTGGATAATCAGGACTTGAGAAATCCTGAGCCGCCTTTGCAAGACTTGTTGGGAGGTGAGCTGGGGATTCAGGACTCGAGCAGTGCTCTAGAGACATCACAGGTTGTGGGCAGGGATGTGCCACCTTCTCCTGATCTTCCTGTGGATAAGCTGGGTACTGTGGACTTGGACCATTCCCCAGCTGCCAGTGGTGACTTCTCTGCAGTGCCTGAGGCTCTGATCCACCTTCCCCAGGCAGCTCTGACTGAAGAGATCCAAGACACTGTCAGTACTCTGGAGAAGAGTCAGGTCAGGGGCAGGGACCTGCCACCTTCTCACGACATTCCTGAGAATATTCTGGACGCTGCGGACATGGGCTGTTCCGCAGTTGCCGACGTGGACTTTTCTGTAGTGACTTTTTTAAAGTGTTCCACAGTGAAAAGGCAGGGTTTGGAACAGCCTGGTGGCTGCATTAAAAAGCGGGGAACCACTTCATTTGTGGAACAAAACTCTGTGGAGGTCATGGACAGAGTGGAAGAGTTTGACTGCAGCACGGAGTGCAGGCCCTTCCAAGTACACGTCTCGAGGATTGTCTCTTCTGGACGCCTCAAAAATGGAAAGGTAGGAGCAACTTTGTAAGACTTGCAATAAGACCATGCTGTTGTACGTCTCAAAAAGCTGGTTTGCACTTGAAAGCATTTTTTTACATCCCTCATTGGGATTTCCAGCTAAGGAGGTTGTTCTGTGAATAGTGGCAGCAGACACAGCTTTTAGATCAGTCTGAGTTTGAGCTCTTAAACCTCCAGAGCTGCTTCTCCTGTGACCCTTCATGTGTATCAGTGCTCCTTGAAGAGGGTGTAGCAGTTTATGTATTTCTAGACACTAGCTTTAGTTTTTTTCCTCTCTGCATTCAGGTCCATTTGAAGTAGAAGCTCCTAAGAAGAGGGGTTTTAGCAAATTGAGAGTTTTTAAGTGTGCCACGGGCAAACAGAATTTAGCAATTGCACTTTGGCCTCTGTGTTTTCTTACCTGAAATATTTGTAGGAGTGATGGGGTGGGTGATGAATGAGAGGTGGGCAATGCTAGTGGCTCCAGTCATGGCGGGACGTTCCTGTTTGGTACAAGCAAGTCTTTCAAAGCCCTTAAAATCCTCAAAATATGTAAGTGGACATTGCATTTTTGACTAGGTTCTGGATGTTACAAATCTGTCATGTCCAGCTTATTGCTACGAAACCTCAGAAGTCCTGTGGAGTCAGTGTGAAGCCCAACTTTAGGGTTCTTTTGGGTACCTGCTGGTTAGCTGAGGCTGGAACGAGGACTTTTTCTTTTTTCGAGGTGCCAGGCAGAAAAATTAGGTTGATTTGTGAAGAAACTTTCTCTTTTCCTTTTAGGTTTGGAGAGACAAGGGATATTCCAGAGGTGGTGACACTGTTGCCTGCTGGAAAAGGGGTCACAGTAATTTCTGAGCCAAGAGGGGAAGTGTTTGAAAATTGGCAGCAGATTAGAAATGCTGAGGGAAAAAATGTGAACTTCTGACTTGCAGCTAAAACAGGCAGCAGTATTGTTAGTTATTCCTGGTTTTGTTTTTCTGCTCCGTTTTGTGTAATTCAAAGAGCTACAGAAGCTCTCTGGGTAATCCCAGGCACTCCAGAGGAGTGAGTAGTGGTTGGTCACTTCTTGGGTTTTCTGGAAGAAACATTTTTAGGAGGAGCTTGAGAGGGCTGTGGTTTGATATCCCTTCACAGGAACCAAGCTGAAAGTATTCTGGGCAGGAGCAAGATGAGAGAGGCACGAAAGGATGGAGTGGAGCAGAGGGAAATACCAGCACCCTTCTCCCAGAGAAGCCACATCCCTGCTGGGAGGGCAGGGGCCGCCTGTCTGATCCCAGCGCTCTCAGGGCACGATCCCAGCGCTTTCCCAGCTCAGCTGTGTGAACAGGAGATGCCCTAAGTCGCAGCTCAGCTGTTGCAGCTTACTAACATGACCAAGAAACTTAAATATGGTACTTGAGATAACTGGACAGGAAACCTCCCTCGAGTTCCCGCGGAGCGTGGCGATAGCACACGACCTCCGGGCTGCCGCAGCTTCCTCTGGCAGGGAGGGCTGGCTGCCTCCAGGGCAGGAGCTGCAGCAGGGGGCGAGGGAAAGCAGACAGCCCCACCTGGGTTGTGGACACCTCCTGCACCCCAGGAGCTCCTGCTGCAGGTTTGGCAATGCACAGCCATCTGGCGGTGGCACCAAACGCAGAGCAAAGGGAGGCTGAAGGAGGGATCTCCTGGACAGGAACAGCCCTGCAGAGTCTGCCAGCAGTAACAAATGACCTGAGATACCCCAGGGATCTGCTCGCCTGTGTCCCATCAGGGAGCGGCACTCGGAAACACTTTACCAAAAATAAACATGGAAGAGGAGTAACTTCAGCCTGAGCGTGACAGTAGCAGCAAATTCCAGCCTCTTGTTGTTTTAGGGCTCAATCCATCTCTTTGCTGGCACCTGTTTCTCAGGACGGTTGCTGGTCCTGCTGCCTCCACTCCAGGCTGCTCTGATTAACTGTAGGATTTATGTTCCAAGTGAAGTGCTCAACCACAGGCAGGGAGAAGATGCTGCCAGGACAGGGTGGCTTGGCCAGGCCAGCTACTCTGAGTAAGTTCCCAGCAGTTCTACAGTGTGTGAGCAGAGTAAGGCAGAAAGCATTTCCCAAACAACTTAAAACATTCCCCCCAAAAAATCCCAAAAACGTGCCTGTCCCTGCAGAGGCTCCTGTGGGGAGATAGTGTGAGAAACTGAGGCTGGTGTAGCACAAGGAATGCTAGAGTGGGATTTAGGGGACCTGTACATTGGTTCTGTAAGTAAGTAAATCTGTTTAGTTGTATCTGCAACTAATGCCTCTCGTTTTTGCTTTCCTGGTCTTGTCTTTTAGAATTCTAATGTCTTTGGGCAGGAGCTGAGTGATGACACGGGCAAGTAGTTTGGTCGGATTTGATTCTGGTGGTTTACAGGAAATAGCATTGCAGCAGCATTTGATAAAAGCAGATGCAGAAAAGTGGAAAAGCACATCCCTGATTGTTGCTTTCAGACCCCATCCCAAATTCTCATGTGTTCTGGGAGCTTGTGAAACAGAGGAGATAAAACGTTTTGAAGAGTTGGAAGAACAGTAAAGGTCAAAACGAATTGTCAGTGGGAAATACATTACTCCATTCATGCTGCTGCAGCTCTGGAATCACAGTGCCATCCTTATTCTGAGATATGAGAAATAGAGTAAAAGATGGCATAGAGGTTTCACCAGTTTTTGGACAGAGTTTCCATTTTCCATGACTCCGCTGAAGTGAATGATCCTCCTCCAACCTCTAAAACCACCACAGATTCCAACAGGGAAACCACTGGTGCAGGAAGTCAGGCGCAGCCCCAGGAGTTGTCTCTGAGCATTTCCAGTAGCTTGAGATGATGTTTAGATGGAAAGCAGCTTTGATACCATGTATTTTGCAATTCCAGCCTTCCATCAGGGTTCCAAACTGGCTGGTGTGTCCATGGACAGGGTTTGTGGGTGATTTGATACCTCCTTTGGAGTGACGTGAGGAAAGGTTGCAAAATAGGCATCTGAATTCATATTTCAGGTATCAGTTTGGAGATTTTAGGACCCAGAAGCAAGTGTCAGGTTTATTTCTGGCAGAGAGGTCTGCCATAGCGTGAGGTCCCTGCTTGTCCCAGGGCCATGACCAGGAGCGTCCTGGAGCCTCTGGGCTCGTGTCACCCTCACAGTGACAGAGGGCTTTCACCGCAGTCTTTCTGTGCCCTCTGCTGGCTTGGTTGGGAAATAAGAGGTTATTTTGATGGACCAGAAACCCTAATGTTTGCCTTGGGGTTCAGAATTTTATCTCCAAAGGGTTTGCAGGCTGCAGCTTGCTTCTGGCTGTTGTGGCTGTGCACAGACCCCAGTTGGGTTTGTGAGGCCGTCCTTGGGGGAATTAGGATTGCCAGAAGTGTAAAAATGAGATTTGACATTTCCACAGGCTTGTCGGCCTTGGCAAGAGCTGTGTGTCCCATAGGATTAGGTGCCAGGCTGATGGGGTGCTGTGTTTGGTTTCTGGGCTCTGTAAGGAGCCGTGTGCTCAAACTGCTGCATCACCGCAGGTGTTTCCCTGGAGCAGGTGTTCAGGTGGTTCCTCTGAGTCCTGGACTCGGGATCCAAACTGTCCCAGTGCCACAAAGGCTATCCCTGGTGCAGAGTGTGCTGCTGCTTTGAGTGGCCCACATGGATATGGGTGCTGTCAGAGCAGTAGGAGGTTTTTGGGATTCCTGTGCCGTAGCTGCTCCGTGTGGGAAAGCGGGAGCCTCTCCCTGCGGTGGGTCCGGCTGGAAGTGCAGGATTACTGATTTGCCCGAGTGTGCGCATGCCAGGAGATGGGTTTGCAGATCTGCTGCCTGATAGCTGGGGCATAGCTCAGATCCTCCCACAGCTTTGGGGTTTGGCTTTAGTGCAGCTCCAAGTGCCTTTTCGCAAGAGGAAGATCCAGCAAAAGTCCCTTTTCTGTGTTTGTGGAGAAATTGCAGGTGATGCCCATAGTGACTTTTAGCTTGAGATTGGTTTATTGTGGGAGCAGCTGCAGAGGTGGGACTGCTGAGTGGATTTATCCCTTCCCTCCTACTGCTGAATGACACTGACCAGGAAATAGTATCTGGGAGAGTTGATCTTTAGAGCTTTCTTCATCTCCTGGTTATTCAGCTCCTGGGTTGTGTCTCAGCCTGCTGTAACAAAAGACTTTATAGTCCTTCCAAATTAAGAAATAGTACTTCTCTTTTTAAATCCTGCTGTTGCCAAAAAAGTGCTGTATTCCTGTCTGCAGCGAGGTGCAATTTACTCGCAGAATGAAGATTTTGGGTATTTGTGGCTTTTAATATGGTTGTGTCTGACAATAATTTTATTTTTAAAGGAGACAAAATCTCTAAAGCCTATCTGCAAGCTGTTCAGATTCTTGTATTCATAATAACCAGGAGGTGCTAGCAAAATTTTGAATTAAAGCCTATATTTAGTGCTATCTATAGTAGGGTAGGGTTTTTTGGGAAGCGTATTTTTGACATTGTCAGGGAAAGGCAGGTTGAGTTTGCAAAGCTGATAGGCTTTGCAAGTATATAGAACCAGCCATGGAACGCATGGATAATTCAGATTTCCACATGTTTTCTTTGAACACATGGCGTGTCTTTCCTTTATCCCCTTTCCAGACTCAAAAGTTAAAACAGGGCATCAGAGCAGAGATGGGAAGGGGCACCTCTGGGCATTGCTGGCCTTATGCTAAAGGGACTCTGTGTTGAAAATTCCCTGGATGGAAGGTTTTCTTTGGCTTTTACCTCCTCCCAGCTGTTTTCCAGCCAAGGGAAGCGTACTGGATCAGTGGATATGATGCTGGTGCTGGGAGATGGAGCCTTAATTCAGCCACAGCTTTCTTTTGGGGTAATTACAGCCTGTCTGCTTTGTTCTTCATCTGTAAATGAAAATAACAGCACATCAGTGAAAACGAGCTGCTGGAGTCTTGAGGATGGATTCACCAAACCATCCCAGGCACCCAGTTATTAGCAGGCTGCTGGAGGTGTGACAGATGTGTCTGTGATTGAGCCTAGAAACCTCATAGAGAGGAACACCTCCTGTTTGCTTTCCCTGACCTTTGTCAAATGATTTTCCTTCTGATTTCTTGACTCTAAGATTATACACAAGACGTCCATGGTGTCACATGTCACAGAGTAGGAGTTTGAATTGTGATGTTTTTAAAAAGGACATTCCATTCTGCAAAATGTCATGGTAAAGTTGTCATTTTCAGGAACTTTTCCTCCTGGAATAGAATAATAAAAGTTGGAGTGAGGAAAACACCAACATTTTTCTCCACTTAGCTGTAAATACCAATTCTGTGGATTAGTGTTACCAAGCATTAAGGTGTAACTGAGGTATTTGACCATTTTATGGGTGCTTCAATCAATTGCAACTGTTCTATTCAAGTAAATATTTTGTAGGCTGTGGATGCAAGGACACGTCTGGTTAGCTGTTGTCATCAGTGAGCTGCCAACTCGTTTGGCTGCTCTTTGCTGTCCCTTGGAAGCAGCCAGCCCTTGCTGGTACGGGGTCCTCAGCACCAGCTAATTCCTTCCCTGTGTCTGCTCCTGCTGGGGCTTGGGATGGGAGAGCAGCCTCACCCCCAAAATGCAGAGCAGCAAGTGGATCTCCATCAGGGTTACTCCCAGAAGTTCCTGGAGCACTCAGTGCCACTGGAAGTGTTGGGCTCAAAGCTGTACAAGATCTGAGCCCCGTGCAATAGGGGCACTGGGGGCTGCACAGCAGGGCCAGCAGATCCTGACCTTGCAGTCAGAAATGCACCGCGTGCAGGTTGTGGTGAGCTGTGCCGCGCTGACTTGGAAATTCTGTGTGTTACTGTATGTCCTGTGCTTGCTTTGCCTGAGCTTTGACTGCTGTTGGTAAAATTCTTCTGTGCCCCTTCTCTTGGCAGCCGATGTCTCATCCTCCCCAGCCGTCCCCACAAGCAGAGCCCTTCAAGGCGCTGGTGGAGCGCTGCCGCTCCGAGCCCCTCTCGCAGAGCACCCCCATGGGGCTGGACCAGGTGGGAGGGCGCATGCAGCACCTGCTCCGCAGACGTGGTGAGTGCCTCTTCTCTCCCAGCTTTGGCTTTTTGGGTGTCGCCCATGCTGCAGAGCCAGCCAAGGGCAGCAGGGGTGGAAAAGTCAGGAATGTGGTTTGCGTCCGTGCTGGTTACATCCCTGACACCAGGTGAGGGAGCTCCGAGAGCCGCATGCTGAGGAGTTGCTGGCTGGCTAATAGGATCTTCTTGTGTACAGTGTGTTTATGAAATGAGGCTATTTTCTCTCTCTAATGTCTCTGAACATGGTCCCCATAATCTGGTTACGAGAGAATGAACAGAGGTGAGGTGTAAAAGCTGTTCAGCAGCTGCTGTGTGAGTTTATATTTGGTGGTTTTCTCTTGAATTTCTGTCCTTTAAGAATTCTCTGTGGTGAGTACTCACTGTTTGCAGATGGTGAGTGATGATGGATACTGAGATCACAACTCAAGTCTGTTGTGATGTTTGGAAACACAAGAAGTGAGGGGTTTTTTCCTCTTGTGCTTGGGTACTTTCCATGGTGAAGGAGGGAATCTCACGAGCCAAAGACTGGGGTGACCTCTCTGCATTTGTCCTGCTCACAGTGACACCAGAGAGAGCACTGTGGAAGGTATTCGCCGTCAGCGTCTCGTGCTGGCAGGTAAATTGGCTGATTTCAAAAATTTCAAAAATGACATAATTTTTGAACCTCCTAATTAAAAAGATTGATAATGAGAGAAAGGAAATTATTTCCTGAAGGGCCACTGCTGGCACGAAGGATCCTGTGATTTAGCGATGGGCGAGCACGGAAGCGCTGCCAGATTGTGCTGGCGTTGCTCGGGAGCACTGCGGGGCTCCGGGCGGCTGATGGATGGTGCCAGCGTGTCAGGCTTCAGAAGAGCTGGGGAGGACAAGGCCAATTAGCTGCCTGTGCTGTTAATTGGTGGCTCTGCTGCTGGGGTGCAGTGGTTCCCAGCACAGGGGGGTCACACACCCCCTCAGAGTGAGCATTCCCCGCTTGCACGCCGCTCCCAGCGCCGCTCCATCCATCGCCTCCGGAGCCATGAGCAGCCTCCTGCTGGAATCGGCACCGTGCTGCAGGCTGGCTCTCCAAGAGTCTCCAAAGCAAAACGTGGGCTGCTAAAAATAGCAGCAGGCTGCCTGCATCAGCATTGAGGAAATAGGTCTCAGTGCAATCTCTCTCCCAACAACGCTGGAAGAAAATCAGGATGGCTGCCCAGCCAGCCTGCAGCAGCATCCCAGCCCTGCTGCGCTCTGGCCTGCACAGGGCAGAGCCCCACCTCTTTGGTTTGGGGGTCTCTGCTCTCCCAAAGCCTGGAACCATTTATTCTGGTCTCAAACCCCTCAGGACTGACACAGTCTGAAACCTCTGCCTTGTTAGAGGTACGTCAGGAGATAGAAATTGAGCATTGTGCATCTTTTAGGGAAGAATTCCAGAACTTGGATGTTTTCTGTAGATCCTTGCCCCATGAGTGGGATGAGGAGCATCTGAGTGCTGGAAATACCTGTGAGGATGCATGTACCACATATGTGCACTGCCTGGATCACATGTACCTGTGCTAGCAGCTGCTGTGGGGGCACCAGTGGTGCTCAGCTCTGTTTCCTTCCCTCCAAGCCACAGGATGTGAAGAGCCTGATGGAAAAAAATCCTGATGGATTAAAATCTAGGCTTGCCAAATGTGGGAGGGAAAACTCTGGTCTCATACAGAATGGCAGCTTCACCCCAAAAAGAGAGAGATAGGATGTGGAGCTGAAAATTTCTGTTGATTGGAAAAGTAGAGCTCATTTGCCTCTTTCTCACAAACTGGTTCGTACCTGAGTAGTGCCATCTGCAAGGCCAGGCTGGGGTCTGGTGTGAGTGGTGTCACTCAAAGCTAGAGCAGAACTGCATCTGTGAGGGCTTGGCCTGAAATGCTGGGAGTGAGAACCAGCTCAGTTTCCTTAAAAAAGCAGCTTTTGTGGACTTACTTGTTTTGTGTGTAAATTTGAGGAGCTGTTGCTTTTCCAAGTCCCGTCATCCTGTGGCCCATGGTGAGTGTGCAGCTGGGATTGCTGCAGGTGCTGCTGCTGGAGCAGTTGTGACCCAGGGAGCTGCTGCCCTGTGCACACTGGTGCAGGTTGATGAGGGTCTCCTGCTCCTGGAGCGCCAGGCAGAGCATCCTGGCTCCACACCCAGCTGGGCTGACCCCACCTCGGGACGTGGCTCCCGGCTCTGCCTTTTTGTAGTATCCAAGCTGCACTATTTCTCTTGTATCCCAAGAGCACTGAACAAAGCACCTAAATATACTCTGTGCTCTCTTTTTCTAAAGCAGAGGTTGAATGAGTCTCTTGCAAACAATTTTGTTTCTTTCATTTAAAAGAACAGCCTCCGCCCCCAAGCCTGAGCTAAAGCACAGCATTTATCTTTTGTCATTCCCTTTTTTTTTTTTGTTCCCGTGGATTTTCTCCTGGCAGCTGAGAACGAACAGGCTTCAAAGACCCTGAAGGTGCGCGGGAACTGCAGGAACGGCGGCCGTCGGTGGAACCTCTTCAAGCCTGGCGCTGAGAAGCTGCAGATCGGTCGGGTAAGGAGCTGTGTGGAACGTGCCTCTGCCTGCTTCAGGGCTGGCATTTGCCTGCAGTGGGCTTTGTGTTCATAACAATATGCTTGACTAACAGCTTCCTCAATCCCTGGGTCCTTCAGCCACAGATGGGGATGCTTTTGGTTTGTTATTATTTTGTAGTAATAAAAGCTTAAGTGCATTGTCTTTTCCCCAAATCGATGTCCCTTCAGTGTATAGCAGAGGCTTTTGGACTGTCACTGGGCCTCCTGTGCCTGTGGCTGAGTGTTCCTTGCAGGTGGAGAGAGCTGTGACGTTTCACATTGCCTTCAGATCTGCTCCGTGGTTTTGATGGGTTTATTTTTTCTCCTTCCTTTTTTAGCCCTGTGTCCTTTGGGTTTGGTGCTGCTCCCAGCACCATCTCGGTGACAAATTCATGTTACTGCTTCTTTCCCAAAGTGTTTTGCAAATATAGGCACAATCCACTTGGTTCTTTTTTTGTGAATGATGCTTCTAGTGGGGGAAGTAAAAGCTGTTGTGGGCCTGGGGACGTTCATGTTTTTCTCTGGGAAAAATTCAGAAAAGATGGCAAAAATGGTATAATTTGTCTGATATGTTTCCTTGCTTGGGTGGGGGGTTGGTTTTTTTTGCTGTGCCCTGTGTTTGAAGTCTGGAGGCCTTGGTTATTTCGTGGTCTTGCTTTGGATTTGTAGTGCTCAAGAGTCTGGTTTCACTGGTACCCAACAGATCCGGATTGTCCCAAAACCCAACAGATTTCCCAGCTTGCAGTGTAATGCAGGAGGAGTTTTCTGAGTATGGCAGAAAAATTTTAGCCCTTGTTGTTCCTCTAGGGCACAGGAACAAAGGATGGTCTGGGAGCCAGGAATTTTCCAGAACTGACCTTCTGTTGTGTCTCTGTGGCTCTTTCCTGCCCCACTGCTGTCCTTCCTTACCAGACCTTTATTGTATTCCTTTCCCCTTCGATATTTGATGAACTGCCTTCCTGAAATGTGATTTCCAGGGGGGCCTGGCCTCTGTGTGTGTTTTTCCATCACAGGAGCAGTAAGTTGGCAGTGAGGGACGCTGACTTCTCCGTCCTCCTTGTGTTGGGTGTTGGGTTTCCAGGGAACATGTGCAGGGATGGACTGCTGGATTTTTGGTCGCTTGTGACTTTCTGGAATTCCATCTTGCATCACTTCTGTTTTCTTTGCTGAGTTTTTGTGGGCTGAGGTACAAAGGCAGAGGAGAGATAGACGAGGAGTTCAGCTCTTCTTTTTCTCTTCCTTCCCTTTGGGTCCTACCTCGCTGCTCAGACTGTTTCTTTCAGCTCAGGAAAGCTGTTCTGGTTTTAGACAAGCTGAACATCTAAAGCTTTGAACAAAGTTTTCCTGGAAGATAAAATGATCCAGATCCAATAAAGCTGTTTGTCCTTGAGGCCAGGATAAAGGCAGGTGACTGCAGAGCAGCAGAGCAGTGCAATATCCTGTTGTGCAGTGTGCAAGCCCTGCCTTGGAGTGTCTCAGGTGTGTTATCCATTAGCTGTGGCCATGTTCATCATCTGGTACTGACCAGTACATGGATGTATTTGGTCCTTAATTAATCACTTTATTAATCCTTTAAGAGGAGCCTTTGCAGCTTTCATAGGTTTCCTGGAGGGCCTCCTGGAAGCCAGGGTGCTGTTTTGACATAAAATTGCTCCTGAATTATCTGTGCCCTGAGCATGCTGATAAAGCCAGGCCTGTTTCAGATGGTTCACAATAGCAGTGCTGGAAAACTCATCTGTCACCTCTGCCCCAAGCTCAGTGAAGATCTACAGGGCTGCAGATCATCTCTTGGCCAGAAAGAAGCTTCTGTTCTGGCAAGATGTATAAATTTGGGGCGAGATTTGTGGGCCTGGGTGTCTCTTGTCAGGTGCTTTCATTGACAGCTGACATGAGTGAGGTGGCAGAGCAGTGCAGAAAGCAGGGATTTATCCTTCCAAGCAAGAGTGTCTGAAATCTGGGCACAAGCTGGAGAAGTTTTTTATGGAATAGATAAGGTTATTGTTCCACCTTGTAGGTGGGAATAAGAAACTGAAGCACTGGAGGGTGGTACATGTGGAGCCATACAATAATTTTTTTTTATTTCTCTCCTAATTTAAGAAGCAAGTAAAAATAAAAAAGGTTGGAGTTCTAAAAGTTTTCAGTCTTTAATTTTTTTTCCAGAGTACACTCTTCAGTGTGGAGAGAGCTCTGTGTTGAAGCAGTTTATGTGCAGAGCATTTTGATTTAGCACTTAGGTCACTTGGAGCCTTTGCTTTTATGGGAGCAGTTTGGCACAATCAGGACCAACTTGCAGGAGACCTCAAGGTGCCCTTAACTGCAGGCTCTGCTGCAGAAGAGATGGCAAAGAGTGCCCTGAAAGGCTGCCCTGACAGGAGCCTCAGCATCTCTCATGCCTCTGATTCACCCTCAGGCAGGTCCTGCCAGCTGGGACGTGGCTGATCCTTGGAGCAAGGGGAGCAGTGAGTTCCTGTCTGCAGCCCCAGAGCACTGCTGGGAGATGTTGTGTGGTCTGGATGTCAGAAGCTGAGGGTGGCAGTCCCATCCTGACCCAAATCACTGGCCTCTGCTGCCCCTTGTGAGGGACCTTTTTGCTTCTTTTTAGCTGCCCAGTCAAAATAATCTCAGCTTTTTCCAGACAGATGCTCTGGGGATGTGCTTCAGGAGGAATCACAGAATCACTAGGTTGGAAGAGACCTTTAAGATCCTCGAGTCCAACCCATGCCCTAACACCACCTCAACTAAACCATGGCACTGAGTGCCACATCCAATCTTTTTTTAAAAGAAGGGAGATTCAGCCCTTCCTGAAACAAGAACCCTCCTCTCAATGTGTGGATGTGTGTTAATTCTCTCTGTCTTACCTGAGAGGTTTAATTTCCAGCCTTTAAAGATGACTGCAGCCATTCCTGTTCTCTGCTCCTTCCCTCCCTTCCTGCCCTGTGTGCTTGTGTACAGGGGACTAAAGCCCAAATTTATATGCTGGAGGAAGCCACTGTTAATTAGCTAGACTGGAAACTTTGCATGAGAGGAGCTTCTTTGACATCCCCTATACTAATAATAGGCAGGCCTGCTGTGCAGAGGTGTTGAATATTCACAAAACCCACCCCCCAGCCTGTCCTTTCTCCTCTGGAAGTCAGGAGCTCTTTCCAGAGGCTGGTGGGGGGTTGCCAGAGCAATGATGGTGGATGTGCCAGTCTGCAGCTCCCCAGAGCTAAATCCCCACTGGCTGTGTTTATGAGGAATAGGAAATTCAGGCAACGTGCAGCCTGCAGGAGAACAGAGTGAAGGGAAAGTTGATTTGGGTGGGAATGCTGCTTGGTATTCAGGGCCAGCTCTCCTGCCTGCTATTTTTATCCTCTCACATAGTGCTGAGTGGGCAGTTTGGGCAGAGGGGGATTTTTTTCCCTTTGTCAAGTGTCCTGCCCTGTGTTCCTGTGTACTTGGGCAGGAAGGGAGGTGTGCTGGGGCTCCTGGGCTGCAGCATCCTGGGACGTGAGTGGGATGTGATCACAGTCAGATTTTGGAACCCCTGTGTCCCTGGGAACAGGCTGGGAGAAAAGCACAGTCCCGAGGCCTTCCTGGTGCTAATTAGTTTAAATATCAGTGTGGTGCTACAAGAGGTTTATGTGCACGTATGGAGGGCTGCCAGGAAAACAAATCCTCATTGAATCTCTCTTCCCTCATCTTAAACATTGAGTACTTCTGCTGGCAGGGTATGTCTGAGCCATATATTTTGGGGAGGGCTGCTTTATATCTTGATAAACCTATTCTGTTGCTCTACTTAGCAGTGCTCTGAAGTCTTTATGGAGTTTTTTTTTCTTTATATTTAGCCATTTATAAATGTTTTTTGCAAGTTCTGAAAAACTCTGTTTGTGTGCTGTTGTTCAAATAAATGAAAATTGGCTTGCTCTTTCAAGGGGGAAACAGGGATTGAGCTTCAGAATATTGCAGTGCTGTGATCCAGCCCCATCTGTCTGCGTGAGGAGTGCCCACGCAGGGTCCCTGCAGCCCTGGCTGCAGCACTGCAGCCTTTTCAGCACCTGAGCTGTGTCTGATCTGGGTTTGGGAGCTGGGCAGAGCAGGCAGAGCTGAGTGTGAACTCCGGGTCAGCCCCGAGCCCATTCGCATCCCTCCCGCATGAACGGGCCCTGCTCTGGGCTCGCTCCCCGGGGACTGGCATGAGGAGCAGTGCAAAGCACACGTTAGGAAGCCTGGAACTAGAAATGAGTGGTATTTGCAAACTTAACATGCTCTGGGTATTCAGAAAAACATTCAGAAGTGCCGTGGTTTTGTACAGAGCAGGGCTGGGGGGGCATAACCCTCGGTGACTTGGGTATTGCTCCAACAGTGCCATAACACAGGTGTTTTCCAGCACTCCTGGGACAAACAGGGCTTCAGTGACTCTGAATCTTGCAGGAGGGAGAGGTTTGAAATGACAAATGGTCACTTTTGAGTTGTGGGTTTATGTGCTGGGTAGCACAAGAGAGATTTGAAGTTCCAGACTTTTCAGCCCTTCAGCAGTTGTGTGTTAAGTCTGTATTAAGAAGAATCTCAGCTTCCAGTTCATGATGGTTTTTATAGTGCCATTGAACCTCGGGGTGTCTCTGTGCAGCTGTAGGTGGTAGGTACTGCATCCTACATGGCATTAAGTGTGTGCAGTGGTGACTGTACATAATCACTTCTATAGTTCAAATGGAGCTCTCAGCCTAACTTTAAATAGCACTTTGGAATGGCTCCTTTTTCCTATTGCTCAGTAGTTCCACCTTGATTGCTCTGCTTCAACTCATTACTCAGCTCTGTCACTGTGTTTCACTCTGGGATATGGTTTATACAAAAGGAGCTTTAATGTAAACTCAATTTGTGTTGCATTGCTAAAACCTTAATGACATTTTGCTTGGCAGCAGTATAGACTCTGTGGTTTGCCCTTCCCCAGTGCACTATGTTCCCAATAAACTAAAGGCCGTGGTAGGTGTAGCATGAAAAATCCCTGAGTAAATATTGGAACAAATGCTCTGTAGTGCTTCCTAAGCCCTGGCAGCGCTCGTGATTCAAGGCCACTGCGGTGTCACCAGTGTTTAGCTGAAAAGGAGCTAAATTTGGGAAGGACAGGCAAAAGCGCAGGTCAGAGCTCCAAAATGTCTACTGGAGCTGCTGAGATTAGATTCTGAGGTGCATCAGGTTTGAGGTGCATGACAGAAATGCTGCTGAAGGCACTAGGTGGGTGGATACACCCAGGAAGTCACCAGGGGATGATGGGGAGTGGCTGTGTGTGGCTCCCTGGACTCTGAGATGAGCTCTGAGTGCTTCACTGCATCACCAGCCTGACATGGCCAGGGGCAATTCCCTTGGGATCCTGGAGAGGCAGGAGCATTGTCCTGCTCCTGTGAGGAGCTCTGTGATCCCACAGTGTCCAGAGCACTGGTTTGCTTCTGTTGATGGCCTGGAAGGAACATCTGGGACCATACCCTTTGCTGTTCACCCCAAGCTGTTCAAATGGGATGATCCTCATGCAGTTTGGAGGGGGTGTGTTCATAAACCCCAAATTCAGAGCACCTGCCCACACTGCTGAGGTGATGGTACCTGAAAACTTGGCCTCACAGGGACACTGCAGCTGCTCTGACTTTTGCTCTGCCCTTGGCATTCAAGAAGCTGAAGTGGATTTGGTAACAAGCTGTCCCCAGTAGCAAAGGTGGGAATAAAGGGTCTAATTTTGTCCCTGGTTTTGTCCTGCAGAATTACGGAGGTTTTCACATGTGAATTGAACTGGGATATTGACCCAACACTGTGCTTGTACTTGGAGGAGTATGAAAGGAACAGGATGAGATGCTGCAGAGGGGACTTGGGTGTTACATCAGTGCAGTCACATGGCCTGCAATGAGCTTCTTGATGGAGCAGGGAAAGCTTCATCTCTTAATGGACTGCACAGAATATAGAGAATAATTCCCCTAATAAATCTCTTTCAGTCTCTAATATCTAGGGAAATATATTATCCTGTTGTCCAAAAACCTTGAGAGATCAATCTTTTCTGAACAAGAATAGACATTTCATGGTAGCTCTGCTGTAATGGGTTCAGGGATTGCACTGCTGTGCCACTGGAAAAGAGATGGAATAACAACTGGCTGCAGTGCTGCTGTTCCCAGTGTGAAATCCTGTTTGCCCCCCAGGACCAAGACAGACTGTGCACCAGCACGTGCAGGGAGCATCCTTTGGGGAGTGGGAAGGCTGCAGGGGTTGCACCACTGTGCAGAGACACAGCACAGAGGTTGTGGCCAGTGGGGACCACTTTTGAAGGGTCTTTGGCCAGTAGCCTTGGACTGCTCTTGCCCTCAGCTGTGGGTTTAACTTCTGAGTGTGGAGAGCTGCTTGGGCATGGGTTGCTTCCCAGGTGAAGCTGTTTTTCCTGCAAATCTCTGAGCTCAGCCAGTGCTGTCTTTGCCCCACCTTGCTGGCACCCCCTTGTGCTGGTGTCCCGTGCAGGGCTGTCCCCAGGGGTGCTGTGTGTGATCTGGGGAGAGACAGGGAAGCAGAACAACTGCTGCAAGCCAGCAAGGGGCTGCTGCCAGCTGCAGCTGGAGTGGCATGCCTAGGAAGCACCTCCAAGAGGGATGAGTCCCTGTGGGATGACTCCTTTCCCACTCCTCCTCGTGCACCTAAAAGCAGGAAGAACTCTACCTCTTTGTATGGTGGGTGCTCCTTAGCTCTGTCTCTTGACACGTTTCCAAATTTTGAGGTGGGTTTAACCTTGCCTGGAGAAACAAACATGTCCCACTGCAGTCAGGAAGGGATTTGTTTGTCTTTTAAACGGGACCTGCTGTGCTGTGGGAGTACTTGCTGTGTCTGAGGTGCTCAGATGTGGCAGTGGATGTGTCAAATAGGTGTCAGCATAGTGCTGGGAGGGGACTGAGTTGAATAGTGAGCAGCATGGTGCAAGCAGGGCTAGGCCTGCCTTGCTGCAGTTGTCTTCCAGGCACCTGAATAGGCTGCAGTCAGGAGAAATCCTCCAGCAAGCGGGAAAACAAAGAGACAAAGGTGAATGGAAGTGTTTGGAGCCTTCTTGGTGGCAGTGGTGCCATGGGGTGCCCTGGCCATGCTGTGTGCTCTGGAGTGGCACAGGCAGTGCTGACAGCAGCTGTGCTGGGGAATTGCCTTTGCCTTGGGAGCAGGGACTCCCAAGTGCTGAGCTGTGTGTGCCACTGCTGGCTCCAGCACCTCTGGAGATTCCCTAGGATAGGCCTGGGCTTGGCACAGGGAGGCTTCCAGCCCACAGTGACCCCCTGGAATGGCTGAGACACTAAAGCAGAGCTCTATGAACAGGCATTTTGTTGCCATCAGAGCTGCTGCACCGTGTGCTGTCAGGTGTTTGCCTGGTGCTTGCTCTGGGATTCCCTGCTGGAATGCAGCACACACGATGCTGTCCTTCTAGTGCAGGGTAAGAAAGATGTTTCTGGGCTCTCCTCTCATCCCTGGCAGCTCAATGATTTGTGCAGGTGAGAAATTCCTCCCTAGAAATGAGGAGGGAGAGCTGTTCCCCACCGTAGCCTCTGTCCCTGCTCTTCACTGTGGCCAGGCTTTGCAGGGGTTGAGCTGCTCGTGGTCTGCTGTGACTTCGCCTCACTAATCGTGAACTTGGGACTCCACACATTCATCACTCTGTGACTTCCCTGGAGCACTGAGTGTGGGAAGTGAAATGCCTCAAGCCCTGTTCATGTTGGTGGAGGGTTGGCTGAGGGTGAGGGATGAGGGGGGGAGACAGTGAAGGGAGATATCCCAAGTGGACCTGAGCAATAATCCTGCCCAAATGTGGAGCTATTGCTTGGGCAGCACCATCCTGGGAGTGAAGGAAAAACCTGGTACTTTCCAAACATCATGTGCTAAAACAAAAATGGCCAATTCCCTTGGCTCAGTTGGCTGTGCAGACTAGGACAGTGTTCACCCCACCTTTACAATGTTTTGCAGTGACAAAGTTGTTGTAGAAATGGATTTTGTCCCTCTTTTGCCAGGAGTTGGGACTTGGACAAGAAGAACCAGTAGTTGGATCCTTCTGTACGCAGGATTTATTTCCATGCATTCTTTACTTGAGCCATCTCTTTATTTTCTAAGATAGTTCACATTTTATTTTTAATACTGGGCAAACACCAAATATTCCTCAAGAGAGATCTGTGATTGGAGCTCAGTTCTGACAGTTGAGAATAGTCCAGCCGACGTATTTGCCTCATCTGAAATGCTGCTATTTTGAGCTGTGCTTTTGTTTTTAGCCATCAGTGATAAGTTTGCATTTCCTGCGGAGGATATTTTGGGTTGACGTGAATTGTTAAGGCCCCACTGTGTAAAATGGTTTTCTTCCTGTGTGACTTTGGGCTTGTCTTTTCTGGTTTGATACCCTCATCCAAACCAGAAGCAGAATTAAATCCCCACATCCCAGCTGGTCATCACTAAATGACCAGCTTTACACATCACTAAATGACCAGTATTACATCTTGCTGAAGCATTTTGTAAGTGATGCTGCAGGAAGGCTTGTTTCCTGTTTGGTTTTGGTTTT
>VXAX01005967.1:62997-87311 GCA_013399835.1 Leptocoma aspasia
GTATTTTTTTTTTTTTTCCTTTTCCTTTATTTTGGACTTAAGACAAAGGCAAACTGAACTTTGCAGGCACTTATTTGGGAATCAGACATTTTCCAGCTATTATTTTGCAAACTATTAGAGCGGGAGATCGTGAGGTGGGAACCCAGTTATGCAAACAAAGCCACGTCACTCTTGGCCAAAAATAGCTTCAGTACATGTGCAGTAAGGTGGAAACTAAGGCCTTTGGTGTACACAGAGCAAACAGGGAGGGAGGCAAGAGGGGAAGCTGCAGCTTTTTGTTGAAAGCCTCTCCTGTTTAGAGCAAAGTGTGTTTTCCAGAGACAAGCAGAGTGTTGCTGCTTGTAATTTCAGTGGGACAGGAGTTATTCCCTTCCTTACAGATAAAGGGGACTGAGGGTTTGAGAGATGGCACTCTGGTCCTAGAGGTGTTGGTAATTTTAACATCCAGGTCCCATGCAGAGCATGAAGAAATACTGAAGAAAAGTTTAAAAATGTTCCCTTTCCTTCCTCTGCTCGGGCCATCTCCAGCACGGGGAAAACCTGGTCCTTGCTGTGTTCCCCTGGGATTCTGAGAGAGCTCTGAGGGCTGGCTTCACATCTCATGCAGAGATGCTGCCTGGGCTTAAGTCTTCATCTCCTTTCATTTCAGCCTCATCCAGCACTGCAGTGCCCTAAATAATTTTGAGATCACCCCAGCGGCTGCTTGCTGTGTACTCAGGGATTTGCTGCCTGGGAGTTTTCTGGGTGTTTGCAGCAGGGCTTGGGTCTAGCTTCCCTTACAGTGCTGCGAGTTACTCTTCACCAGGCTTCAAATAATCTTGTGTCTTCCTTCTGTACCGTCAGCACCCTGAGCTCCCTTTGCAGTGATGTGGTTAATTGCAGTTTGTTATCAAGCTGTTAGGAGATGGTTTTGGGCCAAGAGAAGAGGTAAAGCAGAAGCTTGGCTGTGGAAAATGCAGCTGTAGGTGTGCAGATGTAGATTCCATTGGATTAAAGCCTCCTTTTTATGAAGACTTGCAATTTCTTATGTCACAATACTTTTCTGGGATGAGACAGAAGGGGGCTATAAAGTTGAGCAGAGGTTTGATGCCTTCTGTAATGGGCAGAGTGATTCCCAGGCTCATTCCCTATTCTTCACAGACAGTTTTTGTCTCAATTAGAAATCGTGTTCAAATTATCTCTGTATTCATCCAGAGCTGCAAGTGCCTATCAGAACATCTTAATGGCTTCAGATGGGATTCTCTATTCCTGCTCCTCCTCTTTCCAAAGGTGTATATAAAGCTTTGCTCCTGCCAGAATTCCCAAACACAGATTTTTATTGCTCAGGTCCTCCTCCAAGTTTTGTTACAGGTTTCAGGGTTTGCCTGGAGTATTTTCCATGCAGGATTCCTGTGCATGTTGCTGCTTAGGTTGTGCCAGTGGAATGTTGTTGAATTCCAAAATAGCTGAACATCAGCATGCACGGCTACACAGAGAGGGGAGATTAGTGCTGATTTATTGGCCTGTCAATTAAAGAGGAGCACGAGGATTCTCACTGCATGGCTGAGATGAAATGTTGTGGTGGCAGCAAAAGACCAGCTTTCTTAAACCTAACTGCTGGTTCCTATACATTTATGTTTAATTAAAGTGTTGCTACATCCTGCACTCCTCAACATTAATTCGGAGATGTATTTTGAACCAGTGCCAGGGGAATACATTGTTATGGCATCCTCTTTCCACATCTATTAGCAGGAAGGGGATAATTGAGGAAATCTCACACAGATTTAATTGGGGACTGAGGGCAGGAGCGGGGAGGGGGAGAAACACAAGGCAGAAGTAGGTCAGAAGTTGGGTAACTCTGGCTTGGCACGGAGCAGTGAGCAGAGCTGCTGGAGGCACCGTGGGGCTGCTGCCGATGGGGGGTGACCAGGGAGCGCTGGGGGTGCCACAGGAGCTGTCCCCTGTATGGCTTTAGAACGTCCGGCAGGTCTGGGCACCTCTGCCGGGGTCCCAGGGGCGCTGATCCCTCGGGGAATTGTGCGGGATGGCTAAGGAATGGGGGCTGGGTGCGGGACTTCGCCGTTTTAAACTCTGATCTGGAAGTGGATGTTTTGCTCCAGTTTGCAGCTGCCTGTGCCGAGGTGGGAAGCAGGGTCCTGGCAGGGATGAGCCCTGGGAAATGAGGTCCTGGCAGGGGTGAGCCCTGGGAAATCAGGTCCTGGCAGGGGTGAGCTCTGGGAAATCAGGTCCTGGCAGGGGTGAGCCCTGGGAAGTCAGGTCCTGGCAGGGGTAAGCCCTGGGAAACAGGGTCCTGGCAGGGATGAGCCCTGGGGAGCAGGGTNGGGTCCTGGCAGGGGTAAGCTCTGGCAAGCAGGGTCCTGGCAGGGGTGAGCTCTGGCAAGCAGGGTCCTGGCAGGGGTGAGCTCTGGGAAATCAGGTCCTGGCAGGGGTGAGCCCTGGGAAGTCAGGTCCTGGCAGGGGTAAGCCCTGGGAAACAGGGTCCTGGCAGGGATGAGCCCTGGGGAGCAGGGTCCTGGCAGGGGTAAGCTCTGGGGAGCCGGGTCCTGGCAGGGGTGAGCTCTGGGAAATCAGGTCCTGGCAGGGGTAAGCTCTGGGGAGCAGGGTCCTGGCAGGGATGAGCTCTGGGGAGCAGGGTCCTGGCAGGGGTGAGCCCTGGGGAGCAGGGTCCTGACAGGGCCGAAGATCCTTGAGGGGCTGTGGAAGCTTGGTGTGGGAAGTGGCAGGGGAAGCGGCAGAGGGGGAAGCAGCACAGCGCTGGTGACTGGCAGACTCTTCAGCAGCTCATTTTTGGTGTTTGCCAGCCCACCCTGCACCATGCTGGGTGTGGGCAGGGCTGGGTTAGAGCCTCCACAAGCAGCAGATAATCACAGATAATGGGGCTGTTTTTAATGTAATTTTGCTGGCTCACAGTGCGATACAGGAAGACTCCCAACTTTTGCTGCTCTTGGGCATTCCCATCCCTAGCAGGGGCCACAGCACGGCCTCCACTCACCCCAGTTTGTCACGCTGAGAGTTGTTGGGTACAAGCTGTTTCATTTGGTTTGTGCTGTTGGGTTTGCAGTGCTCGAGGCAGTCGTGTCCCTTGGTAACTTTTTGTGACTTGAGGGAAGCACAGCACTGCTGGGGAGCTGAACTCTGGCCCTGCTGGCTGGGATCACCGTGCCCAGGGATGCTCCAGGAGCAGGAAGAGGCTGCTGCAGGATGCTCTGGGAGCAGAGGATGGCCAGGAGCAGAACTGGCCTTGGGAAGAGGCAGCTGAGAAGGGGATTTTATCAATCTGTCCCTGTGTGCAGGGAGGGATCAGAGCAGGGCCCAGCAATGGCACCAGAGGAACAGGCAGGGACTGATCCCAGCAGGTTCCACCTGGACATGAGGAAGAAGTTATTTTCTGATTGCCCAGAGTGTTTCCCTCCCTGGGGACATTCCAGTGCAGTCCTGTGCTCTGGGGTGGCCTTGCTGGAGCAGGGAGTGGGACCAGATGCCCTCTGTGGTCCCTTCCAGCCTGACCCACACTGAGATCCCATGAACCAGGTGCACTTTGCCGTTGTCCCCAGAACTGGAGCTGGGCTAATTCCATGCCTGGTGCCTTTTGCCGGCCTGGCCCTGTGGTTTTGCTCCAGGCTGGAAGCAGAGCAGCCCACGGAGAAGTGTCCATGCTGTGTGTTGGGTTGGGCAAAGCTTGTGGCACCAGTTGGGGCTGGGTCTGTTGTTCTGAGCTTGTGCAAAGAGCAAGAAGCAGCATTTGCCCTCAAGAGCCCACACTGCAAACACAAACACTTTCTAACAGACAAAACATGAGAAAAAAAGAGTTTTAATTACAAATCTTGCCATTAAGTATTTTTACTGGCTTTCCTGAAAGCCTCTTCCATCAGCATTGCCAAGCTAAAGCATCAACAAATACGGTTCTGGCGTAGAAATTTGTGTAATTAGGAAATGCAAACACACAGAAAAGGGTGGGGGCTATGTGCCTCTGTTTTTTGAGCCTTGAGGGAGGCTCTTCTCCAGCTTTTACATCCAGTCACACAGAGCAGAAATATTTTCAGCTTGTATTAAGGTTAATAAAAAAAAGAAGAATTATTCTCACAATAGCAGCAGGTCAGAGGCTGTTTCTCAGGCTGTACCATGGGGCAAACCCTTCGTGCCACTCAGGGCTGTGCCTGCCATGCTTCCCTGCCAAGGTTTTGGGTTTATTCACTCATTCCTGCTTTCTAGGATTCTCCCCCACTGCAGGGTGCTGCTGGGATGGGTAAGCTGTGCATTTTCTCTGGGATGAGTTTTCCTCTCCAGCTACCAGTCGAAAAACCCACTGGGGCTGCAGATGCACCGGCTTGTGCTGGAACAGAATGTACAAAATATCCACTCCTCAAGGACTTGGCTTTGTGTACTCCAGTGGCTGATGTCAGAGGATGGAAAAGGTCTTGTTTTGTCCGGAAATCTTTATTCTTGATGTGCATTCGAGACAGAGAAGCAAAAAAGTGTGGTCTTCTAAACCTAAGTTAAGAAGCTTGTTCAATTTTTAAACAGTTACATAAAGCCATCAAAGTCTGACAGGAGAGAGATGCAAGTTGGTGCAAAAGAAAATGGGAAAAAGAAGCTGAAATGGAGTGTTAAACTAATTCCCTCGGGCTTATACCTAAAACAGCCTTAACTCATCGATGAACCTGCTCCTGTGCTTTCTTTCTTTTTTTTTTTTTCCTTTCTCATTTTTTCCTCTTTCTTGCCAGTTGTGATCTTGATGTTGCTGAACCATGGCTAAGTGTGAATGCTTCTTGAGCCAACACTGCTGCTTTTACCAGCCAGTTCTGGGTCCAGATGAGCATTTCTGTGCTGCTCTGGGGGAGACAAACCTGTGGACATGACTGGTGGGAATGGGGCTTGGCTGAAGCACAGGAAAGGGTTCTGGGCTCCTGAGTGGTTTTGCTGCTCAGCAGCCAGGTCTGGGTGAGATTCCGTGTGTCTCCTGCTGCCCAGTGCACATTTGGGATACTCAGCAGCACCGAGACTCAAGCCTTGGTGGGGAGCAGGTGCTGCTTTGGCCTGTGGCTCAAAGCCAGCTGAGCCTTCCCAAAAACATCTGCCAGTTCCTGATGGAGGCTTTTTCTCAGTGAAGGAGGAATTTGGAGGGTTAGCATACTGAGCTTGATGCAGGGATCACTCTGAGTGCTGGTGAGGAGGAGTTTGGGGCCCATCCATGGGGGGGTCACATTCTGCCTTCCCAAGGGAAGGAGGAGGGATGGTCTGCAGGGACCACATTACAGTCACACTGTGTGAGCCCCTCAATCAAATCTACCTGGGAGAGAGCACAGGAAACAGCAATCACACAAAGTTTTGATGCTGTTCCTGCCCTCACTAGTTTGGATGCACCTGGAGCTGAATCCCTTTGGCTCTGTGCTGTCCATGGATCTACACCAGGCATTCTGAGGGGCTCTGGACACAGCAGCCTCCACTGGCACTGGGGGAGATGCTGGAGGGGCTCAGCTCATGCCTTGGCTGAGCTGCTGGCTGTCACTGGATGGGAATAAGAATTTCTTTGGAGTTCAGAGTAAGGAATTCACCTGCTGCCTTTGAGGGTTCTGAAGCACAGCCATGGGCATCAGACCCAGGTCTGACTTCACATGGGGTTTTCTTGGCCACTGATTTGACTTGAGCACTGAGGTTCCTCTCTGACTCAAGAGGATGGAAGGGCTCTTCGCCTGCATTCTTTGGATGCCATTTCCTCATCTTTAAAGTTCACTGAGCTTCAGTTCTGTTGTTGGTTCTGATGCTGTTTGTCACTGCCTTTACCAGTGCAGGAGCGGACTCTGAGCAACTCCCCAGCACCCCTTGACAATTTTCTCCCAGATACTTCCATAGAATCTCAGAATGGTCTGGGTTGGAAGGGACCTTAAAGATTCCACCCCCTGCTCTGGGCAGGGACACCTTCCATTGTCCCAAAGTGCTCCAAGCCTCGTCCAGCCTGGCCTTGGACACTTCAGGGATCCAGGGGCAGCCACAGCCTCTCTGGGAGTTCTATCCCAGCACCTCACCACCTTCACAGGGAACAATTTCTTCACTCTTCATTAGACAGCAGATATTCATGAAAGGCTATAGGATCACACCTCTCTGGATAATGCATAGAGATGTTGCAGGTCTTTGAGTATTATTAATCTATTTATATCTACTACCTTGATCCTAGAAATCCATTATAGCTGGTCCTGTCTAGACATGATCAAGGACATACTTTCAACTGCCATTATTTTTCAATAGCATTAATATTCAAGCAGGTCTTTGTCTTAAAAAATGTATTCTGAAAGCTGCGGTTATTGAGGAAATTCATGGAGAAGAAAAAGAAGTCCTGTGACAGAAAGGATGTCACCTCACAGAAGTATCCACAGAGGGTGGCTGGCATGGCTGCTCTCACAGAGCTTTTCACCCCAGTGACTCTGAGCCATCACTCCTGTGAGGCTCGAGAGGCAAATGAAACTCAGAAAAGCCTGATGATTTCCTCCAGGCCATGGAGGAAATGAATTTGAGGGAATGAATTACCTGCTCTCCACTCCTGCCCTTTCTGTAGGTTATGAGCCTTTTTATTCAAGTGTTGGCATTTCTGAGGTCGCATTCAATCTGGAGAACCTGGCTTTAGTTAACCCCAGCCACTCACCTCCCTCACACCTGCTGAGGAGGAGATGTTCAGCTGAAAATAGCTCCCCCAGCGTAACTGTGCCATTGAATCCTCAGGGAGTCACAGCTCAGTGGTGCTTGGTTGGAACTGGGAGCCCTGGTTTGCTGCTCTTGGGAGAGGGAAGCAGAGGTGAGAGCCAGGAATCTCTGAGAGAATCTTCCTTACATGGAGAAGCTTTTGTCAGGAATGGATACATCTCCTTTCTCGTGCACAGCAAGGCTGTGGTCTCTGAGAAGGATTCCTAGAGAAAGCAGCTGGGAGAAAAAAATGGTCAAAATTTAAGGTTTGCATAAGTCTGCCCTTTAAAAAATGAGCAGCACTGGAGACTCCCAAGTGCTCTCTGTAAATTGCAGTGTTTCCTTCCTGTGTTTGAGCAGTGCCTGCACCTCCTCTGAGCTCTCCTCAAGCTGCAGGACATCAGTGTTTACTTTAGGGTCTCTGATTCTGTGGCTCCAGCCTGAAGGTCTGACCAAAAAAAAAAAAAAAATCTGTTTTCAGCACATTCAGAGCACGAAAGCTGCTGTGTTTTCTGTGCTTCTGAAGAGCCACCCCTGTGTCTGCATGGCAGTGTCCCAAAGGCACTGCCTGGGGTGGGAGGACTGTGCTGAAGGTCTCAGTGATGAAAAACAAGCTGTTTGGATTTTTTTCTTTTGCCTTCTTGTCACAGGTTGGGAAAACTTCCCTCCTCTCATGCCCAGGTCGCTGTGCTGTGTTAGAGCTGCCACCTTGCATTGCTGAGGTGGCTGCAGTTCAGGGATCAATAAAGTGCTTTTCACAGTTCTAGAGGATTCTTTGGCATGCCAGAATGGAAACACAAGTAATTGTCATTAGAAAAACTCAAAATATTTCTGCTCACACAGCCTCAGGTAAGGGACTAATAATGAAGATGGGTCACAAGGGAGCCAATTTTGGTATAATTAAATCCACTGGTGTTTGCTGACACATAAAACAAAAATATTTTATCTACTCAATGTGGGTGCAGTCACTGCTCAGTCAAAAATCATGGAATCCTGCTGGGTCTGCCACACAGACTCTCCTGCTTTCAAACACCACAGGTGTCCCTCGTGCTGCTCCTGGATCTCCATTTGTCTCCTCCTTTCTGTTTTCTTTCTGTTAAGAGGAAAAGGGGAAGTGTGGGGGAAGCAGTTTTCTGGCCCCAGTAATTGTTGAAGCATCAGCAATCATAAAGAAGAAGAGAGTCTAAATGAAATATCTTTCCTTCCTTTCCTGCCGGGGCTCAGCTTATCCACTTTGTCACCTGAACTTCCAAGTACCCATCAGTTAAGAGGATGGAGATTTGCATAATTAGTGTTTTTGAGGTACCTTCTGAAATGCAGAAGAACTCTTAGGTGTCTCAGCTCTTATCTAATGAGGTGCTGACAAAGAGGTATCCATGGAGACATCCATTATGAGACACTGTTCTGAAATTGGTTCTTTCCAATGCCTGTTAAAATGCCAAAGGGTTTTCTTGAGCATAATTTATACAATTTCTTTGCTCCATTTGTAAACAAAACCACTTATGCCTGAATATGATGAGAACCATAATTTTTAAAATGAGGTTTGCAAGCTCTAATTAAGAAACAGGGATAGGAGTGGACTGGGAGGAAGGTACTGAGGTTTTTAAGGTATCCTACAATGTATTGATCATGGAGATCTGCTGCAAAGGGCCAGACCAGGAAGTCTGCAGCCCTTTTGGCTGAGGAGAGGTGCTGAGCATCCTCTGCAGCCTCGTGGAGCTGCAGGTGACCAAATTCCACCCCTCCAAATGGATCCATTCACGCTGCTCATGGAGAAGTTTTCCTGTGAGGAGGACACCCAGACATCCTCCAGGGACTTTGTGGCCTCTTCCTGAGGGGCTGGAGTGGTGTGGCTTCAGTCACTGGCTCCTGGGATGTGCCAGCGTGGTGGGAATGATGGAATTGTTCAGGTGGGAAATAATCCTCTATTTGTGCAGGCTTGGCAAAGTGGGAGGCAGGTGATCACATCAGTGTTGCAGTTGCAGGATTTTCTTGAATTTCTTCTCTTTACTCCCCTCTCTGCCGTTGCTCCACTCACAGCACTTTGCACCTCCACAGCTCCTTCCAGGCCTGGAAAAGATGCTTGAGGAAATCTGTGTGCTGTGGCTTTCCTGCTGCAAGCCTGGAGTTCCAGCCTTCCTCCGTCAGAGACATCATTCCAGGCTTTCCCAGTGTGGTGGTTTGGGATCCTGACACTGCACAGGATTTGTGTAGGTCTCTTACCTGTTGTTACAGCAATATACAGTTAAAAAAAAAAAATCTAACTCCACCCTTTCTCCTTGCCTTTCCTGTTTTCTTGGAGGGTGAAAATAGGAGTTTACAGAATTCTGCATGTCTGACTTGGTTATTTATAGCTTAAAGCTGTTGGGGTTTATTTTTGAGTTCGGCTAATGGGTTATTCTTTGTTGGAGCTGTGAAAAGGATTGGAAAAAATCTACAAAATATTAGAAAACAGACTGAAGTGCTGATTAGGGTATGTGCACACCCCTTCTCTGATCCCTGATTCTGTATCCACATGAATACCTGGGGTCATGTGTTCATTAAAGAATAAATCTCAGTCTCTGAAGAAGGAGGATTCTCCCAAAGGGAAATCTGGCCTGTGGTTTAGCAGCATTAACTGCTCTGTGCAGCTCTCACTGTGCTGCTTGCTTATGTAAGGAATCTAATAGTGAGCACACTCTGGGAAGGCTTTCATTGGAATTTGGGAGCTGGAATTATGCTCCTGGCAGCTCAGACAGGGCAGGGCAGCCCCATCACCTCTGCATGGCTGCTGCAGATCCACATTCCACCAAATCCAGCGGGATGAGTGGGTGAAATGGTCCTGCAGGAGTCTGAAGAGGGCGGGATGGGTTGTTCAGCATGGAGTTGCAGCATCTCAGTATTTGCACAGAAGGAAGGTGGGCTCCTCATGGACACCTGGGTAGGGGGGTTCTTCACCCAGGGATTCAGGGCACTCCTAGATAACTGAGCTGAGAATTAGGAGATAACTGACTTGAGAATTAGTTGTTCAGGTGGGGAAATAATCCTCTATTTGTGCAGGCTTGCAAAGTCAGGGGGCAGGTGATCACATCAGTGTTTACCTGCCTCTCCACTTTGATCTGAGAGTTAGGAGATAATAGACTTGGCAATTAGGGTGTTGTTCCAAAGAGGGGTCACAGCCTAAAGCTTTATCCTTCTCTGTCACCCCAACATTCCCTCCCTCTCTCTCCTGAAGCTGAGGTTTGCTGGGCAGCCCTCAAGCCCTGGAAATTTGCCAAGCTCCAGGAACTGGTGCCTCAAGTGAATAATTTCAGGCTGTGGTTCATGAACTGTGCTCCCTGTGCTGCCTTGGAGGGATCGCTAAAGAATAACCAAGAGAAGCGAGTCCAAGTAATAGGCAGCTTAAATTCATCTTGGAGTGATCTGTTGCCCTGTGCTTCTCTCCATGAAAATTTGTTAGGGCTCTACAAGCTAATTTGGCTGGATAGCATGAGGTGAGGCACCTGGAATTGAGCTGCTTGCTCAGGCATGGCCATTGTGGAGCAGTCCAGCAGCTGGAAAGATCTGGAGAAAATTAAATGAATAGCTGCACGCCTCTGGCAATGGGAGCTTTGGGGAGAGTGGCACCAGGATCCGGGAAGAGACAGCTCCAGCACCTTTTCTGCATGAAGTGACTGCAAGGGTTGTTCAGAGAGTGTCTGGTGGTGAAATTAGTACCCAAAGACCAAGTTATTTGTGGATTTTGGTGATCATATCAAAGGAGTGGGAAGCGGGGCCAGGGGGAAAGGGACTTGGCTGTTGAGGAAAACCAAAAAAGATCTGAGCATCTCAGGGCATTTGAAAGAGCTGGGCTTCTCTTTTCTGACAATCTCCTTTCAGCACAGACTGGAGGCATCCGTTTCTGTTATCTGAGCTATCAGAATATTCAAGTTGCTGTGGATAACGCAGACTTAAGTGGAAAAACAAAACTGCAAAAACAGCCACTTCTGCCAGTAGATTTCAGTCTGACATCAGTCTCAGGCTGACACTTTGGATACTGAGCAGGGCTGCACGGGGAGGGAGGAGGGCTGGTGGAGACGGTTTTGTGCTGAGCAGGAATTCTGGAAGCTTGGAGGAATTGCAGCATCCCAGATCTTTAAATACAGTCTGACAGAATTCTCAGTGGGGAGCTCCCCCTATGCCAAAGCAGAGCCTGTGTCACCTCTGTTGTGCTCCTTCCCTCCCCATCCCTGCGGATGCTGTGGCTGCGAGGGCTTTGATGTGCAGATCCAGTGACGCATGTTTCAGTCCCTAATCACAGCCTGGATGGTTTCGGAATAGGGTGAATATTCAGGGTGAATATTCCGGGCTCCAGATTGTCCTCACTGCGGCAAAGGCAGGAGGAAGGAGGGCAAGGGGGGCACTGGAGTGGCTGGGAGAGTTTGGGCGAGGGGGAGCAGTGAAATGCCACTGGAGACCCCCTGGGGTGGTCCCTTGCTGCTCTTGCGGCTCTGCAGTTCTCTGGTTGCAGGAATACTCTCCAGAGTTGAGAAAAAGGACATTTCATGGTGGTTTCCCCATCCCTGCAGCACTGCCAGCCTGAAGCATTCATGATTCCTGAGTCAGCCCTCACCACCTACCCCCAAATTATAACACTGAGGGGGGAAATTGCATCTTTGTTTTGAGTGGAAATAAAAGGAATATGTTAGTTTAGGGTTCTTTCTGCACAGTGGCCTTTGGGCTGGAGTTGTTGTGTTGGGTTTGGCTCATGTGTCTCAGTCCTGTGCTTCCCTGCCTCGGGTTTTGTTCACATCAAGTGCACGCAGACTGGTGGCACTTGAGAGAAAGGAATTAAAAATTAGCACTTGGGAAATACAGGAGTTTTAGGGGATCCATGACTTGAGCCAGGCTTCAAAACCTGTCATACCCTGAGACCCACAGGCAGAGAGTTGGATGCAGGCAGAACTCTGCTGGGAGCACCCTGTGCTGATAAAAGACTCAAATAACCAGACTGAGATTTCGATTGTGAGGCAGAGAATTACTAAAGATCTGTGGGTTTGCTTGAGGCCCTTGATATCTTTCATGGATTAGTCAGACAAAAGTGTCAGGATGTACCACAAGGCAAGGTGCTGTATTCATCACAGGAGTGATCCCTCTGCCTGCCTTCAGCTCCAGTCTGCAGTCACTATTATTTTTTGACCCCGAGGAGTGTGGCAGAAATGCTGGTTTGGCATTGGGCTGTGGAGCACCTTGCAGGGGAAAGAGAGTTCCCTGTTTCCTTGCAAATCTGTCCATTAAGACAGGAGATGTCAGATTTTTTGACCCTTCGTGCTGCTTGTTATCTGAGCTCACAGTTTCCACAGGACTGGCACGGCAGGGACTGAGCAGACTCTTGTTGCCCACATCCCAGAGTGCGTGGCTTCGCTCCCCCAGCCTCCAGTGGCACAGGAAAAGGGATTTTCCTTCGCTGCTCAGTGCCCTTCTGCACCACCAGCTGATGGCTCATCTGTCTCTCACCAGCTCGGCAGCACTGAGTGGGGTTTATGTCCCACTTGTGGCTAATGTTAATTTAGAACCTCTTTTCTCTCTCTGGCAGCTTCTGATTTGGAAATGAAGCTAATAGTATTTCAGGTAATTCAAAGACTCTGTATGTGAGTGTATGCCTGGTGGGAATGTGTAGCAGGTAGTTTCCCACATAAAGAAGGTTAAAGGCCTTTGTGAAGGCTGGAAATTTCCTCTGCTTTCAAAACAAGCTTCTCATCCAAAAATAGCAGCGAGCTGATATCTCGGTTTCTCCTTATTTATTAGCAGCAGATGCTGCTGAGAGATGCAGAGCTGTTTGGAGGAGTGATGTGCACCAGGGCACCGAGGTACCTTGCTGATTGCTGATCCAAGTCAGACACTCATCACAGGATCAGATCCACACATCTCTTGTGGGATTCCCAGGCCTGCTCCCATTGCAGAATGCAGCAGTGACAAGCTGTTCCTGCTCTCAGCTGTCCAAATCAGCAAGGGAAAAATCCACCCAAAGAAGCTCCTTTCTTGTGTAACAGTGATTAGCTCCTAGAGCTGTGCAGGCAGATGTTCCCTGTCTGCATGGGAGGGTTGTGCAGGAATTGGGGCAGGGGGTGGATTTTGAGTTTTGGGGCCCATCTGGGAAAATCCACATCCTTCCACTGCAGAATTGTGCAGTTTGCAGGAATACAAAAATGAGTGAAACCAGGCTTGTGTTCCTGAACAAAGCTGCCTTTCCCCTAATGCCAGCCCTGACTCTGTGGCCTCTGCTGTTCCTGAGGCTGAGGTCAGGGCAGCACCCCAGGGCTGCTGTGCTGTTACTCTCCATGAATTAACACCGAGCCACTGGATTCTGCTGCTGTGTTTCCTGGGGTTTTTTGGGGGGGTGGTATCCACGTTCTGCTCCAGGGTGTTGCCTTCCTTGGCTGCTTTTGGGGGAATGAGGGACACAGCACTTGAGGTCTCCCTTTGAGAAATTCAGAATGTGGTGTGGAGTGAGCCCACCTTGCTCACAGTGTGGTAGAACTTCCTCTTGTGGCTTCCAGTGCATGGATAAAGGATAGAGGATGGCCATGGATATAGGCTAGAGCTGGGCTCTGCAGACAAGGGGACAGATCCTGCCTGGGTGCCAAGCCAAGAGCACACGTCCCATCCAATGGGATCCCCAAATCTTCCTTGTACCCCTGTTGGATGTCCTTTGGTTAATGACTGTTTTTCTCATTGTTAACATCATCCCTTTCCATGAACAGCAATTCCTCACACTCTCTCATGTGGTTCCTGGAAAATTTCTTTGTGTCTAGTGGTCTTTCATTTTCCATTTCCTCTAGCTCCCTGGTTTTTTAGCTGATAAAACAAAGCACCCTCCTAAATTCCTGTAATTATAGTCATCCAAGCAGGCACATTCAAGATGGGCTTAATAAGGCCACAATGTGTCAAGCCTTTCATGGAATCATTCAAGTTAGAAAAAGCCTCCAGGTTCATCAAGTCCAACTTTTGTTTCTGAGAAAGAGGGAAATAAAGTCCTCTAGTGCTTCAGTACACTTTATGACTATTTCTATGTAATTTGCAAAGCATTAAAGCCAGGTGGTGGCCCAAAAAGGCAGAATCAGTCATGAAAATGGAACCAAATTAAGCAATTATGCAGTTCCCTACTGATATCCAGCTCCTTGAAAAAAAATGAAACATCCAGGAGGAAATTTGACTTGTGGTTTTTGATGCTCTAACCTGGTTCTAGCAGGGCTTTTGCAAGGCAGGAGTTAACCCATTTCATTTCCATTTGTTGTGGAGTTGGGTCTTTCCCTCTCCTGGCCAAGGTGAACCAAGAGTGAACACTGAACCATCAGGTGATTTATAGTTTAAAAATGAAAGAAATGGGTGTACAGAAAGGGTAGCAGTAATTTCATCCCAGGGATCTCATGTCCAGGACTACGTGGTGGGACCAGAAGTGAGGAAAAGGGGATGGCAGGAGCCAAACACACATTTCTGGTTGCCCAGAAATGACAATGGAGCTCAGGGTCCCACTGCAGCTGTGTGGGCTGCTGGGGTTTGGGTCAAACCCACCTTTGTCTCTTTGGGTAGCAGAAAATCTGCAAATCCACATTGAGTTCCCTGAACCTTCTGGGGATTTTGCAGTGAGGGCTTCCAGGGGAATGCAGAGAGTTTCACCCCATTGCTCCCCACCTGGGCCCGCAGTGATGTATGGTCAGTAATGAGGTGAGCTAGGAACAGCCACTTGAGCTGGCCAGAGCTTCTTCCTTCCTTATCTAATAGATCTATTTGGAGAAGGCCCAGACCCAGCAGCGTGATCAGCTTTGGCTGATGTGCATTACTGCTGTCCCCTCTGCCAGCGAGTGTCACAGGGCTGACCCAAGGGCTCTGTCCAGGCCCTCCAGCAAGTGACAGCTGAAGGCTCTCGAAGCTAACAACAGACAGGCTGGAGGAATAAAACCTGCAGCTGCACAGACAGGCTGTTTTATCACCTTTGTTCTCTTTTTAGCCACCTAACTATTCCTGGAAGAACTAATATTAGCTCCCCCATCTATTTCTTAGAAGCTGGGAAAACAAGAATCTGATTGAATGTCCTGGTTTCCAGGTGAACTGCTGGCTGCTCAGTGCAGTGGGCTCTGAAAACCCTCCCAAGCTCTTGCATCACCAGCTCTTGGTGTGGGGAGCCATTGAAATCCGTGCTTGTAGAAGTGGCAGCATGAGAAGGATTAAAATTATTGAGCACTGTGTTTAATCCTAGCAACATACTGTTTGGGAGGCACTTCCCGTGCCATCCCCAGCCAGGTACAGATAGTCGTGGAGCAGGCTTGCTTCATTCTGCTGCACAGGAGCAGGTCCTGAGATGCTTTTAGTCAAGGCTTGGTGCTAGAAGTCAGAATTTTGGCAGGATATTTATCCAGGATTTGCCAGCTCGTCTTGTCGTAACGCTCCCGTGCTGTTGTGTTTGGATGCTAAAGGGCAGATTAGAGACAGGGAATGGATTGCAGAGGTTGGGGATTATTCCCTCAGTGACATCCCCACTCTGGTTCCAGGGAAGGGATGATCCTGCTCACTGCCACTCCAGGCTCTGAGTGGGACCTGGCAGGTGCGTGTGCTCCTGCTGCGAGTGCACGTCACAGTTAAAAAAAGCCTTTTTGTCAGCCAGACCCAGGTCAAAATGAACTCTGCTGTTCTCTCAGAGCTGTGATGTTGCTGGGGAGAGAGGGGAGTGAGCAGTACTTGCCTCTGCATCCCTCTGGCTCTTGGGGAGGTGGGAAGGACTCATGTGGGAGGGGGGATGTGTTGTCCTGGCGCTGAGGGAGGGAAAGCGAGGGCTGGAGTGAGACCTGCCTTCCCCAGAGCTGATGGGCTGCGACTGGGGCTGCCCTGGGTGCAGAGGGTCTGGTGAGATGGAGCAGCAGCAGCACTGGAGCAGCACAGCCTGGCCCTGTCTCTGCACCTGGGCTGGCCGTGGGCTCCATCACGATGTGTCTGTGCTGACAGCAGTGCTGGAATACTCAGGGAATATTCAGGGAACCCCACCTGCACGCAGAGAGTACCAAACCCAAAGCAGGTGTGGGACAGACCCATCCTCCTGCCTTCTCCCAGGAGTGTGTGAGCTCAGGGGAGGGTGCTTCTCCTCATGAATAAATCATCAGTGGCAGGAGCAGAGGTTTTAATTAACAGCTCCCTGATAGCTGGCACCTTGAAAATCACCGTGTGTGGCATGCCTTGGTGAGCAGTTGGCATTGGAGCCACCTGAGCACTGGGACCCATTCTCAAGGACTCAGCTAAATAATTAAAACTAATAATAATAATGAAAAAAAAACCCTATCAACTCCAAAGTTTAAAAATTCAACATTTTGATGAAATATTAAATGCTAATTATTTCCTTGCACTTGTGCTGGCACCGCTTCTCTTGATGTTGGCAATTTAGCATCACATAGCAGTAATTGAAGTGTATTGTCAGCTTTTGTGTTACATTTACCACCCAAGCCCCAAAACCAACACTCCTGAAGCCTCTGTTTGATTTTAAGTGTTGAATACTTTGAAATCTGCTTTAGTGGGTTGGTCATACTGCTGTGAATACCAAAGCCAGCTGGCTAAGTGGCTGTTGAAAAATGCCCCTGTGCTTGCTGTGAGGAGCTGCCAGTCTAATTTCAGAAGTGAACACAGAGAGATGGGCTCAATCGATACACCAGACACTAAATGAAATGCAAAATGAGAGGGCAAAAGGATATTTGGAAAGCACTTGATGGCTTTCATGTTTTATGTGTCATTTTAATTTCTACTCAGTGTGGTTGGATTAATTATTTGATACTTAAAAAAAAGGTGTTGAACTTGGCTCAGGGTGGGCAGATGAAAGACGTGACTGGCAGGGGAAAATGCTGCATATATTCCTTTGTTTACCTGCTTTCCTTTCTGTGCAAGGATGTATCAGTGCCTTGTTTTTTTGGAATGTGGAGGGGGCACAGGGTGTGGATAGAATCCATAGAATCATAAAATTACAGAACTGCTGATGTTGGAAAGACCTTTAAGGTCATCCACTCCAACTTGTTTTTTGAAGACCCCAGTTTTTTGAAGCTGGAGAAATGCTTGCATTTGGAGGTATTTGTCCTACTGTTTCATTGTCTCAAAGACATTCAGGCAGCTTTCATAGACAAAGCTTTTTACCCTTACACCATATCAGGTTATGAGTCTTCTAACTGTTCTGGCATGCAGTTCCAGCTGGGATTTCCAGAGCAGGCAGGAGATGCACATGAATGCACATCTGGGAATAAGAGCAAGAGCCTCATTGAAGGAGAAGGATTTGTTGCTTTGTTGGGATGTGCCTTGTTAAAGGCATCTCTCAGCTCTGAAAGAGCAGCTCCAGAAGACACCAGGGTGGGAGAGGCAGTGACAGCCCAGGGACGCTTTGGGTTTCCCAAAGCTTGGCTCAGGGTCTGGAGGTGATACTGTGGGATGTGTTTTCAGCCTGGAAGTTGAACAGTGAAGGCTGACACTAAATGCTGAGCTCTTGGGGAGAGAGCAGAGGGTCTGGGTGGGGATTCACAGTCAGCTCTTCCCACTGTGCGCAACGCAACAGGAGCAGCAGCTCCCAGTTGGTGTCACTGGACTGGACGGGGGAATGGGGTGTGCTGGTCACCACATTGCTAGGGAAAAATGCTTCTAAAAGGGTAAAGAAGCAGTGATTTATTCTTGGAAACCTCAGTGGGGTGGCACAGGTGGGCCAGATGGCAGCCTCTCTGTGAAGGGGAGTGGCAGTACCTCCTGTGCAGTGCCCCAGTACCAATATCTGTGCCCAGATGGGGACTGGGAGTGCTCTGAGGGCACATCTGCATGTCCAGGAGCACTGTAGGTGCTGTGCTCAGGTCCCTGAGCAGGGGGTTTGCTCTCAGGAGGAGTGGGTGGGGTCCTGCCGTGGCTGGGGTTATGATGGCAGCGTCAGGGGTGAGGAGTGGGCTGGCTGTAATTTCCTTTTCGTGGGGGTTGGTCTCTCAAAGCCCTGATTAATGAATAGTGCAGGGAGGCTTCTGGTGGTGGTGCTTATCCAGTACCTGGTTTGGAGTCTGGGGGTGATTAAATTAGCATCTCTGGCCAACTCTAAATTCACTGATGACTTTTAAAAGCACACACAATTAGCAGACTCAGTGGGAGAAGAGCTTGCATGGAGAAGCAATTTGATGTGCTGCCAGCCTGTGTTTCAGTGGACTGTATGAATATACCAGAGGTGCTTTCCCAGCAAGCTTTACATACACTGAGTTTTCAGGGTTCAGTAATCTTCCTGGAGTCAAGAAAGCACTAACCTCCTTCAGGGAACAAATAAAGCAGGTTGGCAAAAAAAAAGAAATTGTAATTTTATCAAGGATAAATTGCCCTGTTGCTCCTGCCAGTGTGCTCAGAGCAGCTCCAGTCACAGAGCTGATCCTCAGGGAGCTTTGCAGGTACCTTGGGTCAGACCCACGAACCTCTGGGACTGGCACTGGCAGGCATTTGGGAGTCCTGCTGGATGTATTCCCTAGGGAATGTCCCTGCTGGCACCATTGCCCATCCTGGATTGCTAAACCAAGAGCCACTGGGTGAGCAATGCAGCATTTTAGGGGGTTTGCAGTAAATCCAAATGTAAAACTCCTGCTGGAGGCAGTGGCACCACAGTGTCCAACAAGATATCTGCCCATTTTCTTCTCTTTATTCATCATTAACACTGCAGGGACAGACTAGTGGATGTCCAGGCTTTTGCTGAATGGTTTCCTTAAGGGCTATTTGAACATTTTCCATTGTGGGTTTTGGTCAGCAAGCCAGATTTACAATCAATTTTTGTTTTCATTATGCTATCGGGAAGTTTTCCCCTTATTTTTGAGGATGAAAGCTCAAATAGAAAAATCAGAAAGTTTTAAGGCTCTGAACTGTAACCAAGTCTCCACACTTTGCTTTCAGGTGAAAATTTTCTTCAAAAAGCTCATTTAAAAAAATAAACTAAATAAACCCTCCACAACCAAAGGCAGCTTTAATATCTGTGAGTGTTTTGTGCAAAAGCCACAATTTAGTGATCAGCTCTGTGCTGGCCGGGGTACAATGGATGTTTGAGTGCTCTTTACTTTGGGGCTTAATCTATTGTAGGGTTTTCTGTGGGCTGCCATGAATGGCAGCCCTCAACAACCAGCTCTGTTTCAGTGAAAGAGAAAGGGGATATTGTAATTCCTGCAAATGAGTGGAAAATGACTGGAGCTCTTAGAGGATTGAACGTTAAAATTATTATAAAGAAGTGAATGCTTGAAGAGCACTAAAGCTCAGCCCCTCTGCCTGGGCTGGCTTGTGTGGGCTCGGAGTTAATGGGGGCAGAGAACTCCTGGGGTGTCCCAGGGGCTGGCTCCATCAGGAGTGGGGGAGCAGAGCTGTTAATGATGTTAAAAATAACACTGAAATACAAGAAAAGTGAAGGGAGGTGGGAGAACAGAAAAAGAAAAAAACCTCCTTCTGGGGGGAGAGCTCATAATGAGCCATTTTCCCTCTCCATGCATTTTTTTGGTAGCCATCAAGTCCAAAATATTCTGGGAAGTTTATGTATCGCCAGGAAATAGAGGTTGAGCATCAAGTAAGGAATGATAGAGTGTGGCTGGGAATGCAGCAACAACTGGCAGGCCACAAGGGTTGAGCCTAAATATCAAATCCAGGCTTGCTATTCTGAATGTGAGGTGTACAGGGTCAGCTGGAAGTTCTGTAGGAGTTTTCTGGGCCTTCATGACAAAAATTCCCATGTATGAGTGAGGGATTAGAGTAATTTAGAGGTGCAGAGGTGCTCTTTCCTTCCTCCCCATGAATTGCATGGGATCAGTGTGTTCTTAATGCAAGAGACTCCATCACATTCCCTTTCTGGCAGAGCTGGCACCTGAGCATTCCTATAAATTGCAAGTACTGGCATCAAGGATATCTGAACCCAAAGTTGTGCTCAGCCAGACACCAAGTGGGATATTAATATAAATAACTGAGGTTATTAATAGAACCCAGCAGCCAACATATGGCTGTGTAGTGGAAGCAGAGTAAAGCATAAGTCACACATTCCTTTTTAAGAGCATGCATTCACACCTTTCCCTTCACACAGGGTATTTTTGGGATGCCTCCACAGTTAGTCTGCTCTCCCCAACAGGCTATTTTTATCTCCTCACAACACAGCTTAGTTAAGAAAAACGGTGTTTTAGCAACAATTCTGTACATTTCAAACCCACTGCCTTCCAAAATAACGCCACCCCAGCAGATGCAGGTGGTAAATGGCAGTGGAGTGCTTGGATCAGCACCAGGCAGGGGAATTTTCTGGCTGCATTTCCAGCCTCAGGCACAGCTCGGCTGAGCCGTGTTGTGCTTTTCATGGATTTCAAATGCCATTATAGGGCCCATCTGGCAGAGTGCAAGCAGGCAAGGGCCACACTCCCATCATTTCTCTCAGCACCTCTTTGATTCTGGCTTGGTTTTTTCACAGCTGAGACTCGAAGGAGTCTCAGAGATTGTCTTTAGGCATGTGAGCTGCTTGTGTTTCCAGAAGCTTTAGCTTTGGGGGAAAATCTCAACGCCTGATCTTGCAGCCTTACCTGGCTTAGGCAAAAAATCTTGATTTCTTTGTTGAAGGACTGTATGTCCATCTGTATTTCATGCAAATTGAGGGTAAAACACAAAATCTATTATTGTAGGTGGAAGGCAGGGAAATTTCCAATGGCTGCCTGTGTCACTTATTTCTCATGCCATATTCTTGACATGGTTAAAATTGGCAGTTTACAGGAATTGCAGGCTCGGGGGCGTTAGGACACTCATCCTGCCTGCCAGCATCCCTTTCTAAGAACCTGGGAAGATTAGTGGCGTGTAGATTTTTCCCATGTTGAAGTTTATAAGGATGAAAAGCTCCGTGTGGAATATATCTGTGCAACTTCAGTGGCAAAAATTGCTAAGCATATTATATATAGAAAGAAAAGTGCCTTCTTTAGGGACTGCCATAGACTGCTCCTGAGATAGCTAAGCAGACAAGTAAATAGTAAAATATGGATATATTTAGCACTCCAGAAGGCGATGGATGGTGTTCAGATTTCACGTCACAGGGGCTCTTAAAGTCTTTACCTCTCTGTAATCCCTTGTAGTCAGCACTGATGTGGTGGCACATTTGGGATCTAATTACAAGCTCCACTGCCAATCCAAGTACCAAATGGCGAAGGACAGTTCTGGAAGGCAAAAACCAGAGGCATCCTGACTCGTGGATCAGGAGTAGCAGGGAAGGAGAGGCAGGAAAAGGCCGACACAGTTTAATGGGATTTGGATTAAATGTGGTTTAATGGGATTTGGGTGTAATTGTGGGTTTGAATGCCTGCCTGCCTCTCTCGTTCGTGTAGGCACTGCTTGGGTGGATGTATCCTGGTTTGCATCCACTTCAAAAATCACACTGGAGTGCCTGTGGTCGAACTGGGGATCTGATTTCACAGAAGCCCCTACCAGGCTTGTCACAGCACATCCCCCTGGGGTAGTGGGAGAGCAGTGCCTGAAACAATAGCCAGAGAGCCAGAGGGGTTGTGGGAAGCTCTGGTAACCTTTCCCGTGTGAGTTCAGAACAGGTTTTCCTTCTGGATGTTTTTTTTTCCTTTTGGATTTTCCTTCTGGAATTTTTTTCCTGTTTGTGACAAGCTTGAGGCCTTCCACTTCAAACTCCCCCTCTTTTCCCGAGGTTGTTGAAAAGACTCAGGTGTGTTTCTGACCGCCAGCCTGCAAAAACTGCAGAGAATATTTGCAAGTGTTATTTTTGAATCAAACCCACCACCTTACTTGGATAGCATCCATCTCCTCTTTCTTCCCTTCTTCCTGGCCTTTTGTAAGAACGTTTCTGCTGTTGTTGAGGATATTCGTCCACATTCATACCCACACATAAATTCTGTGGTGATGTAATGGTGCATTATTGACAGAGAGTCTTGGGATTTTTTTAGCTAGAATACATGAAATGGTAGAGCTGTATTGCAGTTAGTGGAAAGGAGCTGTGTTGAACTGGTTTTGATGATGTTGTCTTCCTTCCAACGATGCTGTCCTCCTAAAAACAGTGCTCATTATTGCAGATTAAGGTCATGGACCTTGCTAGCTGTCCTTAGAGGAAGGCTTATGTGGAAACAAGTCCCAGCACTCCCATAACTGGAGTAACCACATCACCAAATCTGGTAACGTGAGGTGTGGTTCAGAGCTTGGTGTTTCTTTAAAATCCTTCAGAAACAGTTTATTGGGGAGCTTTTTCTCCTGTGTCATACCAAGCTACTCCCTTGGTTTGTCTCACTGATGCTATCTCTGTGCATCTCTGGGTGACTTTTTATGTGTTGTGCTTTCCTACAAGCTGAGAGGTGTTGTAAGGAATGAGCAGAGCTGGCAGGCTGGCTGGTGTGGGGGGACACGGTGACAGTAATTCTGAGTAGCTCCTGTGTGTTCCTGGCAGTGGGGCATGAACAAGGAGCAGTCTGGTGAAGTGGGGACGCTGCAGGGAATTCAAACAGGCAGGGAAGTGCCTGGTGCAGTAACCCACAGGTGCCTGGTGAAAGCAGGGACACCTTCAGCCCCTCACGGTGCTGAGGGGAGTTTCCATGGCAAAAGGCGTGATCCCTTTTGTGGGCTGGCTTCCTGCTGGCTCCCTGGGGCTCAGGCAGCCCGGGATAACCCCATTTGTTCCCAGAAATTGCAGGGTCATGTTCCATCCCCTTCATTTCCAAGCCTCCAGCCACTAGAGGGAGAGAACGCCACATATTTATGGCTTTGTTTGCGCGTGGGGATGTGTTTAATGAAGGAATTCAGCAAGGCTTTCCAGGCAGTCCCAGAGCTGGGTTTAACCCCTTCGTTTCTGCGGGGTAGTTCTGTAACTGCTCCTGAGATCTGACTCCCAGAGACCTCGGCTGGCGCACGACCTTTGCCGATTGCAATCCTTTGGCAGATTGCAAACGCTCTGGGAGATGTTCGGTGCTCCCTGCCCGTGTTTTACACCCTGTACTTTGTGTCGAGCATACCTGCTGTGAAATGGCTTCGTGGGGAAGCCTTTGGCTCCTGCTGGGTGCTCCTGTCTGCTCGCGTTACGCACAGCCCGGTGCAGCGCGGCACACCGAGCCCCTTCCCTTCCTCCTGGCCAGCCTCAGACTCCTGCAGCCCATGGCCTGTTCCCTCTGCTGGAATAAAACAAGCCCAAGAGGCATCTGGTTTCATTTGGAATTAAAGCATCGAGTCAGTAATTATTGTAGGCAGATGAGCTTTAACAATTTCAAAGGACACCAGCAAGGAGCTGTGGGTTGAGGGGAGGGAGCAGGGCTGGGAGCTTTAGGAAGGCAGTGTCAGAAAGTGAATTTTATACACTTTTGAAAGTGAGACAAGATCAAAACTTTCCTTTGCAGATTGAGCCCAGTGGGGAGGACCCGTGGAAGCCTGAGGAGGGGACTGTGGGATTTGGAGGGGTCTGGAAAAGTAGCTGGGCGTGAAAGCAGCACATTCAGTGGTTTGGAGAGCCACAGCCCTTGGTCTGCAGTGCTGTTTATCAGGGGAATTCACATTCCTCTGCACGTGGTGGGTGGGGAAGAGAAAATCTCCTTGCTTTGCTTTTGATTCCAGAGGGTGATTCAAGGCAAGGCTCTCTCAGAAGGGAAGCCTCACGATGCTTTAGAAGCCAGAAGTATTGAAGGAGAGCATTTCTTTGGGAAATGTTCTGTTTCTAAAAGTGAATAGTTCCAGTTAATAGAGAGGCTCAGCAAAAAGGTTTCCTTAGGCTGATGGAGCATCCATGCAGATGATGCCCCAGCTCAAGAAGTTGTCCTGGTGAGGTTGGGGCTGGTCTCAGCTGCTCCTTTTCCCTCCTGTTTCTCTTGCCCAGATGTGCCCTGGCTGGCACAGCTGATGGCAGGCACGGGGAAGTCGGGAGGGAAGTGTGCAGGAAGGGCACTATAAACCTTGAGATTGACCTGACTCAGGCACACTGGAAAAATGGGCATGTAGGAATTAAATGTACATAATTCTGGTCAAAACACTCCTCATTGTCCTGAGAGTCCATCACTGGACACCCCACACTTGGAGGGCTGAGGCTGGGCTGCTCCAGGAGCCCTCCCTGTTCTGCTGTGTGCTCCTCCCTGCACCCGTGGCTCTCCCAACACGTCCTGGTAACTCAGACTGACTGAGGCCTCGAAAACGGGGCTGGGAGCTGAGCTGCTTCAGCTCAGCATCCAGGGCCAGGGGTCACAGCTTGAATTAAATAACAGAGCGAGAGGAGCGCTGAGTGAATGTGAAAGACTCCTCCGATGGCTCCGTGCATTCCGATGAACTGTGGCCATAAATATGAGCTGCTTGTTAAGCCCTCACCTGCCTGGTGGAGATGAGAGGTCCTGGGGGACCAACCTCCTTACCTTGTGCTTTGCTGATGGAGAGCCAAGCTGTAAAGTTGTTTTTGAGGCAGGAGTCCCATGGGTTTGAGTGGGAGCTGTGCCATGCCTGGATTAGGCTGTGCCAATTCACTGCTGTGCTTTCCATGGCAGGAAAACCAGGTCTGTTCCAGGGGTTTGTATGTTTTTGTGGATGTAGGACCGGGCTAGGCTGCGTCCTCCAAAGGCACTCTGCTCCACTGAGATCCCCATGGGCTTTGGGTGGGGGAGAGAGGACAGGCAGGAGTTTGGGTGTGAGTCTGGCTGTTG
>VXAX01005967.1:87500-98254 GCA_013399835.1 Leptocoma aspasia
GGCAGGGGTTTCATGTGTGTCTGGCTGTTGGTTTTGGGACAGGCAGGGCTCTGAGAGCTCCCAAGCCATGAGACAGGGCCTTGCTGAGGGCCCTGGAGGCTCCATCCCAGGCTCCTGCATGGGATGTCCCTCCAGGCACCAGGGAGGGGCACAGCCTCAGGGTTTATGGACCTGCCAGTCCGTTGTGACCTCAAAATGCATGACCCAGGGCAGCATTTATTGTTTCCCTGTCAATCTTCTCACGAACAGCAATGCTAAGCTCTAATTTTTTTTAAAAAACAATATATTTTTTGGCTTCAGATCTCTTAGTAGACAAACGAAATGAATTTATATATGAGCATTGTGCTGCTTGTAAAGCCCTTTCAGTTTCAAATTTAGTTTTATTCCTTTTTTTAATCTCCATAGGCTTTTCCCTAAATAAGCAGAACTAGGGCAGTGCTAGTGACAGATGGATATAAAGAAGACTTGGATGCTGGAGAGACTTTACTGGGCTTGGGGATCTGAACTGGGGTGCTTTCCTCATCACCCAAAGAGTTTAATTTGCCTTCAGGTTTTTAATTTTCACCTCTAAAGCAGAGGGCATGGCAACAGAGAGCGTTCCTTGGCAACAGGCTCCTTGGTTCATTAAAGCAGAGGTGGGAGGTTTGCAAATGGAAAAAGTTGAGTGATATTAGCAAATCAAATGGGCTGAGGCATGAGGAGTCTTGTCAGTCAGGCGGGGGTGACAGGAGAAGGAATAGTAAACAACATGCAAACCATCTTGAAGGGGATGTTTTGGAAGGAGGCAGATCCGGGATTTGCCTGTTTTCCTGCCTTCCCAAGGGCAGGATGGACTGGAGAGGGCTGGGAGGAACCTGTGTGTGTCTGGCAGGCTGTGGGCCGTGAACTGAAGAGGTAACTTCATTAAAAAATTGCTTTTTGCAAACAGCTTTCCAAACTGTGGTTTCCCACTAGGGCTTTCCTAAAAGTTCCAGTTTGTTTTGATCCTCTCCAAAACTCTAGCTGGCACTTTGTTGGTAAAATCCCAGAAAAAGCCCTTTGAGGGGAGTCTGTGGGAGTGTGGCCATGCCAGTCCATGCCCAATCCATGCCCTCCCTCCTCTCCCATGGAGCAGGCTGTGTGTGCCACACACCTCTGCCTGGAGCCAGATGGGGGCTGTTTGCACTGTGATTGCTAAATATAAACACTGCAATTAATTAATAATGGCCAATGCACATCATTAAATTAGAAATAACTCGAGTTTGTACCAGCATACAGAGTGTGCATACAACTGATCCAGACTGGAGAAGGGGTTTGGAGCAGGGAGAGACAGGTTTGGGCTGCCCTGTCTGTCCCTGCCAGTGGTCACTGTGTCACCTTGGGAGGTCAGGGGAAGCCCTTGGTTCTCAGGTGATGATCTGTGTCCCTTGCTGTGGTAAACAGCCAGATCCCAATCACATCCATCAGAGCGAAGCATTTCAGGCACTTGTTCCAGTCCTATGGTTCTATGATTCTATAATTTATGACTGAAACTATCTTTGTGTCAGAGTTAGTTCAGGAGGACACTCGTATCTGGGCTTCTGAATATGTCATCTCCTATTAAAGAACAAACAAACTCCCTTGTAATGTACCATAAATAATAATAATACTTTGCAAGAGCCCGAAGCGCTGTGTTATTGCTGTGCTAATCAGAGAGGCACTGGGCCATTATGAGAGTATTCCATGGGGTTTGGGCTTTTTTTCCTGCAGGAAGGTACGTGTTTCATAGCTGTGTAGCGTGGCTGATTGGTTTATAAAGCCAGGCTGGATAATTCCTAGTAGAGGTTAGACAAATTCCCCTCCTTTCTCATTAATTAACCTGTAGGATTTGGTGCCTGTTCTTTGCAGTTCAATAGAGACAAATTTGCAGGAACATATTTGTGCTCTCTGATATGGAATGAAGAACATCTGCCTTCTGCAGCAGTGAAATACCAGTGTGTGACAGGGCTCTCCAAAGGGCACTGCCAGCCTCTCCTGCCTCAGTGAGGAAATTCCAGGCCGAAATTTCGATGGGGAACTGTTGGCTGGGAAATGTTGTCCAATGCAGCATCGTAGCTGGGGAGGGAAGGCAGTGTGTGAAAAGCAAAAGAAGAGAAATCCCCTCATGAAAATAGCAGCAGGGTGGAGGAAAAAGCATTTTGGGAGAAGTTCCCACATCCAGAGAGTGGTTTAGAGCAAAACTTTTCAGTGGGATTAAGGAAGGGAGGCCTTGAAGATCTAAAGGAGATTTCAGTGGTGATGTGGTAACACAATAGCAGGAAGAAAAGACAGGAGAGGCAGGTGAAATCCTGCAATGCTGCTCACAGAGGCTGCAATAAAATGAACCTTCATATTTGGGATCCCAGGGCTGTGTTCTAGGTGTCTCAAATGAGGGTTCTGCTCCCAAAAGCTGCCCTGCAATACTGTAAATAACGGTGGGAGAGCAGGGTGGGTTCTGGGAGGATTGGATTGCAGTGGGAATGTTGGTAAACTCTCCTGCGTGTTATTTCCATGATTCCAGATGTGTTGGATGAGGCACAAGGATGGAGGTTGTTTTTGCTGTTTGACTGTGATGTGATACTGTGTCCTTCTGCTCATGCCCAGTTGCTTGGCTTTTGAGTGGCTCTCCAGCTGCAGGGAATTAGGAGAAAATAAGTTACATGTGGAAAAGTGGCATTAATCTGATAATTTAGGCAGTCACTACTGCTGCAGAGGTATTCACTGCCCCTTCCTTCCTTGCCTTCACTTCTCTGCTCCCCTGTGAGGTTCTTGCCCATTACTGGTATCATTGGCAGTCACAAGGAGACTCCAGACTGGACTGGGCTGTCTGAGGGTGAAGCACACCAGCTGATTTTGGTCCTTATTATGGAGAGAGAGAGAAATTTTTGGAGGCTGTGACAGGTCAGATATGACCAGATCACAGCTCTGCTGAGACTGACTGGGACATTGTGTTATTGATGGGCAATCCACGAGTTTTCCTGGCGATTTCCTCTGGAGTGATCCCCCAGACAAACCACCTGAGCAAAGCCTGGTCCCTGCCTGCCCAGTGGGATGTCCTCACACATGTGGTAGAAATCCCATTTTTTTTGCAGGCTAAATCCCAGGGCAGGAGCCTGCAGTGCAAACTCTGTGCCCAACCACCACACACTGAAAGCTGCCTCTGTTTCCCTGTAGGCAGTGTGGGTTTTCTTCCAGAGCAGTGGCCGTGGCACAGTTCCACAGTGCTCTGTGTCTCACACCCAGCTCGGGCTGTGCTCGGAAATATTCCATGTCTGGGGTGTGCTGGGTGGCCACAGAGCCCGCTGTGCCCTCAGGTGTGCTGGGCTGCAGCATCCCCTGGCACAGGAGCCAGCACGTGGTGCCCTTCCCTGGAAGATGCTTTCTTCCAGTGTGGCGAAGTGGAGAATCAAAGAATCATGGAATATCCTGAGCTGGAAGGAGCCCACAAGGATTATCACAGCCCAGCTCCTGGCCCTGCACAGAACCTAGAAGCAGCTCACAGGTGGCTTTTCCCTGCTCCCCCTGCTCTGGCAGGGACTCTGGGCTTGGTCCCCTGCCTGCTGGCTGCCTGCAGAGTGCTTTGCATTGACAATGAGGCAGCAGAGGTGCATTTTCTTGGCAAGGAAATGCAGCTGGGTTCTCTCTGAGGTTCCCTGTGCCAGAGAGAAAGGCTGCCCCAGTGCTCTGGGCAGGATGGGATTTGTGTGCAGCCTGCTGCCCATTCAGAGATTTGGCTGATCTTGGGGCTTTCTTACCTTTCAGCACCTTCACAGGGAGCAAGAATTAACCTGGCAGCTCTTGGTTTGCTTCTCAAATCAGCTTAGTGTAAACAAGGCATAGGAAGTGAAAGAGTGGAATATGAGCCTTATTGACAGGCCTGATCAACAGCTGCCAAAAGGAGAGAAACTGGGATCATTCTGCTCATGTCTAACAGTCCTCCACAGAAATTGTTCTCCTCCTCCCCCAAATCCATATTCCCATTTAGAGCAACAGGGTGGGATGTGCCAGACAAATCCTCTTCCATTTGCACTGCCCGGGTGCAACTTCGACCAGAGTTGAGTTACTGGGATGATGCAGTGCATGGTTTAAAGCACTTTGTGCTTAAGAGGGTCATTGTTGTATTCTCTGTGTGTGGTGATAACAGTGCAGATCTCATTTAATATTTCCTGGTAGAAAAAATACTTGCCCTTCAGTTAGAGATAACCTGATCATTGCTCTGTTTTCAGTGCAAGTTTCTGAGGGAAGCAATGTCCACTCGGGGTGTCTGTCTGTCAGTCAGTTCTGCTGCCCCAGCTCTCCCAGCCCCTGCAGCTTTGGAATCAGTTGGTGAGGTTGTGCTGGCTCTGGGTGACATCCCGAACCTGTCAGGTACCTGTGAGATCTGAATTCCAGGGCTGCACAAAGCCGTGGCCATCACCTGCTGCAGGAGATGGGGCTCTCCCCGAGAGGATCCCGATTGACAACATATTCCAGAATGGCTGTCAGAGGTGGGATTTTCCAACTAGAGCCCTCCTGTGGATGTAAATAACTTACCTGGTGTTTGTGTCACTCGAAACTTAGGCAGAATTCCAAAGTTTGGACAGCTGTAACGTTTGCCTCCTGACTCCTTCTTTTGTCAGCCATCTCTGGGAGTAATGATGGCTGTCAGTGCCTGTGCAAAAGGTGATGGGATGTGGCTTGATGGAACTGGAGCAGGCTGTGTGGGGCCCCAGCAGTGCAGAGATGCTGGGCAGCATCCCTTCAGTCCTGCCTGCACTTCTGGTCTGTCCCATTTCAATAAATAAGTGAAGACACCTAAGCTCTGATCCTGCTGAGTGGCACAGGACCAGCAGAAAGTGGCAGTCACGAGGAGCTGCGTGTTGTTCCCTGACTGAAAAATCTCCAGCTGCAGGAAAAATGTTGACTCCTCCAGAGGCCAGTGGGAGCGGGAGATCCAAATGCCCTTCTGCCCTTGAGGCATGGAGAAAAAACCCATGCAGACACGACCCTAAATCCTCTTCAGCTGTAACTGAGGAGATTGGAGCTTCTCCACAGATTTTACACGATATCCTGTGCATGGACCCAGCATGTCCAGCGTCCCCAGTGTCCTGCCTGTGCCCAGAGCACACTGCCAGCCGTTCCCCACGTTGTCTCCACTATTCCTACCTGCCCTCTCCTGTCCCTGAAGCCAGCTGCAGACTCAGCTGCCAAAGAGGGGATTTTGGGAATATCGGTGGGGCATTTTCCTGTCCTCAGGGGTGTGTCAGTCCTTCTCCGGGCTGCCCCTTCCTGTGGGCACCGAGCCCCGGGATGGCGGCAGGGGCTGCATCACCAGCGCCGTGAGCGGCCTTGGCCAACTCCTGGCAGCCCCATGTCCTGTCCCCACCATGGGGAGAACCATGTCGACGTGCGTGTCCCAGCTGGAGGATCCGCGAGGATTCAGCCCCGTTCCCAGTTGGCTCTACACATCCCATATGCTGCCGCCGCCTCTTCTAACCAGCGCCAGACACCGCGATCTACTCTCCCTCGACGTGGTGGGTGGCCGGATCGATGAGCAACGCTTAGCGCGTGGATTTGCTTTCTTAACTGTGCAGCGGGGCTCTCGTTTCCTTGCTGTAGCCAGAAAGTGGGGGAAATCCGGGGGAGCAGGCAGGGGATGAACACCCGGAGTGGGGAGCAGGGCGCCGGTGCTGGGGGAGGATCACCCCGGGCAGGTGCAGCGCTGGGCTGGGCTGGGAGCTTTGCTTTCAGTGGGAAGGGGACTCATGCTTCATGTGGAGAGCAGAATGAGAACCTGCTGCCCTTTGAACGTCAGCAAAATCCCCAGCCCCTTGCTGAGCGTGGAGCATGTGCTGGCTCTGCAGAGCTGGCGTCCTGCGGCGCTGGGGGCGAGGGTGACCGGCCACCGGCAGGAGGGCACGGGGTGCCCGGGGCGCTGGGCGCCTGCGGAGACCCTCCCCAAGTTCGCATCGGTCCCCCCTCCTTCCCCTCCCTTCCACTCCCCTCCCCTCCTGCAGAGTTTCAAAGCACGGCTGGGGAAAAGAAAAAAAAAAAAAAAAAAAGGACATCCCCCTCCCCTCAAATCCCTCGGTCCGTGACTGAAATAAATAAGCACAATCCCAGGTAGTGAGGAGGCTGCTAATAACGTGCTCCTGACAGGCACGGGATTGCCGGGCTGAGGGATGGCTGACTGAAAGCTCCAGGCTAGGGTGGGGGTGGGGGGCTTCTTTTTTTTCCTGCCAGCTCTCGCCAGGCAGTAGGGATTTTTTTTTCTTCCCCTCCCTGATAATAAGGACATCATCAGAAGCAAGATGCAGTGGCTAAGGGATGGAACAGGAATGGTGAGTTCAGGTAGCTATGTCTTTCTCTTTTCCTCTTATTGCAGTACTTTGACAGGGAAATGAACCTCCGTCCTATCTCCTGACTCCTCCTTTACTCCCTGTCCTTGAAACCATTGATCACCCTGTAGCCATTTTATAGACTCTGCCTTCCCAAACTGCTGAGCAAAAGAAGAAATTAAAAGGAAGGAAGGAGGGTGGGCATGCCTCGGTGCGTGGGAGGGAGCGGCAGGGCTGGGGAGGGGGTTCCGTGGGGNAGATGTGCCCCTCCGCCGATGATGAGTTGCGGTGCGGGGGGAGCCCGATGTGCCGAGCCCGAGCGCCCCTGGCCGCGCCTGCAGCAGCCTGGCAGACACTCCTCGGGCGTGGGGAGGCTCCGGCAGAGCCGCCCGAGCTCCGCCAAAGCAGCTCCTGCCGCCCTGCGTGCCGAGCCCAGCCGGCTCGGAGGGCTGCGTGTGCCGGGGGAAGCGGGGAAGTTCCCCCAGCTGAGCAGGGCCCCTCCGGCTCATTCAGAAACTTCCCCGGGAATGATGCGGTTGTTACCGAGATCCTCCCCCGCCCCGGCTCTCCCTTCTTGCCCAGCTCGCCTTTGCGATGGCGTTTCCCGCACGGCTCCGTGCGGGGCTGGGCTTTGCGGGTGTTTTTGGATTTGCCCTTCCCTGGCGTTCTCCGTGCTGCGGGAGGCTCGGGCATCCTTGCGGGCTGGTCCCGGCTCCGGAACCGCTCGGGCTCAGGCCGAGCTGGCGTCATCCGGCTCCGGGGCCACCGGCAGATGCTGCTGGCAGCGGGGAGCCTTCGGCAGGGATCGCCGCCCCTTCTCCTGCTGCCCTCCGTGCCCCGTCCGATCCTCACCCAAACGGGGCTGGGGGCTTTGTGCTCCCGAAAGGCTCCGGCCGTGCTGGCAGTGCCTGCAGCAGAACACACGTTTGTTTAGGGTCCTGTTTAAGGTTTGTCTGCCGCCCAGCAGCACCTCGGGGGGTTTGCTGCCGCCTCCCACCCTCGGAGCATCCGGAGGGATGGGATTCCTTCCTTTATCCTCCGTGTCCCGCTCTTTGCCCCTCTCCGCCCCCATTGTCAGGGATAGAAAGCGGTGCCGGGAAGCGGGATGAGGCTCTTGCCTCCTTTTCCCTCTTCTCCCAGGTGGCTGCTGAGCCCCGGTGGGGAGGGGCTGGGGATGGTGCAAGACGAAGTGCTCTTCTAATTGACACAGCACAAGACTTGACACTTTCTTGCCCTCTCATCTTCCCAGATTCTTTCCTTGCTGCCGGCTGTGTTATTCTATTCTCATTAGTCTAATCTTTGCTTTCTCTTCGAGAGAAATTACGGTGGTTACTGTAGGCTGTAATAGAAGATATTTTTTGTGGAAAGTAAAACTCTATTAGTCGGTTTTGAAGTGGGAATTTCCCAGTGTTGCTCCTTCTAACAAGGGAAAAATAAAAGAGAGAGCTGTGGTTTCTGTATTTTATACAGCAGTTCAACAGCCTCAGCAGCATTCGGAGATACTCTACATATCTCCAGATGCCTGAAAATAAAAAATTATTTCAAACCAGCGAAGTAAAACTGAACCGAATAAGATAAATCCAGCAGAGGTGTTTCAGTCCCTGGCGGTGAGGAGTCTGTCTCTGTGGGGAGGGGTGCCCGAGGGTTCAGGGGCTCCTGCCCTTGGAGCACAGCGATACTGGGAGCACCTAAAGCCGAGGTCCTGCCAACACTTGGTCCCTACAAGTTCTGCTCCTTTAGCAAGACAAGATATGCTGGTCCAGATCTCCTGGCCAAGTGCCAGTGTGGATAGCAGTATTCCCTCCAATGCAGGTTTTCCTTGCTGGCCCCACTGGTAAGTTATTTCAAATTTTAGTACTTCAGATGTTGATCATCTGCTGGACTGTGCTGAACAAGTGAGTTATTCCACACCAGGAGTAGCTGCATTTCAGTAATTCAGTGGGAATATTATCACCTCAGTCTGCTGGCTAAAATGCACTATGGCACTATCAACCAGCTCTGTTTGCTCGTGAGTGAAGGCTGGCTGCTCTGTTCACACAGCCTCCTGTGCTGTGCACAACCTCAGCCTTTCGTCCAGAGCATCTCTGGACCCATTTCCATGGGCACTGAGTCTCTGTTACGGTTTTTCAGCTGTCTTTTTTACTCCAGTATTATTTTCTGTGTGCTCCTAAAGAACAGCAATATACATTTATTCTGGCAGCATCCCTGGACTTTGTTCTGCTCAGGCACATTGCTCAAAACCTGGATTTTAGTCTGATTTCTCCCAAATTCTGCACAGCACTGATATATTCAAATGCTGTTTTCTGTTGTTCTCAGCTTGGGTTCAAGACTCAGATCTGCTCCCTTTCAGAGTTACTCATCTTTAAGAAGCATGTCACTAATGCTTTACAAGTGATAGTACCTTTTGTTCTTGTGGCAGGTGGCTTTTTTTTAAAAAATCAGCCCCTAAACCCAAGCTATTATTGCACAACATTAAGCTGTCAGAGCTTCCTTTTTTCCCTTCTTTGCATATGTTGCTTCCCATTTTTTAAACAATTAATCTTTTGCCAGTTATGCTGGCATCCCACAGGGGTGTTTTCCATGCTTCACTGGTACCACGTTGCTAAACTCTCTAGTTTAGGAACATGGTATCTGTTCCTAACCTAGAAAAATTCCACTAATTGTCATTGATAGTGATGAGAATCAATCTGCACATCTGAGCAGTGTGTGAGTGCAATGATTATTTGGTTTGGCATTCTTCAGAGGGTATTGATCCAATATGGTAATCAAATGGGTTGGATTAAATCAGGACAAAATACAGCCTCTTCTGGAATAGTTTTTTTTCTGACAAGGGCAGAGTTTTTTCCCAAGTCTTTGTATTACAAGTAACACAAGGGTGAGTCTTTCATGGTATTTCCTCACAAAGGGTCTCCTTTTGGGTTTATTGTTATGCCTGTGACAGTCCAGGTGAGTGCAGCCATCACCTTCAAGAGATACAGTCCCAGCTTTTTTCTTTCACAGCCATAAATAGTGGTATTTTTACACTGCCTGCTGTTGAAACACTTAAAATCAAGCTGCTGTTGATATTTTCTATTTCTCTTGTAAGCAAAAAGTGAATCCTTGTAAATCATCACCACCTAAAATACGGTGACAATTAATTCAGTGAATCAAAGGCCCAAATGCTGCAAGTGGTGGAGATGCCCGTGAGTGGGGCAGGTCAGCAGCAGTTTTCCTCACTGATTCTCTTCCACTCGTCAGTCTGAAAATCACAGGGTATTGGAAGTACAAAGTACTCTTTGCACTCCGTAGTCCTGAAAATCTCAATGTGAAGTCTGGAAAAGAGAAGTAGAAAAAAAGCAGCTTGGGTTTGACTTTCGGTTTTTAAAGTTTGGATAAGCAAAAGCAGCTGGTGGAGAGCAGCCAGGCCAGGGCAGGATGGAAAGAGGAGCTTGTGGTATCCAGGCATTAGAGAAAAATGGGACCGAAGAGGCCCAGAGCAGTTTTCCCGCAGAGATCAAAGGGAGCAGGGAGTGCTGGCTGCTGCTGGAGCAGTCCCAGGCAAGCTCCTGAGTGCTGTGGGTGTCCTGCAGAGGATGCTGCCCAGTCTCCACGCCCTGTGGCCTTAGCAGGGAGGGCTTTTCCACAGCAGAGTGGAAAGTTTGGAAGTTTGTTCCTGTTCATCCAGGTCTCCTGTCGCTGGAGGTTGATGCTTGGCTTGCCTGAGCTCTGCCTGCAGTGGAGAATTCCGTGGGTGCTGCAGCACCATGGAACCCCAAAGCCCAAAGTCCATCCCACCAAATGCATTTCTTTGTAGGATTTTTCTTACGTAGTTGCCGTTCAGTTTTCCGTTTCTCTCCCACTTCGGGGCTGCTTTAACCTTTCAGTTACAGCAGCACAGTGCTGCTGTGCCAAGTGTCCAGGTTAAGGAAGAGCTGATGTTGTGGTAAATAAAAATGTTTGGATAGATCTGTACTCCATGGTGATGATTGTCCTTGTGTCAGTCCCAGGAGGGGCCGGGAGGAGGCCTGGCTCCCCTTCCATGGCGCTGGCCCCAGTTCCTACCTGCTGGATAAGGGACACACCGATAACTCCTCTGTCTCTTGAGGTACATCAGGGATGTCTGGGAAGCCCTGGGAGGGTGCCATAGGCATAGGAAGCAGGATTTCGTGGAGCTCTGAGCAGGCTGTGCTTGCTTNTGGTGATGATTGTCCTTGTGTCAGTCCCAGGAGGGGCCGGGAGGAGGCCTGGCTCCCCTTCCATGGCGCTGGCCCCAGTTCCTACCTGCTGGATAAGGGACACACCGATAACTCCTCTGTCTCTTGAGGTACATCAGGGATGTCTGGGAAGCCCTGGGAGGGTGCCATAGGCATAGGAAGCAGGATTTCGTGGAGCTCTGAGCAGGCTGTGCTTGCTTACCCCATGTGGTCACCACGTCCATCTGTCCCTCCTGCTCAGGGTTTC
>VXAX01005967.1:98855-124386 GCA_013399835.1 Leptocoma aspasia
CCGCTCGGGCTCAGGCCGAGCTGGCGTCATCCGGCTCCGGGGCCACCGGCAGATGCTGCTGGCAGCGGGGAGCCTTCGGCAGGGATCGCCGCCCCTTCTCCTGCTGCCCTCCGTGCCCCGTCCGATCCTCACCCAAACGGGGCTGGGGGCTTTGTGCTCCCGAAAGGCTCCGGCCGTGCTGGCAGTGCCTGCAGCAGAACACACGTTTGTTTAGGGTCCTGTTTAAGGTTTGTCTGCCGCCCAGCAGCACCTCGGGGGGTTTGCTGCCGCCTCCCACCCTCGGAGCATCCGGAGGGATGGGATTCCTTCCTTTATCCTCCGTGTCCCGCTCTTTGCCCCTCTCCGCCCCCATTGTCAGGGATAGAAAGCGGTGCCGGGAAGCGGGATGAGGCTCTTGCCTCCTTTTCCCTCTTCTCCCAGGTGGCTGCTGAGCCCCGGTGGGGAGGGGCTGGGGATGGTGCAAGACGAAGTGCTCTTCTAATTGACACAGCACAAGACTTGACACTTTCTTGCCCTCTCATCTTCCCAGATTCTTTCCTTGCTGCCGGCTGTGTTATTCTATTCTCATTAGTCTAATCTTTGCTTTCTCTTCGAGAGAAATTACGGTGGTTACTGTAGGCTGTAATAGAAGATATTTTTTGTGGAAAGTAAAACTCTATTAGTCGGTTTTGAAGTGGGAATTTCCCAGTGTTGCTCCTTCTAACAAGGGAAAAATAAAAGAGAGAGCTGTGGTTTCTGTATTTTATACAGCAGTTCAACAGCCTCAGCAGCATTCGGAGATACTCTACATATCTCCAGATGCCTGAAAATAAAAAATTATTTCAAACCAGCGAAGTAAAACTGAACCGAATAAGATAAATCCAGCAGAGGTGTTTCAGTCCCTGGCGGTGAGGAGTCTGTCTCTGTGGGGAGGGGTGCCCGAGGGTTCAGGGGCTCCTGCCCTTGGAGCACAGCGATACTGGGAGCACCTAAAGCCGAGGTCCTGCCAACACTTGGTCCCTACAAGTTCTGCTCCTTTAGCAAGACAAGATATGCTGGTCCAGATCTCCTGGCCAAGTGCCAGTGTGGATAGCAGTATTCCCTCCAATGCAGGTTTTCCTTGCTGGCCCCACTGGTAAGTTATTTCAAATTTTAGTACTTCAGATGTTGATCATCTGCTGGACTGTGCTGAACAAGTGAGTTATTCCACACCAGGAGTAGCTGCATTTCAGTAATTCAGTGGGAATATTATCACCTCAGTCTGCTGGCTAAAATGCACTATGGCACTATCAACCAGCTCTGTTTGCTCGTGAGTGAAGGCTGGCTGCTCTGTTCACACAGCCTCCTGTGCTGTGCACAACCTCAGCCTTTCGTCCAGAGCATCTCTGGACCCATTTCCATGGGCACTGAGTCTCTGTTACGGTTTTTCAGCTGTCTTTTTTACTCCAGTATTATTTTCTGTGTGCTCCTAAAGAACAGCAATATACATTTATTCTGGCAGCATCCCTGGACTTTGTTCTGCTCAGGCACATTGCTCAAAACCTGGATTTTAGTCTGATTTCTCCCAAATTCTGCACAGCACTGATATATTCAAATGCTGTTTTCTGTTGTTCTCAGCTTGGGTTCAAGACTCAGATCTGCTCCCTTTCAGAGTTACTCATCTTTAAGAAGCATGTCACTAATGCTTTACAAGTGATAGTACCTTTTGTTCTTGTGGCAGGGGGCTTTTTTTTAAAAAATCAGCCCCTAAACCCAAGCTATTATTGCACAACATTAAGCTGTCAGAGCTTCCTTTTTTCCCTTCTTTGCATATGTTGCTTCCCATTTTTTAAACAATTAATCTTTTGCCAGTTATGCTGGCATCCCACAGGGGTGTTTTCCATGCTTCACTGGTACCACGTTGCTAAACTCTCTAGTTTAGGAACATGGTATCTGTTCCTAACCTAGAAAAATTCCACTAATTGTCATTGATAGTGATGAGAATCAATCTGCACATCTGAGCAGTGTGTGAGTGCAATGATTATTTGGTTTGGCATTCTTCAGAGGGTATTGATCCAATATGGTAATCAAATGGGTTGGATTAAATCAGGACAAAATACAGCCTCTTCTGGAATAGTTTTTTTTCTGACAAGGGCAGAGTTTTTTCCCAAGTCTTTGTATTACAAGTAACACAAGGGTGAGTCTTTCATGGTATTTCCTCACAAAGGGTCTCCTTTTGGGTTTATTGTTATGCCTGTGACAGTCCAGGTGAGTGCAGCCATCACCTTCAAGAGATACAGTCCCAGCTTTTTTCTTTCACAGCCATAAATAGTGGTATTTTTACACTGCCTGCTGTTGAAACACTTAAAATCAAGCTGCTGTTGATATTTTCTATTTCTCTTGTAAGCAAAAAGTGAATCCTTGTAAATCATCACCACCTAAAATACGGTGACAATTAATTCAGTGAATCAAAGGCCCAAATGCTGCAAGTGGTGGAGATGCCCGTGAGTGGGGCAGGTCAGCAGCAGTTTTCCTCACTGATTCTCTTCCACTCGTCAGTCTGAAAATCACAGGGTATTGGAAGTACAAAGTACTCTTTGCACTCCGTAGTCCTGAAAATCTCAATGTGAAGTCTGGAAAAGAGAAGTAGAAAAAAAGCAGCTTGGGTTTGACTTTCGGTTTTTAAAGTTTGGATAAGCAAAAGCAGCTGGTGGAGAGCAGCCAGGCCAGGGCAGGATGGAAAGAGGAGCTTGTGGTATCCAGGCATTAGAGAAAAATGGGACCGAAGAGGCCCAGAGCAGTTTTCCCGCAGAGATCAAAGGGAGCAGGGAGTGCTGGCTGCTGCTGGAGCAGTCCCAGGCAAGCTCCTGAGTGCTGTGGGTGTCCTGCAGAGGATGCTGCCCAGTCTCCACGCCCTGTGGCCTTAGCAGGGAGGGCTTTTCCACAGCAGAGTGGAAAGTTTGGAAGTTTGTTCCTGTTCATCCAGGTCTCCTGTCGCTGGAGGTTGATGCTTGGCTTGCCTGAGCTCTGCCTGCAGTGGAGAATTCCGTGGGTGCTGCAGCACCATGGAACCCCAAAGCCCAAAGTCCATCCCACCAAATGCATTTCTTTGTAGGATTTTTCTTACGTAGTTGCCGTTCAGTTTTCCGTTTCTCTCCCACTTCGGGGCTGCTTTAACCTTTCAGTTACAGCAGCACAGTGCTGCTGTGCCAAGTGTCCAGGTTAAGGAAGAGCTGATGTTGTGGTAAATAAAAATGTTTGGATAGATCTGTACTCCATGGTGATGATTGTCCTTGTGTCAGTCCCAGGAGGGGCCGGGAGGAGGCCTGGCTCCCCTTCCATGGCGCTGGCCCCAGTTCCTACCTGCTGGATAAGGGACACACCGATAACTCCTCTGTCTCTTGAGGTACATCAGGGATGTCTGGGAAGCCCTGGGAGGGTGGCATAGGCATAGGAAGCAGGATTTCGTGGAGCTCTGAGCAGGCTGTGCTTGCTGGGATGCCACACACCCCATGTGGTCACCACGTCCATCTGTCCCTCCTGCTCAGGGTTTCGGTGTTTGAGCACCGCAGCCTTTGCAAACCACAATGTTTTTTTAACTGCCGAGAGCCTGATTTCCTTGTATCTCATCAAAGAGTTTTTCTTTTTTTAAACACTTCTTGAAAAATCTCTGAAATGCTTCAAGCTGACATCTTAATGTATTTATGACATTAGCTGCTTCTGCTCTGGAATGGTTGCTCTGAATCTCTTTGAGCCTGGCTGTTATTTTGAACATGACTAATTCCCTGAGTGACTAAGCTCTTAGATAATAGGAAAAATTCATCAAGTTATCTCGGGCTCCAATAGTTTCTATTGTTATGAAAAGACAACTTATGAAAAAAAAAAAAAAAAAAATGCTTATTTTGTAATATGGGCAGGGAGAGGAAAGACGAGTGTTGGTAGGGACTGGCCAGAGTGCCGTGTCTGGGAAAGGCAGGAGTGCCTTATCCAGGAGCCAGGTTCAGGCTGTGACATCTCCAGCTTGGTCTGGATGAGGAGTAAAGAGTTCCTTGACTGGAGCTCTGGTGACTCCCACCGAAGCCAAGGAGTTGTGCTCCTGTACAGAAATGTGTTCAGAGGGGATCCCAGCCCTTTCCTCCCCAGTCTGCCACGCTGCAGAATTCCTTGGATGTGACCCAGGATAACGCTGGGCATGCAGTGAGTTGCACCACACCTTCTCTGCCTGGTTGTTTCAGGCAGCACCTGAAGCACTCACCGCTCCTGCAGGGCCAGGCAGCACAACAAACCTCAGCTCCATCCCTCTGGATTTTCCCCTTGGTGCTGCTGATCACCAGCACAGAGCTGCCAATGTGCTGCTTGGAGCAGCCAGCACAGCACCAGGTGCCTTCCTGTGCCTGTGTGAGCAGCTGTGTCCCACGCAGGGGGGACTGTCTGTGTGATCCCTCACAGCCGGGCTCCCTTTGGCACGGCCGGGGTCCCTCTGGCACAGCCAGTGTCCCTTTGGCTGTCACACATTGTCACGAGCTGCAGGAGGGCAGCGCTGGCCGTTCCTGGAAGGCAGCAGCCTGTGCTCGCTCGCTGCAAGGAATCCCACTGAGCTGGGAGAGGGAATGGAGCATGCTGGCATTCACCTAGCTCGCTTGGAGAAAGGAAAAAAATGAAAAAAAGGCTCTAAACTTCGTTTTTAATGCTGATATTGCTGTTAAAAATGAGTGCGCTATGTTCTATTCATACACCTACTGCTATCCATCTGGAATTCCTACTTCATTAGGTTGCCTTGCACTGTTTTTGTCATTAAAAGAGTGCCAGATTCAATAGGCTGTTCCCTCTCCTTTTTTTGGGAGGCAGAGAGAGGGGGAGAAAATGATTTATATAAAACACATCCAATTCTCTGGGTTAATTTGTGTGAAGAACATGAGACCCATGGGTCAGCTTCTTAATGAGGTGGTTTTTCCTTTTCTCAGTGTCTTGACAAGGAGAAGCCCAGGGAAGCCAGAGCCAAGTGTTGCAGGAGGGGAGTGACGAGGCTGCAGGGAGCTCTGGCCGATTGCTTTTCGTCCTCATTCCCTTGCAGGTGCTGAAATGCACCCTTTCATTCTCATGCCAAAGAGTTTCCCTGTGCCTGTGCAGCTGGATTTCTCCGGGACCCCACTGGTGACACTGACCTTGAATTCAGAAGGGTTTAGTTTTAGTTTCTAGCAGATAATAATTTTTTTTTCACGCACCACTTTGCCCAGACATGTGCTGATGTGAAGATTTTGCAGTTTAATGTCAGTGTGCCTGGAGGGAGCGCTTGTCTTCCCCCAAGGAAGGGACCTGGCTTGGATTTTTCTGCAGTTTGGGCTTTGCTTTCCTTACCTTTTTCCAGACTCAACAGTGAGCCCGAAAGCTGAGAAATAAAATTAAGAAGTAAAGGTCTCTGTGTTCCTTTAGGTCAGGAGCTGGGTTTTTTCCAGACAAGGAGAGCTTACATAAGGTTGAAATGAGCATCTGAATTGGATGGGTCCTTTTAAACAGAACTTGCTCGGCCCCTGAAGTCTTTCTCTGTGACCAGGGTAATTGGTGTTACCACATCTGATTTCTGCAGGATTTGAGGAGGTTTTATTTTCTTTTTCATCACTGGGAATCTGAAGATGCTTCTGGAGTGCAGGCTGGAGTGTGCAGTAGATGCAAGGAGAGCAGAAAGCACTCGTAACACCATTGCCAGGGGCAGGAGATTTTAGTCTGTCTTAATGCTTTAAGTTCAAGTAAACTTAAAAATAGAAGATTTGTTGGTCTCACTGCAATCCAGAGGAGCGCAATGGACTCAGACAGGCTCTCTGTGCCGTTTCAGCAAGGTCTCTGTAGTGTCACAGGAGCTGTGGCCCTGATTCCATCGGGACATCGCTGCTGTGCCTCAGCTGCCCATCTTTTGGTGAAATTCTTGTGGGGTTTTTTCCTGGAATGCTTGGAGCAGTGACCCAGGGATGCTCAGGTCCTTCCCCATGACCTCTGAGCTTTGTGCAACTCTTGGCCAGGTGATCATGCAGGTGCAGCTGAATTCAACCTCAACCAGCGGTGCCCTGTGTGCTCTAAACATGGCAGAAGTGAGCTTAGAAACTTAATTTCTTCTCTTTCCATCACTCCAAGTCTTGCCACAAGGGCATCTTGCTTCATGTGGTCCTTCCCTGCTCTCTCCTACTCTACTGTTTTGTTGACTCTCAACTTATGCAGTCCTTTAGAAAGAGGAAATTACTGGAAAAAAGTCCCAAGTTCATGTGGACAGTGAGGAAGCTTTCAATTTGAGGGATGGAGTGGACAGGCAAGGAACTGTGGGTGACTGGAAAGTTAACTTTTCACAGCCAAAATTAGGCCCAAGTCCAAGTCTCTACAAGTATTCCTCCATTTTGCAGTTTGGGTAAGGAATTTTAGTTGTTTGGGGATTTTTAACGCTTCCCATGAAGCCATTCCATAAACATACAAGATTATGGAGATTCTTGAGGAGAAATCTGCCCTTTGCAGCAGCTCTGCAGCTCGCAGGCTGGTGCTTCCCATCTGGCCCAGGATGGAAAAGAGGGCTCTGTCAGGCATTCCGTGAAGAGAAAGGAAAAAGAGGCAACTCCCAGCTTAAGGAAATCCTCTTTTTCGGGAACAGCAAATCATAATCTCACTGACCTTTAATCTCTGAAACCCCGAGCTTAATTCCTGCCTAGACTTAGAAAAGAAAAATAATTTAATGGTTTCTTGTAATCTCTGATGGGGTCTGTGAGTCACCCCTCACATGGTGTCCAACGTCATGGCAGTGTTTGTGAGCACCCAGCACGGGAGACTGGGAATGGAGGAGCGGGTGCTCACACATCCCTGGGTACCACGGCTGGCTGTTCCTTCTTGGGGGCAGGATTAATTCAACTGCAAAGTTTAAACTTCCCTCATGGTGCCACAAATGCCTGGGGTGGGGCTTGTGCTCCAAGCGGGAGTACAAAGGAGCTGAAGCACTTGGGGCTGACAGTCACCAGTAGTGTTTTCCCCTTGGCTGTGGATTTCATCCATCCAGACCAACTTTAATCCTGCTCACGAGCCACACTGTTTTGTGTAAAAACTCCCCCAATTCACTGACACCTATCTCCTTTGGCCAAAGGGATGCAGATTTGGCCTCCTCCTGTCCCATGCCAGAATTCTGCCACACCGCTTCCTACAGCTCCATGGCTGGAATTTTCTAGTTAATTAAGGTCGAGAGTTTAGTGGCTCATTTTCCCAGTTAATAGAAGGTGGAGCTGGTGTGTTGGGAAAACAGAGATGCCTCTGCCTGTCCAGGAGTGGAGGTTGTTATTCTGCACAGGGATCGACAGCAGGACAGGGAATTGGAGCTGACACCGTGCACAGCCCCGTGCCCCTGGACTGTCCTGGCACCTGATGTGGGCACCTGGGACCCGTCCTGTGCAAGGGCAGTCCAGGAGCTGTAAGCATTCCGGTCCCACATCCTGGCTGCTGAGTGCGAGCTGTGTTTGTCGAGCTGCAAGGAGCGGGATGTGCTAATTACTGGAGACATCCATTGGAGGGAGACGTGGTCACAAGGCTGAGCCCGGTGTGTTCCGCACGGGAGGATTTGGCATCGTCCGTTTCCTTGGCTTGCTCCAAAATTCCTGTCCTGCAGTTCATGTCAGTGTAGGGCCCCTCTGTGTGTTATTTGGGTGTCCAGAATTCCCTGTCCTGTCCACGTGTCCATCAGATGGATGCAGGTACAGAGCTGGATGGGTGTGATGTGGCTCCTCTCTGCCTGCTGTCCCTCCGCAGAGGTGCTGAAATTCCAATCTCCTTTCTCCTCCAGCACAAGCCCTCGCTGATCCTGCACCACAGACTGTGTTCCCCAAAGCTCCTGTAGCTCTGCGTGTTCTGTGCAGTGAGGAACGTGGTGTTTTATGTAACTGGTACAAATCTTCCCGTTCCTCGTTTCGCTCTGTACAGAACGTTAGACCAAACTTCCCAGGAAGAATTCCATGAAGTTCAACTTCACCGTGGTTTTCTATAAACCCCTGCTGTGTAGGTGTGCTTTTTCAGGAAGGCTTCTAAGAGAAGGCACCATCCATTTTCGTAGTAAAATTAACATTTAGTGCACGCAGTCGGCATGGGAAATTATATAAAGCAGCAAGTACTGTTGGGAATACTGCGAATATAATTTAAATAGAAGCTTCTCTGCAGTAAATCTGTTTGTGCTGCTGTTACCCACACAAAGCCTCCTCTGGAGCCCCAAACCTGTCCCTGGGTGAGGTGGGGCACCTGGAGCTTTCCTGCCTGATCTTTAGGGGGTGTTTAACCTGGGGAAGAGGATGCTGCGGCTGAGCCTCCCGGGGTGCAGCATCCCCCGGGATGCAGCATCCTCCGGACTCCCCAGGGCAGGCAGCACAGCAGTGGGGTCCCCACAGCCTCCCATGGCTCCCGTGTGGGGGTTTTGGGGCCGGCAGCTCAGGAGGGGCTGGCTCTGTGGCTCTGTTTGTAATCTGTACCCTCCCCCGCGCTCTGAGTGGCTCGGCTCTTGCAGAATGCCAGCCCCAGCCCTGCCAGGCTCGGTGGTGGCGGTGAAACGCTCCGGAAGTGGTTAGTGAGCATGTGTGAGGTGTGCACCTTTGTTCTGGAGGTTTCCCAGCCTCTGCTGCTCCCCCTGCCCTGCTTTGGCTCCCCTGGCTCTGTGCAAAGGCTCGGGGGTTCTGCCTTGAAACCTCGCTGGCGCTTCCAGGAGACAGAGCCAGGGATGGGGCTGCGCCTGCTGAAGGTCCCCAGGCCCTGGGGGGGGGTGTGGACCAGCAGAACATCTCCACCGGGCTTCTTCTAACATTTCCTTTGGGCTCCACACCCAGGCTCCCTCTGTGCTTACTGCAGTTTAGAGGAAAAGATCAACTGGCCATAGAATCCCTCTGAATTCAGGCTGGTTTTATGTTTTGGGGAAGTCGTTGCTGCTTCTTAGACTGAAACTGGAATTTCCTGGCTGTTATTGTAGGTTCAGGTTTATGTTTTGGAAAATTGCTTGTGTTGTTTTGGGAAAGGATGGTAGCAATAATAATAAATATTCCACATCTATTATGTGTTGGAACTAAATGATCTCCAAGGTCCCTTCCAACCCGAATCATTCTGTGTTTGCTATTCTGATTAGTCTAAAATTACATCAGACAGATTGGCTATCCTAAAAATGGATCCTTGATAGAAAATGCAAGTTTGGAAGCTGGGGATGAGGCAGATCCATCACCTCCATCCAGCCTGGCATCTGTGCTAACAGGGCAGCCTGGGGCAGCTTTAAAGCAGCTTCCTGTGATTTTACAGGTGAAAAAGGGCTTTTCACTGCCCTCCTGAATGAGAAACTCCCTGCCTGGATGGAGGGGGGAGCAGGGGCCTCAGATCCTGGAGAGAGCCTCTGGCTGGCACTTACCACCCAAAATAAACCAGCTAAGGAACCCAAACTGTTCTGGTTTCTAACGCTGCTCAGCACAACCCACCTTGTGCATCTACAGACGCATCACAGCTTGCACGTGCTGCAGAGCTGGTCAGAAATGTGCAGGATGGTGCTGGCTGAGTTGGTCTGGCACTAACCAGTGGGACTGAGCGGAGGCTGTCGAGGGAGATCCTGTGACGACCCAGTCCTGACATGGTCTTTCCATCAATGGTGTTTGGGGTGGATACAGGACCCTCCTGTTTTTGAGGGAGCCCTCTGGCAAAGAAAGAAAATTAAAGCAAGCCTTGCATTAAACAGCTGGGTTTAGTGTTGGTGTGAGTGGTGAGCTGGGGCAGGAACGCTGGTGTCCTGGAAGGACACTGCAGATAGGCTGCCCCTGCTTGGTGGGGCTGAGGTTAAAACATGAAGCTGGCCAGGTTTAGAAAAGTCCTCCCCAGCTCCAACCGTTTGCTGCAGGGGAACAAACGAGGTGCTTGTGTGATGCCTGTTGGCCTCGTGTCTGTGTGGGAACGTTCGGAGGCACAGCTTTCCTGGAAGGTGCCATGCTCAGCCCCCGGATGCACATTTTAGTGCATTATGCATATGCATTGGCAGCATTTCTATATTTGTCTTTGTCTGGAAAATCATTTGCTTTTTCCAGCTGAGTGTATCTGGTCTGTGTGCATTGTGATGCCTCTCTGAGGTACCTGCTGGTTCTGGGAACTAAGATTGGGGTTTGGGATAGCACCTGGCACCTGGACCATAAACCCTGAGTGTGTGTATGTGATTTTAATGTAGGAATGAGCATTTCTGGCTGCTGCAGAAGGAATAAAGGTCCTCCATCTGTCCTCCCCACCCCCCCTTTTATAGATCTCTCTCTGTGGAGTCAGAATTCAGTTTAACTCTTAGGTGGAGACAGCCAGCGCAGTGCTGAGGGGAGAGGTTATAGCATTCATGGTGAGAGGACGATTGCACAGAGCTAAAACGTGATTCCCCCTGCCCAACTCCCACATTTCAGGCTCACAGCGAATTCCCAGGTTACCATGAGCTGGCTTTTTGTTATTTTGGCCGCTTTGCTCCCGCTCCCCTCCCCGCTCCGAGCGGGCTCCCAGCAGCACCGGCTCTCGGGGCTCGCGTTTCCCAGGGAAGCCGGGCGCTTCCAGGGCAGCCGCATCCCGGGGCGGTGCGGAGCGGGATGTGCGCGGCTCGGAGCGCTGCGAGCCGCCTTGGAGCCGCCTCGGAGCCGCCTCGGAGCCGCCTTGGAGCCGCGTGGCCGGAGCATCCGAGCCGCCTCGGGAGCGCGGGGCAGAGGCGCGGCTGCGTGGCGCTCGCTGGCGCGGCGGGCGGAAGCCTCGCGTATTTATGGAGCCAGCGCTTCCTCCTGCGTTTGAGTGACAGCCGGGATGCCGTCGCTGCCTGGTCACTGGAGCTGATTAGTATGCGCCAGGGTCCGCCTCGCTCCGAGGGATGCAGCCGCAGCAGCTTGCAGAGCTGTCACACTCACACGGGCTCCGTATCTGCACTGGCTTGACGAATTAAAAAGCGAGCCAGCCAGCGAGAGAGAGACCCGGAGAGAGAGGGGGGACGAGACAGAGAGAGAAGCTTGCAGACAGCGCTCGCTCTTTTCCTAAAGGAAGGATTTTGCATCCCGAGTGCTCACTGGTTGTGATGATGCTTCACTTAGCGGGCTCAGAATGAGCTAGAGACAGCAGATAGGGGAGAAACTAAAGGCAGAGCACAAAGCATTACGAACCAACCCAAAACCAGGAACAGTTTTCTCCTCTATTCTAGCATGGTGGATGTATGGACAGTCTTACAGAGCAGAGGTTGACTTCTCCAAATCTGCCAGCCCCACACCTCGAACACTACAGTGTTCTGCATTGCACCATGACCTTGGATGTTCAAACGGTGGTCGTTTTTGCAGTGATTGTGGTGCTATTGCTTGTGAATGTCATACTCATGTTCTTCCTGGGCACTCGTTAAATGGATTTTTTCTCCTGAGCTGTTGGGGGCTACTACTACCACTAGCAATTCAACAAGAGAGCACGAGCGGGAGAGAGAGAGAGAAAGGCGAGAGAGAGAGAGAAAGAGAGAGAGAGATTTCTTACTGAGGGGGGAAACGCGTTGAGCTTCAACATGGCCTCGCTGTGATATGTATGACGTTGGTATTATTATCTCTCCCTAAATCTTTTGTCATGTCTTGTCTTTTAAGTATGCCTGTAAGTGTAGCTGCTTTTGCCGGGGTTTTAAATGTGCTAAATAATAATAGCGATCCAGTCCTCCGTGGTTCTGTGCTAGCGAGATAGAGCTGTGCTTCTTTAGGCAGCAGCAGAGTGAAAATGATCTGTCTGTGGTGAGCACTGGCTATGTTGTTTTGCTTTCCTTTGAAATAGAGGCTCAAGTTAATAATAAGTCATTTTGTGTGCGATTTCTAGCAAGCAGTTAATGTGCAATGTCTGTGAGAGTAACCATGTAGGTACCAGGTGAGAGATGCTGGTGTGTGAAATGGAATCGAGCTATGGATGTTTTTTAGGGGGGACGGTGGTGTTTGAGAAATCCTATTAAAGGATTAAATCTTTGCTAAAATAACATTCAACCACAAAAAAAAAAAAAGAAATTCTATGTACTGTATTTATCTGTGTTGCCTTGATGATCTGATTTGATTTCTCAAGATTCAGCCCCAAAGCCTCCAAATTCTATGTCCACACTGATGTAACCCAGCTCCTTTTTTTAAAGATAACCTGCTGGGTTTTTATTCTGGTTGTATGTGGTTTCTGTCTCTGCAAATTGGGAAGGAAAGATCAAAGGGAGAAAGGGCAATGCAAGATTTGTTTTTCTTTGCTAAAGCAACAGATACGGAGGGGTTGGGTTTTGCTTTGATTTTCTAGAAATCTGATTTTGGCTTTCTTTTCTTTTTTTCGTGGGTGTGTGTATATATCAAATTCTGGGGAATGTATCTAAGAAAAATCTTTGCCCACCTCAAGGATAACGAGCTTTTGAGATGGGTTGCTTTGTGTGACTTTATTTACATTGATTTTCTGGAAAATGAAGTGCTAAGTTGTGTATTATGGGCTTGCTGGAAAGGTGTCCAGCAGTTAGAGGTGCTTCTAGCCCGAAATTGCAATGTTTACAGCTTGGAAGCAGGACTGGCTGGGGGCTCCAGTGGCAGCACGAGAAGTTTGGAGAGAATACGAAGGGAATGTCTGGAAAGAGTAATGCCTTTTCCTCTGGAAAATATGTCTCTGTTCTGTGCTTCTGTTAGAGGTCTTCAGGATTTTTTTTAGTGTATTATTTCCCCCTCCAGAAAAATCAGAATTGCTTAAAACAAACAAAAGTATCAGTTTGAAAATGTTTTTGTCTTTGCTGATGGTCACTGGGATTTTATTGCCTTGATAATTTAATTAGTTCATGCTTATTCCAGCTGTCTATTATTTATTTGATGTCCTCTGAAAAAAAAAAAAAATCTTGCAACTGATGGCTAAAGGCAAAGCTGGAGGTTACAGATGGAGGCACGGAGTTATTTCCCAGTGAGGGTTTGTGTGCTAGGAGTTAAATGCCGAGCAGGGCTCGGGAGCCGATGGCTTTTCCATGGTGGCGTGATTGGAAACGGAGTTAAATCCGGCAAATTTGGCACTTTCAAAGTGCTTTTAGGTCTAAATAAAAGAGAAAAAAAAATTTCCCCGAGTCCCAGGGTGGGAACAATCGTCCCCAAAAGTGTTACGGGGCAGTAGCCTGTTTTAGTGGGGAGGAAAGCCAGGAGCCAGGGGGATCCAAGCCCAGGAAGGTGCTCCGGTGCCTGCTGGCTCCGTTTGCCCTCTTCACTTGTAGCTGTCTGCAAGAGGTGCCCGCTTCACTTCACAGCAGACTGAGTCAATCTTCTTCCCTAAAAAAATCCGAGGAATAAAATTGATGCTGACGATGGTTTGGGTTGTTAAACAGCTCAAATTTCCTCTATTTACCTGTTGGCCATCCTGTGTCATTAGTTTTAGAGGTTGCAGAATCTCCTGGAAAGGTAATAAATGAGCTGAGATCACCATGGAGAGGGAATTGATCAAACAGCGGCCAAAATCATCCTTTCAGGGGAGCAGCTTCGAGCAACAAAGGGATTTGGAGGAGAAAGGGTGGAAAAATGAGCAAAAACCCAACCCCAAAACTGACCAGTGAGTTTCAGTGGGCTGTGGCTGTGCCTGAATGTTTATTTTCTCAGGGCTCTCTGGCACTAAGGTTTACCTTTCAATATGATTTCTACGAGGAATGCCCAGTACCTGCTGCGCTTTCCTGGGTGCATTCCTTGATCAGAGCTTGTACTCCTGGGGAGATATTTGGGAATCGTGCGTGTTTGGTGGTGGATGTTCCTGCTGTGCCCTATGGCTCGTTCTGCAATGCCCCTCTGGTTCCATCCCTGGAGTGGGCTGTGCATGGGGAGCACGAGGGGTTGTGCACGCTCAGCTGCTGGGAGGCAGCGCCGGGAGCTGAGTTTTTCCCATCACAGAATGTGCTTGGGAGAATTCATGTGATTTTATTGCAGCTTCTATCCTCCTGAAGGCTGGTGGAGTTAAAGAAGGAAAGTTAATGCAGAGCAATAGGAAAGTTGGCAGCAGCAAACTTTGTTATTGTAGCAGCATCGTTCTTGTTATCTCGGGCTTCCTGTTGGAATTTTGGGGGGAAAGAGAGGAAACCAGAGGTGAAAGAGTGAGCGAGGGCTGGGCTTGCTGCTTTTTTAGCTTGCTCTCTCTTTCCCACCCCAGGCCTTGGTGACCACTTCTCCAGCCCCTGCCCCAAGCCCACTTTTGTAGTTTGGCAGCTGCAGTTTGGCATTTCCAGGCATGCAGGAGCCCCTCCGTCCTGCCGAGCTGGGCTCAGCCCATGATGAGCACTGGAGCTTTCTGGGGTGACAGCACTAGCGGTCCCCACTCGATCCCTGTGCCCCTAAGTGACTGTGCCTGCAGCATTCCGGGTGTCATTTGCACCCTGTGACATTCCCTGGGATTGGAGCTCTCCGTGTCCTGGAGCTCCGTGGGACCATCCGGGTCATGCTCAGGTCCCTGGGGGTGCTTCGGCCCCATGACTGCCCTGGGTTTCTTCACCTTTGTGGGGATGCTCAAACCCAGGGATGAGGCAGAGGGATCATTCCTTTAAAGGAATCGAAGCGGTGACCCTCTGGAAAATACGGCCCCAAAGAAAAAAAATACGAATCTGTCTGCAAAAAGCGTATTTGTGATGCATATAATCTCTTTCAGTGCTTGCTGCTGTGTGTTTGCTGAGGCTGGGTGATGGGAGACCTGCCTTGCTGTTGTCTGCTTAAGCAGGATTCAATGTTATTTGCCACAGGATTCATGAAAATGCCTCTGCCTGTATCATAGCAACCCTGTTTCCCACAGTCCATAAAAAGTCCATTCCTCCTGAGCAGCAATCCGCCGTCTTAAAGATTCAGGCACCCTCCTCGGCGTGGGGAAAGGGTGATGTGCCCCTCTCCGAGTGCTTCCCAGAAAGGTTAAGTGTCGGGATGATCCCGGCTTGTCCTGCCTGCACGCCGGTTTTAATGCTCCTTCTTTAAGGCAGATAAAGTGCTTTCCTTTCGGATTTCTAAAGGCTTCCTCCCCCACCCTGGCTATTTCCCACCTCTGTTTAAAACCTCACATGACAAGTTGGAGGGGATGGGACAGCTCCGAGGTCTGTGACGCGGTGGCTCTGCCCTGTCCTGCCATTTGGCTTTTCCCCCGGGATGGCAGCAGCACAGCCCTGGCTTTTGCTGTGTAGGGAGTGAAGATCTGCCCCGATGTGAGCCCTTCTGTGGGAATGCAGAGGTGCTTTCTCAGCCCGTAGATGACTGTTACTAAGAGCTGCATGTTCACCTGACTCCTGCCCCCATCTGTTTGCATAATGTGGTTATATTTCTTTTTGGATCAGGTATTCATTACACAGCCCAGCTGCTGTGTATAATGTCTGAAGGAAAATTGCCAAAAATCCATGTAAGTTTTTTGGTTGGGTTTTTTTTGTTGTTTTTGTTTTTTAGTTGTTTTGTGGGTTTTTTTTTTTTTGGTTGCTTTAGGTTCAATTTGTGACTAGAACTCCTGTCTGTGTTGTCATTTCATTTTGTTGTGGTGCTTGGTTTGTGTGCTCAGTGAGCTGGAGTGCTCCGTGTGCCATGCCTGCCTGCATGTGTGTCCGTGTGCTCTGTGATGGAATGGTGATCTCTCCCAGGGAGGCTCCTGTGTTTTACATTCCTATGTGGATTTTCTCAGCTGGGTGTGATAATCGTGCTCAGTGTGTCTCCCCAGTGAAACGCTGGGAGAGCTATTTTGGTAAAACACAAGGATTTGTCTTGGAGCTGCAGAGTCTCCAATGAGGAGAAGTTGGGAAGCTTGAGGAAAACTCCCAAATGTTAATAATTGTGTAAGAATTGTCCTGCTTGAAGAAGGTGCTTGTGCAGGGGCTCCAGGGCTGGCACGGGGTAGTTCTGTGGGTCCTGGCTTTGCCACTGATTTCCTGTACGGCCTTGGGCACGTTCCTTTGTTCCTTTGTTGTCTTGTGGCTTCCCTTTTCCATCTAGGATAGAGGAATATCACTCAGTATTGAGGTGTAGCCGTGCCTGGTGTTCTCCTGTGTGTCCCCTTTCTGGCTGGGGCACGGTGGCAGTTCAGGTGTGGGACGTGTGTGTGCCCATGTCGTCCCAGCTCTACCTGCCTGGGTTTTGCCTCTTGGAGCTGTTGTAGACAGCAGGAGCTGTGGTGATTGATGCTTCCCACTAAAAATAGACGCTGCTGGAGGAAGAGCTACTGGAGGAACCGTGATTTATTGTCTTTATTTTATTAGTTGTGGATGGAATTTCTTTCCTGAGTGGAAATGAGTCTTAATCTGCGAGCGCCGACAGACGGCTGGCTTGGCTCTAACCAGCAAAGGGCCATGTGGCCTCTGCTCCTTATTCCTGGTTTTCCTAGGAATTATTCTGGCATTGTCAGAAACACCACCTTGATGGGGTGTTCACTAGGGCAGGAAGCCCCCAGAGCTGTGTTGGGCAGCCTGAAAGCTTCACCATCTGAATTAAAGAGAATTTTGGGGGATGAAGGGAGTGCGTGCATGCAAGGATTTAAAGAATTAGGTCTGGATCTCAACTGACTCTAGTTTATCCTCACGGATATAATTTCGTAGGAGTGTTGTGCGTTGGGGAGCTACCCCTTGTGCTGTCACAGAGCTGGGGAAACTGAGGCACATGGTGGTTGCAGAGTGGTAGATTTTGGGATGGGGGTTAGTGGGGCTGGGATTTGGAGCAGGATGCGGGGCCCGTCAGTGGGGGAGGATGTTTGGCACCGTGTTTGGGGTCTGGCTCGTTCATTTTTCTGCAAACCTTGCCGTGGGGCAGTGTCAGGGGGCCAGGCCGGTGCCGGGCTTTGTGAGCTGCGCTGCTGCAGCGTGGCAGAGGGTGGGTTTGGGGGATTTAGGAGCCGGGAGCAGCCGAGTGTGGCCGTGCCCATGTGAAGGGCCATGTGGCTCAGCGCCTGCCCCTTCCTTTGCATCAGCTGAGACATACATAACACAACGTATGGGCTGCTGGCAGCCGGCGTGGGGCTATTTTCGGCTGCATCTGCGCCTCGGTGGAGCCGGGGCCACGCTGAGCCCGCCCTGCTCGCCGGGCTGGGCTCAGTCTCCAGGGATGAGCTGTTCCCCAGCCCCTTCCTCTCCTCCAGGACCTGTCCGGGGTGGGCAGGGCAGGCACTGACCCTTGTGGGTGCTGGGGACAGCCGGCAGCCCTGCCCTGGGTGCCAGAGAGGCAGAGCAGTCTCAATAAGTAGCATCACCCCTGTTAAAGCAGCCCGGCTCTTTGTTTTCCCTTTTTGTTCCTGGATAAAGCCCCAAATGGATTTCTAGGCTGGTCACTGTGGTGAGATGAGCCGTGTGCGCTCCAGTGTCCTCCTGTTCTTCTGGAGTGAGGCTGTCACTGCCCGGCGTGCCCGGGGCTCTGTGCTTTGCCGGGGGGACTGAGGCTGGAATGTCCTTCCCGCTGCTCCTGCTTGGGAAAGCAGCGTGCCTTGCTGTCCTACTGCCTGCCAAGGCCTCTGTCCCCAGCCCTGCTGCCCTCCTGTCCCACCTGGGATGGTGAGGGCAGTTGTTTGGTTCTCAGGGTGTCCTGCCCTGTGCCGCAGAGAGCCCGCAGCCTCGCCAGGCGTTTGGGAAAATCCCTGGATGTTGCTGGCTGGGTTTGTTCACTCCCAGTACTCGGGATGTTTGCCCCACAGTTTCCAAAGGGTTAAGCTAGCTGCTGCTGGTGCCAGTTTTGGGGGTTTTGAGCCCCTGCACGGGAGCTCAGAGCTGTGAGAGTGGCTGCAGCTCACGATGAGAGATGCCGGGAGAGGACTCGGCCCAGCTCTGAGGGCTTGGAAAGCAGGAAGGATGGAATTGTGTATGGAACTGTTCCCTTGTAATTGAGCAAATGCAGCCTGGCTCAGCTACACAGACGGGAGTGCAGAGCAAACCCCTAAGGATCTGTCTTTTACCCCCATAAGAGTGGGTTAATTTGCTGGGCATATCTGGGGAAAAGTTTTGTCAAATAAAATTGTTCCATTTCACAAAAGCATTAGCTCTTGCTAGCATTATCAGAAAACAGGGTTTTTTTCAAAGCATTTCTATGGACCACATTCCCCTGCTATTTCTGCTGCTCCACTCCCCTGTATTGTGTTCCGTAAATCTGACAAGGTTCTCTCAGTACGTCGTGCACTGAAGTTTCTGTTCTGATACCAAATTTAGGGAAGGCTTGTTATCTACGGTTCTTTCTTCCTGGCTTGATAAGGTGCTGATTAATTTAATGCAACTCTCTTTCCTTATCTAGTTGAGCTTCAGTCAGTTTTAGTATAATCTTGAAAAAGCGTGATCAATCTTTAATGTTTGTTTTTAAGTTTTATTCCAAAGCCGTTTAGGCACGCTGGATGTTCCCTCTTTTGTGAAGTTCTAGGAGAATTAAGTTTAAAAGTAACAATTATAGAACTTGTTTCGAATGCAGATGAAACATTTTAAAGTTGCTCTACAAGAAGAAAGAGCAGTTGGCTCTGATGAGGTTTTAGGCGTTAAAACAGAATCGTGTTAACTCTGGTGCTGGATGCGTAAGGCAGGGAATATCAACAGTGCCCTTGTACAGGGATGAGGATGATGCAGGGCTGAAGGAGAGGGCCTGTTCCCTCTCCAGAGGTGTGTGTAAGGTGAGAAGGGACAGAGGCACTGTCACCTGTCCCTGTGTGGAGAATTGTCCCCTGCTTTTGCCTGAGCACACAGGCACGAGGAGCAGGCAGTGCAAAGAAACAGGGCTGCCATCGGTGAGGAGCTTCTGCTGTGATTTGGTGATCAGGGGTTGACATCTGGATAGATTTTCAGTCTCCTCTGGTCCAGGGCGAGATGGATCTCTGTTCCAATGCCCAGCAGCAGATCGATCTGGATACTGAGGGTTTTGCAGAAGTGTCAAAAAGTCTTTCCTAAGGAATTAAAAGTGCACCCAGGCATGGAGCAGAGGAGCTAAAGCTCCCAAACCTGCAGGCTGAGGACAAATTTGCTTAAGACTAATGGGCTGCCTTAGAATTAGAAATCTTCAGTGAGGAGAAGCCCGGCTTCTTCAGCGCACACCCAGATCCTGGGAAGTGTGTTCCCAGGCATTAACAGGAGCCAGACCGTAGATTTATGGAATTCAGTGAGCACTGGCCCTACTGCCCCCAGCACTCCTCTGCAGGGGTCGGTGCTGCTGAGCCATGTACTGAGGCCAACCCTGATGTCCCTCTCAGCCTACTGCTATTTGCAGATTGTCACCGTGGCCCCAGCTGCCACAAACTTCATTTTCCCAGCTGGATTTGAAGCTCAGTACGAGTCTGTGTCTGGTCCCCAGAGCCCAGGTTTGGCTGGAGGTTGTTGGCAGCGCGTGCTCGGTGCTTCTCCCTTTGCTATCTCCCTCCCTGGCTTCCCTGTTCCCTGGTCCCTCCTGCACCGTGTTAGAGTTGCTGTGCTTTGCTCCAGAAAGCAGTGCTGGTTTAATCTCTGTTTTCCAGCAGCTGCCAGGCTGTCCCTGTCCCTCCTCCCCGCACACGTCAGGGCACACATGTGTACACACGTGTGCAGGCAGCACTGCACCTCCCTGTGGGTCACTCTGGACATGGGCAGGGAAACCTATGGATTAAAACACATGTGCATATGTTTTCTTTCCCAGATATATTTTGGAAAATATGAGTCAGCAGCAGCAGCAGCAGCAGGCGAGAGCATATTACATAATTTCTAGGAGCCAAGAAAACCTCGCAGTTTATTAGGAGGGAGGCTTTCTGCAAGCAGCAGCTTTTACCATCATTTTGGGGCCACACATTGGCCTGAACCCCTCGGTCAGTGGCCTCGTTTCTGTCGTATCCTCTTGCGTCCAATGCAGGGAAGCAGCCCCGGCAGCCTTGGGTTTTGGTATATTTTTAAACCCCCCAGTACTGGTAGAATCTCACGGCTGTGCTGTTGGTAACGACTTTTCTCTTGTTCCTTAACATGTTCTCCTGCACAGTCTGTGATTTTCCTTTTTGGTTCCCCCCACTCCCCACCTCCTGCTGTTTTCTCTTGAATCTCAGCAGGGAGAGAAATGGCACATGAGTGCAGCTGGAAATAGCTGCTGCCCCCTCCGCCTCCCCTCTGCTCACGGCCACCCACCTCCTCCACCTACTCCCAAATGGGAGAGTGAAGTCAACATCCACTTTTAGCCCCGGGGCTGCTGCTCCTCGGCTCTCCCCCTCTCCCTCACCGTGCGTGCCCTGCCCACGCAGGATTCAGAAGGGTTTCATCACCATTTTAAGGCTCCTGCAGCTGGATGAGCACTTGTCTGGTCCCGTTGGCACTTGGGGGATCTGTGCTGGAGCATCAGGGATGGGAGGGGATGTGCAGTTTGCTCCATGCTGGCTGGGCAGGGAGGGGGAAGCAGCAGGAATCATGGACACGCAGAGGAGCAAAAAATCCAAGGAAGTCAGCAGGAGTGTCAGGGGTTTGAATCCTCCATCCTGGACACATTGATGTGAGCATTGGCACGGGCAGGGATGGGAGCAGTAGGCACGGAGCCCTGCACGGCAGGTGAATGCTCTCAGCTCTCCACGGTGCTGAATCTCTGCTCCTCCATCTCTAATGCCAGGCTTAATTCCAGGCTGCTCATCGAATCCCTGTGTTCCTGCAGGATGCCTGGAAAGCCTAGGAAGGGAATGGGCATTAGCAGAGTGAAAGGAATGGAAGGAAAGGCCTTGTTTATTTTTAATTTGCCCGATAAAAGCGAAAGGTTTTGAGCCACTTTGATCTCTCAGGGCAGTGCAAGCGCTTTCTCAGTGGCTGAGCCCGTGGGTGCCTTTCAAGCAAAGAGAAAGCTCGGTTGTGGTTTTCCAATATCAAAGCCTTCCCAAGGAGGCCATAAATTGCCACGCTGGCTGAGAGCAGGAGTGCAGGCAGCTCCACTGTCCAAGCCCTGGCTGGGACAGTGTCTGAGCCCGCTGCAGAGCAGGTTGAGAGACACACAAGAATTGATGGTGACAGAATTACCTGTTTATCCAGAGCACTCTGTCTTCACCTCCGTTAGCTCTCAAGTTTCTGGTGTTTGCAGACAGGAGAATTTAAATCTTCTATATTTTTAAATTTTTAAAACCAAAAAAGTGTCAGAAATTCTACAAATTCTACAACCAGAAATTCTAATGAGCTCAGCAGAGGGGATGGGCTTTTCTGTCTACCATCCGTAAGGGCTCTCCATGTTTTATTGAACAGCCTGGTTTGACCTGTGTCTGCCCCGTGTTTGGAGCAGCTGTGGAGTGATGGGGCCCTCCAAGGGCTGGGATCTGGGGGAGCTCCCCCCATTCCCCACCTCTTGCAGCCAGGGTGATGCTGCAGGGGCTGTTTCATCTTTCGAAGTCTTTGTTTCTCTTTCTGTAAAATGCACAGAAGGAAATTGCCCTTTCCCGTTCAAGGGTTTGGCAAGTGAGGATGAAAAGTGCTGTGTTGGAGGCAGGTGGGATTGGAGCAGATGGATGAAAAATGCCTCTCACCCTCTGGGGCTTTGCGGGGGCCCCTGGCAGAGCAAAGCTCCAACCCAGGAGCTCCCTGCTTTAATTTAAAGCAACATCTTGAATTCCACCCGAGATCCTAACAGTGATGTCAGCAGGGCTCCACCAAAGATGCATGTGGCCTCCAGTGTTTTGCATATGCAGCGTCAGAGCTCAGCCTTCTGTTTTTGCAGCTAGAGAAGGGCTTTGCACCTCGTTAGAGCCTTCAATAATAATACCCTTGCTCTCTGTTGTTAATTCATCTAAATGAGGCTTTTTTGTTTCTCTAAGCCTTTTGTGATATTTCTGTGCTGTTGAGAAATTAATCTGCATTAAGTAGAAATACCTCAGTAAAACCAGGAGCTTTGGAGTAGCTGCTCAGCCTCTTGTGGCGTAAGCTCTGGGGCAGAACCACTTGGGGTATCCACAATTCCCACCCCAAAGCCAGCAAGAAGAGCCAGGAGGGGCTCATGGTGCACAAAGGAATGCCACAAAAGCCACCCAAGGCGGCCCAGCCATGCTCTGGATGATGGCATGGCCTGGAGGTGCTGTCTCTGACTGAGCGACACAAGCTCACATCTTAATTCCCAAATCTTTCCTTTTCGAGTTCTGTGTTTGGCCGTTCTCTCCCCAAAAGGAGAGAGCATTGTTCCCTGGGGCACGTTCCCTCCTGCTCTGTCAGGACAGGCACACATGTCTGTAGTGATTTTCTCAGCTGGCCAAGGAAGACTTCTGCTCCTCCTTTGAACAGGTCTTCCACAGCTGGAAGCATCTCCCCATCACTGCAGTGGGTTTTGCTGTCCTTTTTGCCTCTCTGTTTCTCCTGCAGGCAGTTTTACCTTTGCAGGGTTTTTCCAACTCAGGTTGAAATTCAAGCGATAATAATACTTGACATTCTTCATTCTGGCATCTTAAAAATACTTTCTGAAGTTTTAAAGCCTTTAAAGCCTTTGTGCTGTATAAATACTTGAGTACTTCTTCTATTTTTAAATGAAAATGGTGCCTGAAAACCCTCAGAAGTCAAATGAAGATCAAAGGCTTGGGGATACCAGCAGTTTTCTGTATTATTCACAGCAGCTCGAGACTGAGGTTGTATTGGCTAAGTGCAAAGGGACTGCTGTGCTCATAATGATGCAATCATGGAATTATGGAATGGTTTGGGTTGGAAGGGACATTGAAGCTCATCCCATTCCACCTCTGCCACAGGCAGGGACACCTCCCACTATCCCATGTTGTTCCAAGCCCCATCCAGGGGGCATTTCCAGGGATCCAGGGGCAGATACAGCTTTTCTGGGCACCCTGTGCCAGGGCCTGCCCACCCTCACAGGGAAGGATTTAGGATTTCTTCCCAATATCCCCTCTAAACCTGCTCTCCCTCATTGGTCTCTAGTTAGTCTGTCCCAGCTACTCTGTGAAACTCAGCCTTGCTGCTCAGGAGAGCTGGGCTTGGTGTCTGACATTGCTGCTGCTGGCTAGATGGAAATCCCATGTTTTATCATCTTGTTTTCACGTCCATCCCAGTGCAGGAATGGCCAGCAAAGGGCTGGAGCAGGGATACGGCAGCACTGCCCTTCTCAGGGGGAGCTGGCCTGGCTTTACAAGGTTTTCAGCAAAGTAAATCTCTTTTCCTGTAGCCCAGCCTTCCTCACCGTTTTCCTCCCTCCCTGTGTCTTCTGAGCAGAAATCAGGACGATAGATGGACATTGATGTCCTGGAGGCATGTGACAAGGGGATCCCGCGGGCTCAGAGCAGCTCACAAAAGAATTGCCTCTGATAAATGCTCAGAGATTTCTGTGGGCTTGCTCAGCAGCTGCAGTCAGGGCTCACAGTGGGGATTTTTACCACTGCCCAGGGAATTGTTCCAGGGCTGTGTGAGCCACCACCAGCAGCATCTTTGCTGGAATAAAAGGTGAAAATGGATGCAGAGCAATTTGGCCAGAAGAAGAGTGAAAAGAAAAAAAAAATGGAGATCCAAGGAGTGGCTGTTGAAAGGCAAAAGGATCTAGAAAGCAAAGATGCAAAAATAAAATCTGAAGCGGAAATGAGTGATGTTTTTCCAGCATTGTGTAACTCATTTTAATTGCAATCCATCTAGAAATCTATTTGAGGCAAGAAATCAATGCAGAACTGTAGAGCAAAGCATTGGCCTTCCAGATGTTTGGAGCTTTCTGGATTGTTATTTTCAGCTTCCTTCCACAGTTTATTTGAGTCCCTCCTTCCTTGCAGTGGCCAGGGAAAGATGTCCCCCTGATGTGTGGCAGGTGGGCAGTGAGGGCTGTCCCGGGGCCTTCTGCTCTAAAACTGCCTCTTTTTGTGTCTTGAGGAGCACCCTGGAGTGGTTTTGGTGGTGGGAACGGGTGTTGGACTGTGGAAGCCCTGAGGTTTCTGTAGGATCACCCCACATCTCCCAGGCGTGGCTGAAGGCTCAGGGTGGGCTGTTGTCCCCTCACAGGGAGTTTTCCCTAGGCAGGAATTCTGTGTGGATTCTGGTTAGAGCTGGGGCCATGCTGTGCTCTTCTCTCTGATCAGCTCCTTTGAATCCATAGGATGAGGCCGTGTAGCACAGGCACACGAGCTGCCTCATCATCTGGGAGTTCCTTTCACTGGATGGATTCCCAGCTTAAGAGACTGCTGAAAGTCCATCGATGCTCAAGGCTTCTGGTAATTTGGCAGAATTAAGTCCTGACTTTCACAGATGTCATCCACATCATTCCTAGCAGTCTCCTGAAAGGCCAGCATGACATTTCTCTCGGATTTGGTGGCATTTGTGAGGGAGGTTGTACCTTGTTTCTGGTCCATCCTCAGCGTTTGGGGGTGCTGAGGGTGCCTTGCTTTGAATCCAGTTTTGGCAAGGGCCGTGTGGAGACTGACCAGGGATGTGTCTGGGCAGAGCTGGGGCTGCAGGAAGATCCCTGTGCTCCTGGAGGGAGGGAGGCTGTGCTGCCATGGCCTTTGGAGTGTCCCTTTGCTCTGCTCCTGCCTCTTGTCCTGCCTGGAGATGGAGTCAGGCAGTGAGGCAAGGACAGAGTTCCCCAGGAGGCAGCCAGGCTCCTCAGAGATCACACAGCAGCTTCACAGGCAGGTGAGACAGCTCTGAGACAGCAATCCAGGGGAACAGCTGAGCTTCCTGGCAGCCAGACACTCACATTGCCCACAGAATGGCCCAAAAGCAGTGGACTCCAGGTATGGAGTATCTCCCCTGACCTCCCTCCAGACTTGCAAGTGTGTCCCCCACACCGTGTCACTCTCAGGCTGTCACTGCAGGGTGTTAAATGTGCTTGTGTTTAGAATACTGGCTTGGAGCAGCAGAGAGAAATGGGACCAGAGTTTGCAGCAGGTTAGGATGAGTTGGGATGAATCTGATGGGATTGCATGCAAAGGAACCGTCCTCAGTCTGGGAAGGAGGCAGGGAAAGGGAAGATTGAGGCTTTTCCAAATCGAGAGAGTGCAGCTGGAAGAGGGGGAAGGATACAATGCAGGAGGTAAAACTAAGAATAGAGGAGTGTGTTATAAAGGGAAATCTGGGGCTGGAGGTCAGGACAAATTAGAACATGCAGAAAATGTACTCCACCAGGCCATAGATTTGTATTTCTGGAAAATAACTGAAGTATCTTCACGTGGGGCAGTTCTCATGGGTTTAGAGAAAATATCAGAACAGGTTCTCAAAGACACAGTCTTCCTTTGGCTTCTGAGCAGAACACAGGATTCAAATCTGGTTTTTGGAGCCCAGAGCCCCTGGAATTCTGAGAGGCACGGCGTTTCCTGCAGGCACCTCTGGGCAGCACAGCTTGATGGAGGGACAGCACCAGCAGGATGTGCCCAAAATAGTTTATTCTGATGATAATTGCAGAGAGGAGCAGCAAACCTCCCCAGGACAGATGGAGTTAGGAGTGGAAGGGCTCTGGAAACGGGCCATGGGTGAGGCTTGAGCAGGGGAAGGCAGTGTTGTTTTATTGTTATTACCTGGAGTGGATCCAGGCCTTTAACAGATGGGAGGATTTGCCAGTTTGGCTGTGCTGGAAAGCTGGGCAGTGGAGTCATCCATCCATCCATCCATCCATCCACCATCCATCCATCCATCCACCATCCATCCATCCATCCATCCATCCATCAATCCATCAATCATCCATCCATCCATCCATCA
>VXAX01005967.1:133493-170376 GCA_013399835.1 Leptocoma aspasia
GATGGATGGATGGATGGATGGATGGATGGATGGATGGATGGATGGATGATGGATGGATGGATGGATGGAGGACTCTGTGAGTGTTTTCACCCAGGTGGAGGAAGCATTGCACACACCTTGATGGCCTTGGGAGTGAGGCGGTGGTGGAGGCAGCCCCTTCGGATCCTGCACAGTGACATTTCCAGAGCAGCCTTGCACTGCAAACTCCCGGCTCTGTCTGAAGCAAGTTCCTGCATGCTGGCCTCATTTGCATGCATCAGGATAAATCTGCCTTGCCCGGGAAGGCTTTGACAACAAGAGCACTGCAGCTCCCAGTGCAAGGCAATGCTCAGATGAAAGCTGCTGGAGAGAAGACGTGGGAAGAGCAGTGAGCAGAGAGGGGAGATAAGGGGAGAGCCTGAGCTGGCAGCACACATGGAGCTGCAGCCCCAGCTCGAGGGGCTCACTTCTGTGCCTGCCCCACACCAGGGGCTTGGAGGGGGGCAATGACTGGCAGAGCATCCAGTCTGGCCAAATAAAAGGCATTAATTCCTGGAGGGAAGCGTCAGGGGGCTGTTTCACCTCTTGTTCAGGAGGTTTGCAGTGGAGGTTGACAGACACGTCTGGTAGCTCTGAGAGGCACTGAAGCAGCAGTAATGGTTGAGGCAGAGCTGAGGAGCTGCAGGGAAGCGTTGTGGGCATGTGGCTGGTTTTGCTGTGCTGCTCCTCGGTGCTCCCTCCCCAGGCACGTTCCTTGTCTCCTTGAGCTGCTTGGTTTTGGTGGCATTCGGTGTTTCCAGGTTAGACACTGGAGCAAGAATCACTCCCGGAGATCGGCAGGCCTAGAGCTTCCCACATTTCCACGTGTTCCAGAGCTGCAGGAGCCTGGACACAGCAGCACTCCTCAGCTGCTCAGTGGGTTACAGGAGGGAAGAGATTTGTCTTGGGAGGCAGATCCTGGGATCTGTGCTGAGGACCCAGAGCAGCTGTGCCGTGTCAAGTCATTGATCTGAGCGCTGGTGAGTCGCCAGTGACGGCCCCTCCAGCTCCTCACGTCGTGTTCCTCTGCTTTAACCTTTGCCTGCCTGTCCCCAGCCCTTCCTTCGGGCAGGTCCTGGCCTCAGTCACAGCAGCTCCATCTGGGCTAAGAGCTCTGTGGATGAGACACAGCTCTGGCTCCAAGGGTGGCAGGGGAGTGTGTCCAGAGCAGAGTGTTACTGACCCCTGGGTTCATCCAGGGCTGGCTCTGAGAGGCAGAACCACACACCCACACCCACTGAGCAGTTTCACAGGAGTTTTTGGGTTCTCTCTGTAATAAAGACACAGAAAGTCCATAAGCCTCGCTTTGTATGAGGGATTACGGCCTGAAGCAGCTGGAATCAGATCATGGCATTATTGTGTGTGGGCTGTACCTTCACCTCTGCATGTACAGAGTCGGTAGTGCATGGCTGTGGCCCCTGGGGCTGTGTGCATGTTTATTATTTTTTCCTGGATTTTTTTTGGCTTGGATACTCATGAAATGCCTGGGAATTATCCAAGTATAGTCATATCTTGTTGCAAATTTGGATGACCTGTCTACTTTCTTCATTCCCCTTAATTCTTGATCTCCCTTGTTATTCTTCCCTTCACCAGGAATCCTGCAGGAGTAGGTAACCCAATCCTACCCTGGCACAAGAAGACCCAATCCTGATCTCATTCACTCTCCTAAAACCCAAAAATTAAATCTACTGGATTTAGCATATTGATGTTGATTTCCCAGCTCCGCTGGTGCTTTCTGGATTCCCATCTGCTTGAAACTGGACGGAGAACTATTAATTCAGGAAACAGCAATTTGGGCTCGATGGGGATGTACTGACCTTACACCTTCATTAATACAATTAGTGCCCTTGGTTTGAGGAGGGCTCTCTCTGCTTGGACTGTGTGACATGAAAGCTCTGAGTCCCTCTGACCTGAGGTAGAGCAGCGGGCACGGGGGCGTGGGAGATGCTCTGCGCTGTCAAAAAGTTGTTTTTCCAGAAGCTGAGTCTCTCTTGTTTTAGGTTTCCCATTCAGTTGGGCTTTGGAGACCAGCCTTGGTTTAGCATTTCTGTTCCTCACTGTTTATGTCTTTTTTGGGCCCTTGAATTATGTAAGAGGAAAGCGAGTCACTGCAGAAACATCAGCCTGTGAAGGAAAGTTTCTGGAGCTTTTAGCACAAGGCACAACTGTTTCTCCCCAGAGTTTGGAGGGTATTTTGAGGAGGGATTTGAGCTTGATGGAGATGCCAGAGAAGGTTTGAAAGTATAGAAAATGTTTTCGTCTTCCCTTAGGTGCAAAAATGACTATTTATTCAAGATGAGAAAAAACTTCTTGCGGGTGGATTGCTAGAAAATTACGTGAAGGGCTGGAGAAACTTGGCAATGGGGATCTTTTTCAGCTTGATTTCTTTAATGGCTTGGTGAAATTAAATTTTCTTAATGTGGAGACTCCTGGAGAAGCTGAGCTTTGCCACATAACTTGCTCTGGTGAACCTGAACGTCCCTTTCTTTCCCTTAAAATCCAGAGGTGTGTGGGTTGGTTCTCATGACACAGATGTGCTGAGCTGTGGCAGAGGCTGGTACTGCGGTGTGAGAGAGGAGGATCTGCCGAGTGGGAGGCAGTCCTGGAGTAGGAGGAGGTGTTTGGAGGTGGGATTATGTGGGAAGCCACCACACCTTCTGCAGGGACGTGTTCGGGGCTGGTTCCCTGTTCCTCCTTCAGGCTTTGACACAAGCCACGTGCATCCTTCTGCAGAGAGAGAAAGGGAAAAGGGTTGAAAATGTCGTATCTGGCTCCTCCTTCCTAGTGAAGTGTCTGTAGGTGCTGGGAGAAGGTGGTTGTCCTCAGCAGGGCGGGCTCTGCCTGGGGTCTCTGCTATTTCACATTATGGAAAAGCCAAAATTCTCTCTTCCAGTAAGTGGAGGAGAGGGGAATCTGCCTTGACCTGCTGGTGAGCACCTGGCCTTGCATTCCTCAGGACCTGGTTCAGCAAAGTGCAGGCAAATCCCTGCTTTATTTCAGGTTTTGTTGGCTGGAGGAAGCTGGGATCTTGTTCTGCTTCTGAAATACCTTCCTTAGTACGGTGCTGAGATTTGGGTCTGATTTTACCCAGATAGTGAAAGTGCACTATACAGAGAGGTGGTTGAAGACTTAAATTTTCTTCAGAGGAAGATGTGGAATATTCCCAGGGTTCCAGATCAGCAGCCAGCAGGTCTGAGGTCCCTGGCAGCACAAGGCAGCAGTGTGAGGCTCCCAGGGAGAGCAGTGCCTGCTGCAGCTTCCAGCCCATGCCCAGGACAAAGCCTGGCCTCCATCCGGGGATCAAAGGCTGAGGGGGAGCTGACAGTGTGACATGGCCAGGAAAAAACAAGGTGTGATTCAGGGATGGATTAGAAAATTAATTTCCAGGAGAGATTAATGCTCTATCCCAGACAGTGCTGCAGCCTCGCTCAGACTGGGGCAGGCTGATGGCCAGCATTCCACAGGAGTGTGTTGGGGCTGGAACAGGGACCAGGACAGGGGAAAGAAGGATGTGTCTGTGAAGGTGAGCACAGAGTGCCTTGGCTGGCCTGGCAGGGTGCTGGTGGGGCAGGAACTGCTCTCTGAATGCTCTGAGGACAGAGCTGCTGAGCAGAAGTGCTTCAGGGGAAAGAACCAGCAGGTGTGGGATGATCCCAGCAAAATCCAGGCTCTTAGGAGGAGTGTCTGATCACCAGGCAGGACTGTGATGATGGAGAAACCTCCCTTGGGATGTCACAGGGCTGCAAATCCAGAAGGATGGAGGCTTGGGAGTGGAGATCCCTCGAGTCAGGGGGTGTTTGGGAGCCCCCCAGAGCAGCCTGGTCACTGCCATGGCTCACCGTGCTGCTGACAGCAGTTTGTGCCACAGGCTTTAAGCTGGACAAGGTTTATTGATAATTACTGATAATTATTTGCAGTGAGTGCCTGGGGCTGGGGACATGCCTGAGCTTTTTTCCTACACTCTCAGCTTAACCTGTTTTGCTTCACTTTGATTCCTGCCGAGGTTCTAAACTGTATTTGTTAAAGCATCGGGAAAATGGAGCCTGTGCTCAGACTGTGCTCACAGTAACTGGTCCTGATGTCACAGAATCCCAGAAGGATTTGGATTGGAAGGGACCTTAAAGCCCATCCATTGCCACCCCCTGCCATGGGCAGAGACACCTTCCACTATCCCAGGCTGCTCCAAGGTCCATCCAGCCTGGCTTTGGACACTTCCAGGAATCCAGGGGCAGCCACAGCTGCTCTGGGCACCCTGTGCCTCACCACCCCCACGGGGAAGAATTTCTTCTCAATATTCCCTTTAAATCCATGCTCCTTCATCTTAAAGCCATTCCCCCTTGTCCCATCACCACAGATCCTTGCAATATCCAGGTTTTTAGAAGTTTTTCCAAGTTACACTCTGCAGAGAGATGTCAGAGCCTCCGTGAGAGGACCAATCTGGCTGCAGCATGTCCCCAGCTCTGACGCCTGTTGTTGCGCCTGGTGCAGGGCTCTTGCCCACGTTCACTTCCAACATGGTGAATTCTGTGGTGCTAACGAGTGTTGCTGGGTTCCCATGGCAACCCTTGCGCTAATTAACTCACAGTAGCCAGGGAAAAAAAATCTGTCCTTACTGATGAGTTAATTTGACAGGATTGATATGGGAGGAAGAGTTGGGAATGGGCACTCCGAAGGTGTGTGCGGGGATGGGAGCTCGCAGTGCTTTGGATAACATAAACCTTGTGTTAGTCTGACCTTGCAGCTTTCAAACTGAAACCTTGATCACCATTTGGAAAGGGTTTATGTTTTGGAAGGAGTAAAATTATCCTGACAAATGTCTAAGAGCATAACTCAAGCAGTTACGCTTTTTTGTTCCTTTTTTTTTTTATTCTTATGACATTTTAACTCGGTTTTTTTGGTGTTTAAAAGATTAAATAAAGCCCAAGTCAATTTTAGAAGTCAAATGCTTGAAAGAATCAGAAAATGCACATCTAAAGACTACATTATTTTATGTCGGGAAAAAAGCACCAGTTCCGGAGGACTCTGCCCAAATTCCAGCCCCCTCTCCTGGCTCTCGCTCCAGTTCCCCTGGTAGCTGTAGCTGTTAGAGAGAGGCCCAAACAGAAACCATGGATCCAGCCTGCTGTTCTGAAATGCAGAGGAAATTGCCCCTTCCCAGCGTGGTCCTGGTGGTGGAACGGTGGCCTTGGAAGGAAATCAGGAGTGGGAAGAGCAGCCCCTGTGTGGTGCTGGGGATGAGTCATGGAGTGCGTTCCCATCAGCGGTGACAATTAAACTCCTTCAGCACTTGGTGCACAAAGCACTGGGTTAAGTCACAGTGTCCTGGCAAAATTCTTCCTTGGATAATTGTCCTCAGACTTGCTGAATGCTCCCCTCCTGCAGTTTTAATTAGCTGGAGCTGTGGCTCACCAGCTCCTGTGTGGTGATGGCCATGACCTAGCAAACTTTGGTGGAGGCTTGTGATCCCACAACTGCCTGCCTCGGACCTGTTGTGCCTGCAGCAATTACCTGCAGCCAAAAGGAGCCCTAGGAAATAATGGCTGTACTTGAGGGCTCTTTAATGAGGTTTCCAAACTCTCTGCTGCCTTCAGCACCGAGAGGTCCTGGAGTCCCAGCTGTTGGCACCTGGGGGGTTCAGACATTTGCAGGTGGGGACGGAGTGGTTGTTACACTGGGGCTACTGCAAGAGAATTTGGGGTGTCATCAGCAGGAAAGCTTTGGTTTTGGCTGATTGGTTATGGACTTGGCTGCTGTGGTGCATGTCCCTGGCTGCAAAGCAGGGACTGAGTGGGGACAGCGCTGCCATCCTGAGCAGCACGGAGGAATCCGCCTTTCCCCCTGTTTGCAGCAGGACAAACAGGGTAAGGACTGAAGGAGATTCTCCCATGAGACTTCAGCCTCTCCTGGTCTCTGGGCACTGCAAGGTTGTGCCTTTCCTTGTGACACATCTGTGCTCCTCTGGGAAGCCTGTCCTTAGGTACCTGTGCCAGGTGACAGCGTGCACAGGTCCCCTTTGCTAGCCACAGGTCCCCCCAGCCTGTGCACACCTGAGACAGCAGCTTTGGATGGACACAGGAGCTCCTGGAAAATGCGTTCCCAGTGTCCAGAGCTCACAGAAAAGTAGGTGCATTCATTTCCTCTTTTTAATGGTTGCCCCTGTGAAACAGAAGTGCTGCATCCAGGAAGATCTTCCTTTCCTTTGGATAGCTGCTGCTCCCTGAATACACCTGTGCCAAAGCCTGATACCAGCACCGAATCTGGATTTTAATTCCTCCAGCTCTAAGTGCAAAAAAATATTCCCAGTTCTTCCTCTGGCTGATCCCAGGGCCTTTGTCCAGTGCAGCAGTGCTCTAAACTGGCACTAGTGATAGTGCAGACACCCTTATTGCAATATTCTGTAGTATTTATAGATATATTCTTACTTAATTAAGGCTATTTTGGTCACTAAAGTGCTTTGAAACATTGGCAAATGTCCTCTGGATTTACTGGCTGGTGATTTGAGTTGTTAAAAGCTGCTTGAGGAACTGCATTTCCAAGGAGTGTAATAAAGAAGAGAGATGGGATTATTTTTGCCTTTTTAAGGAGAGAAAGAGGACGTCCCCAAGTACTTAGATACCTTTTGGGACAAGTGAATTCCTAGAAGGGTAGAAAAGGTGAGGCTGAACACCCAAACAGCCACAGCCTGTTGGCACAAAAGCATGGAAGGATTTGAAGGAATTGCCTGAAGTTTTTGGCAGCACTGTGTTCTTTCCAGCAAGGAGGCTGGGGCTGCTGGGGGCAGGTGGATCCAAAGTTCTCAGGGTTTGGAGAATTCTGGTTTCTGGTGCAGAGAGGGTCTCTCCCCTGGCTCTGCTCCCTCCAGCCTTCCTGGACTGCCTTGGGAAAATTCCTTAATGTATTTTATATTTCTCACCTTGCTGATCCTCTGTTTGAAATCCTTTGTTGGTGTTTTCCTTTCAGATGGTTAAAATGGAGCCTTTCTCCATTTCAGACTCCCAGCTCTCTCCATTATACATAACTAATACCTCTCTGGAACTATTGAAGCTGTGTTAGCAGGCTCTGAAATGGGAGTTTAGCTGAGCTTTTAACGGGTTTAATCTTTTCTTGGGTATTAATCCTTCCAGAACCTCTGATAAAATTTGTTGCTTTTTCTCTGAATGCCTCCCACGCTGTCGATATCTGTCTGGAATGAGTTGCTTGGTGCAGAACAAGCCATGGAGGAGGGAATGTTACAGCCTCCCATGGATCTTGCTCTCATTTCAGTGCATTCACGACTCCTCTCTGACTCCCTGCCACTGCTGCTCCTGTGATTCCTTGCCCTGGGAGCATCTCTCCCACTGAATATGGGGTTGGGATGAGTTTGCTTCCTGTTTATCAGCTGTTTCTCAGATGCATTCCCGAGGTTTGCCTGTTTGATATCAGCAGAGAATGTCAGGGAAGAGCATCACCTCTTCCACACTGCAGTGGGGATGGAAAGGTATCAAAGACCACAACAAATGTTGGCTTTGGTTTTTTGCACTTGTTTTTTATTGCTTTGTGGTGCATCACAGGATCCTAAACCTGTGTGACAGCAGAATCAGACTGTGATCCAGGTTATCAAAGACTGCAGCTGAACTGGACGGGAAATTATCCTTTTTTCCATCATATTGGTGTGGAAACGATACCATCTCCTGTGGGGTAACAGCAGGCTTGGGACAGCCCCTCCCACCTTTGTCAGCTCTGGGAAACACAGGATCTGAGCCAGGAAACCCACCCAGCAAACATAAACCCAAGGAAAAATCTCTCTATGCTTTTGAGATGTCCGAGTTCTCCCTGACTCCAACTGTTACAGATGAAATAGGAAGGAGAAGGGTTTTTTTTCTATCATGCCTGACCATGGAGGCCCTTGCCCAGTTGCTCATCCCACCCCTTGGCCATGTCTATTGCCACTGGCCACATTTCTGCAATGCCAGCTCTTTTCCATAGTTCTTCCTTTTGGATACACACCCTGGCTGCCCCAGCTGGGCAGTTCCAGGAAGGCAGCTCCTTTCTTGAGGAACACTGACCATAAAAATGATTGTGCAAATTTGTGAGAGTAGGATATTTTATCGTTTCCATGGCAATGCTGGAGGAGAGAAGAGCACTGAGGAGTGAAGTACGGAATAGCAACATAAACCTGGGAGAGACAGATCACATTCCATCTTCCCTGTTTCTTTTTTTCTGAGTGGGTCATAAAACAAAAGCAAATGAGGCAATTGGAACTCCCTGTCCATTTTCCTGGGGCTTGTTTAAATGAGGATTTACTTCAACTAAAAGCTCCTTAGAGCCACTTAATTCTTCCAGGTGGAGTAAATATCTAGGCCAGTAGTAAAAATTCCTTACAGACGTCTTCAGGAGGGTACTTAGCAAGCACTTTCCTGAAGAGAACATCCTGGACACCTTCAAAGAGCAGAATCACTTCTTAATGATGGTACATTTGATAGTGGGGCAGGACTTGGCATAGCCTTGGGAATATTTGGAACTTGCTCCAGTCATAGAGAGAGGAATGAAAGGGCTGCAGAGCAGTGAGGGTACATGCTTTCGTTTTCAGCTGTTAGTCAAAATAACTCTAGTTAAAGTTCTGTTTCAGAGATCTGGGCATATCTCACTATCAATCAATGTAATCTCCTGTGGTAGTGCATTCCAAAATCCCTGTGAATTCCCTGGGTGGATCCCTTTGCCATGCTTGTCCTATACATAGTGTGGTTGGTATGACCTGCCCACCACACGGAACATCTGAGGGAAGAGGGAAGCTCACACACTCAACTTCTGCTTTTAGCTGAAAAAAAAAAAGTATTCACACTGAGAAGAGCTGGAGATTTCCCATTAGGTCAGAATCTCCCACCTTTGTTATTTGGTCTCTTTTCTGGATATTCCTGTCCTAGAAGTACCAATCCTTTAAGGCATCCTTTCAATGTTTTGCATTGGGAAAACCTATGTCTGAAAGGAATAATAATTATATACTGGATCTAATTGAGTGTAGACTGCTTGCCAGGCAAATAATATATGGAATAGCTGAGGCTGAGCCTGAGTGGATCCTTGGATGGGAATTCCTTGGACTCAGCCTTGACAGCTCCATTTGGGCATGTTTTAATCCAGACCCAAGCTCTGTGTGCTCTCAAATCTCTCTGTACCTGTGTGTGCCAACCTCCTGGGCTGCCATTCATGCCTTACTCCAGTTTTGCTCTAAAAATAGAAAGCAGCACCAGAATTGTCCATCAGCCACCAGGGCTGTGTGTTCCTTGAAGGAAGAGCCCGAGGTGTTTGATGAACGTGGGCTTCCAGGTGTTCCCATGGACTTTGGTGTCACTCCTCACTAAGGACAAAGGCTCACACGAGGCTGGCTGTGTTCAGTTGGGTGCAGGAGGATGGCAGGGAAATCCCAGCCTCTCCCAGTCTTGTCCAAGCAGGGAACAGCAAGAACCTCTTGCAATTTGGGCTGTCCGGGGGATGGATCAGATGCCCACTGCCCCAGCCCAGGAATGCATCACCTCCATCCAAGAGCTGCCACTGCCCATCCAGTGCTGCTCCTGGAGGTACCTTTCCACCAAAGTTGGGATGCTTTGGAGGTCTGACTGAGAGGGAAGTTGGCTGCTTTTCTTCAGAGTAGGAGCCCAGCTGTCCGTGAGGCTCATGGATCATTTCTGAACTGAAGCCAGAGTCGGACTTGCATTTAACCTGCTCCTTCCTGGCACTCTGTGGCGTGGTGGCATCTGGTCAAAGGTTGGATTTGATGACCTTGGAGTTGTTTTCCAGCCTTAATGATTTGGTAACTGTGAGTGCTCCTGGGTCGAGAGCTATCCAGCTGCTATGAGTGATCAATTTACTGCCAGTGGTTATCCCAAACATGCAGGGAGGAGAGAGACCAGCCCAGGCAGGAGCTCTGCACAGGGAGCCAGGGAGGATGAGCAGAGCCCTGCTGTTCTCATGGAAACCACTGCAGGGTTCTGTAGATCAGGCAGTGGGACAGGCCAGGGAAAGGACAGATCTTCCATATCAGCACAGCCATGCATTAGCTTCACATGGGCTCTGCTGCTGCCAGTTCTTCTGGGGTGAATCACGTCCCAGAGGAGCTGCTTTCTACCCAGAGGCTGCTGGGGATTTTATACACACTCCATTTGCCTTTCCACTCAGCTTGGACAATTGAGTTTTTTTCAGGTTTGGGGTTTTTTTAAGCTTAGGTGTTTTGAAAGTAACATTTTGGTTCGCCTTTGGAGTTGCCATTTGACTTCTCTGTAGCACGTTGTGATTAGTGATTAATTGCACAGGGCATGTTGTGACTCCAGCCCGTGTCCTGGGGTGCTTGTCGCAGCAATGATGCACTGGGTGATTACTCACTCCCCTTAACCTGACAGCTGTATTTCTTCCCCTGACTGCTTAATGACCTTGGCCAGGTATGTGCCTTGTGTTTTGTTGGAGGGCGTTGGGGATGTGCAAATTTTTCTTTCCCTTGCGTGACCTTCATCCTGCCTCGGTAAGAGAAGGGAACTGTTCCATGAACAGATGGAGCGTTATTTCTAGAGGAAGGTGGATAACACAGGAAATTATTCATTCAAAACCCCTTCAGACAACTCAGATGTTTGCCCTGAGAGAGTGTTGCAAATCCTAGTGCAAATATGTGCTCGCACAAACCATCCAACAATCTTGAAAACTGCGTGTGAGTGTGGAAGTCATCCAGTCCCAGAGCAGAACAGTGCCAGGGGACTTAACTGAGCCATTAAGGAAATTAGGAATAAGCAGGATTTTAAGCAGTAGTTACAGAAGAGATATTTTGTAAGCCATGTGTAGGCAAATTAGACAAAAAAAGGTTGTCAGGTCATAGCAGGTAAAAAAGCATAGTGTGCAAACCAGTCTGGGAATGGATAATTCACTGCTAAAAGCAGCAAGGTTTGCTGCAAGTGGTGCTTGGCTCTTGTTATTCCTTAATGAATCGAATCTATTAGCCAGGGAAAACATCATGTTGTCTTGAAAAACAAATCGTATTTGCATGCCTCTTTCCCTGCATTTGTACCCATTTTAACACGAGCACACTAATTATGCTGTGGAGATGATTTTGTTATGGCAGAAATGGAGCTGAGTTTGCAGCTGTAACTGCGGAGCTCTGGAGTGCTGGAATAGGTACACAGGGAGAGATGCCTTTTAATTCCATTGCCTTTCTCTTTAGTACTGGTATCCCTGTGCTTCATGTGCAGCTTCACTGAGTGTCTCTGTTCCCTTGGGTGCAGAGGCAAACGCCCGACTTGGGGGCTCAGCAGCCTCCAGGCACCCATGGATGCCAGAGGAATGGTTGGAGGAATCATGTCCAGGGCCCAGTTTCTACACAGATGGCAACAGGCTCACGAATTCCCAGGCTTCCTGACGATGCTTCCCGATGCACAGGGAGCTGCATGAGTCATATTGCTCCAGCTCTGGTCCTTTTGGATGGAAATTATACTTTTAAATACATTCTGTGATTACATGCAGCGGCGATGGCTCGTTTGGAGGAGCTGGAATTCGAGCCATTAAGTTGAGTGGCTGCCATTATGTCCCGTGTTTGCCAACAGATAATACACAGACATACTTCATCTGTGACAGCTTTGCCCTCTAGACGTTGAATAGAATTATCTTGGTACAGAGCTGATCTCTCCAGCGCCATCCAGGTGCTCATTTCCTTGCACCAGGCAGCAAATGTGGTGGGACAGGGAAGGGACAGCACTTGCACGTGTCCTGTGCAGCATGACCTGGAGAGAGGGGAAAGGGACAATTACACAATGGATGAGGTGACATTGATGTCATTGGTGTCCTGGTGGAGTCCCTGCCTATCCCATCCCTCTGTCAGGGCTTTCAGGACTCCTGCCAGAGCAGGCAGCTGTGGGGCTGGGATGGGAGCAGGAAGATGTGGATGCTCATGGCTGTTCTCACTGTGCCTGGATTGCTGCTGGCTCCCTGAGCAGCCCAGGGGGCTGGGGGGATCTCCTGGGTCAGAATGTGGTGATGGCTTGGAAAAACACCTGATACTACCTTTCCGTGCTGTAGAAGTGTCATCCAAGCCATGGCCCAGCTGAGGCAGCGGGTTGTAGCCAGTGGCTGCCTTGAGTTATTCCTGTTGAAGGGGACATTTTGGCTGTGGCAGTTGTCCATGAAAACTGAGGAGCCATCAGCCAGCAACTTCCATTCATTCCTAGGCTGAACTCAGCAAAGCAGCTTAGAGGTGGAAGGCTGCATATCCCTGTGCTGATCTGGCCAATCCCTGTAATGGGTTTACAGGATCCGATGGCAATCTGCAGGCTAATCCCGTGCCTCTAACGAGCATCCAGTCCTTACCTTCCTGACGGGACAGCCTTTCCAGCCAGCACTGTCCCCTCAGCTTTTAGGAGGAAAACGTTACGGGAATAAGAACATAATGTCAGATCCCACCTGGAGCGTCGCTGTTGGAACCCAGGGACAAAGGTGAGGGTGTGACACAGTCCTGTGCTCTCCATTGCCCCAGGTGCTGCTTCCCAAAACAAGCAGGAAGGCAGGGTTTGCTCTGGGAATGTTCAGTGCTTTCCAGCTGTGTGAGTGAGGCAGGGCATGGGGCAGAATGTTCTTGGGCCAGTCCAGGACCTCGGAGAGCCAGAGGATGCCACAGGCTTTGGTGCAACAAGAGTCTCAAGGGGAGAAGCTGCTTTGCTCTCATCTCCTGGCTTTATCTCTTTGCAGTCCTGCCTGTTTGCCCTCTCAGGAGCTGGGGGGTGAAAGGTGAGATGTGGGTGTGAGATGTGGTTGCTGTGAAGACCTGAGCTGTGCCCGGCTGGGTTTGCTGTGCTCTTGCTGCCAGCATGGAGGTGCTGGATGGCAGGGACTGCTCATCCCTGTGTTCCCTCAGGATGCCCCATGGCTGCTTTATGGTCCAGGTGCTGGAATCCTGGAAATCATGAGGAAGACTTGTGGTTTTGCTGGAATAATTCTCATGAATATCATCATTTTGGTGGCAAAAGGTTTTGTCTGGCCATTTCTTATTTTGGGTGCTCATCCTGGTTTTTCCTTTTGCTACTCGAAGTGGAATCAATGGGATTTTTTACTGGGTGGCTCTTGGTTTTCACAAAAGCAGCTGGATGGGCTCTCCTTCCCCCTGGCTTGGGAGAAAAGGCTTTCACTGCCCCTGCAGTCACCCAAAGCCCAGGCTGGTTCCTGGGGCCAGGTGTTGCTTCTCCAGCCACTGCTCCTTTTGAGCTTCCTTTAATTAAATTTTCTGTGAGCTCAGGGTCTGTGAAACAGTTTGTAGAGGTTGTTCCCCTCCTCTGCCAACAAGCCCCTCCTGGACTGTGTCAGATGGGAGCTGCAGGGACTTACCCTGAGAAACCAGGAGGTGGGAACAGCAAATAAGGAGCCCAGGTGGTGAATTTAATCAGTGTAATACATTCATCTGGACTTTAATCCAGCCTGGGCATTGATTTGCACTAATAACATCCACCACTTTTTAAGTTCTGAGTTCTCAGTACTAAAAATACCCTTTTTTAATATTATCATGTTGGCCTCGTACTACAATACCAATATATATGGGAGCTATGCATTATTGAGGATTCCTGGGGATGTGTTTAATACATTGTGGTCCAACATGACACAGTCCAGGCCTCTGCTTCATTATTAAGTGGGGTTTAGAACACATTGCAGTGACTCACTCATGAAGGGGCTCTTGCTGCTGCTTCCCTGTTCTTGGCCATCCAGGAGTGATGTTCCTGGTTTGTCTTAATAGCCCTGCATTTGAATTCATTTCCTTCCATGATTTTTAAACCTGGCCAGCTATGTCAGCCTGCAGTGGACAAAGTATCCACACAGAGTTTTGTGGGTTCTGCTCCTGTCACTTCCTTCATTTCCCTGGGAATTCCTGGATCTGGGTGAGGAAAGTGGCTGCACTGGGTGCTCCTGGTGCGTGTCCCTGTGCCATCGCTCCTGCTGGGGACAGCTGCATAGCTTAGCTGTGTGTCACCAGCTTTGGGCTGGCTGGTGGCCCTTCTGCAGCTCCAGGGATACAGATCTCACGTCTGGGATGAGCAGATCCATGTGTTGTTGCCTTTGTGAGGAGTTGTGTTAAATAATTCAATCCACTGGGAGTAATTTTTGTGATTTTCTCCTTAATTCCTTTCTGCTTTGGAAACTTCCGTGTCCAGAGTAACAGGCGATGTACATTTTAACATAAATATCCTTTAAAACAAGGGTTACTCTTGCTTTCCTCAGAGCAATGACAATTCTATCTCCTGTCCTTGCAAAAACCATTCGGTCACTCAGATGAACTCAGTTTTCCCACAGTCTGCTCCATGGCAGGGAAGCTGTTTGCTTTCCAGTTTGAATAAGTACAGACTTTTGGGGTAAAATGAGCCTGGATTTTGCATTCCTGACATTTCCAGTCAAGTCTTGGTCATCCATGGAGGGGTTTTCAGGCTGTGGATTGGCTGCACCACAGCCATAGGGATGCTCAGGATGGTGTTGGTGCTGTTTGTCCACACTGTGTCCCTTAGCCCAGGGCTCAGCATTCCCCAGCAGCATCTTGTCCTTCTCTGTACATTCCCAGAGATGAATTTATAGCTATTTAGTAATGTTTATATCTATTTTGTAGTATTTATATTTATTTAGCAATATTCTGTTTGCTTATCTGCCTTACTCTGCCCCTTGGGTGACTGAGAGAGAACCGGCTCCCTCCTGATGCTGCTGTGGGCTGTACACGATGCCTTGATGTTACTGGGCCCAGTACTTGCTGGGCTGGGACTTTATGGGACTGGGAGACACCTTGGGAATGCTGCCTGCTGCCCACCCAGCCAGCGTCCTGCAGGCTCAGCCAGCGAGACTGGGCTGGGTGTAAATCAAAGCCCAGCTCCAGCCCCCTGGTCAGGAGGGATTTCAGTACAAATCCAGGTCTTTGAGGCTGTTGTGGCCTTGGCTTGGGAATGTCAGGAGTCCCTTCTGGGAGCAGGAGGCTGGGATTTGTGTGAGTATCTTAGGTTTGGATCTTGGGGAGTGTTTATTGTTTGTTGCTGAGTGCTGTGCTGAGGGATCTGTGCTGACAGCCCCTGCTGGCCCCGAGTCCACAGCACTGGCAGCTGCCCTGGCTCTGCTTGCTGAAGGTGCTGCTTGCCCTGGAGCAGTTCAGACTTGGACTTCCAGCCCCAACCTCATCATTTATCTGAGTTAAAAGATCATGGCAAGTGGTTATTTGTAATTACTCTCCATGAAAGATATGTCGTGAGGCAAGGGGAGGTTTAATGGGCCCCATGCACAGGAGGGGTTGGGAAGCGATTAGGGTGACATATGCTCCGTCCAAACAGCTCACACCTGCATGGGCTGTGCTTCAGTGGGGCCCCTCTGCCTTGTTACCACCTTCCATTCTCCTCCTCACTGCTGCCAGGGCTGCACTCAGCTCTCCATACATGGCCCTGCCTTGTGGCTGCTGTTATTAATAGGAATGACATGGGCAATAATCAAAATAAGGTGGAAAATGAGACTAATGCCGTCCCCTGGGCTCTGCTGTTGCAGCCTGGCTGAGGCCAGGTGATTTCCTGTCTGCCAGGTGAGATCTTCTCAAGAAGGTGTAAATCAATGAAAAACAGAACAGCCCAGTCCTAAGGAACCTTTCTGTCTGTACTGACTCTTCACATAACATATAGATAAATAAAAGATAGATAAAGCTTCCAACCAAGTGTGGCAGCCTTCCCAGAATATGGGATATGGGAGACTCTCACTCCAATCAGCCTCTTTCAGCTGAAATCCAGTCATTAGTTAGATTCATCAACGGGCTTGAAAGCAGAAAGGGAAATTCTTTGACTTGTGCTTAACCTTTGGGTGATTGCACCTCTTGAGAGAATGAGCAAATCAAGTGGAGCTGCTCTCCCCTGTGTTTGGTGAATGAGCCGTGGGGCCATTCACTGAGATTGGGCATTATTCACTTTGTATAATTCCTGACGAGAGGTTTAAAAATAAACACACCATCAAAGGGACTCTGGGGAGATTATGCAAGAGCAGGAGTGCAGCAGGATGGGCTGGGGTGACGTTCTCTTGTGCTCTTCCCTTTGTCTGCTCCGTCGGCTGAGTGACCCTGTCCTGGCTGGGTGAAGCAGCAGGATGTGGGACTGAAACACGGGATGCACTGCTCCCCTCCCCACTCCATGGGCATGGCTGTGCTGGGAATTCATGGGAGTGAATCCCAGCAGAGCTGTGGGTGGATCTGGGAGGTCACAGCAGATTCCCAGCCCCAGCAGCCTGTGCTGTGTTGCTGCCACTGGGGCAGTGTGAGGTGCCTTCCCTCCGGGACCACAGGGAGCAGAGCTGTGCTCTCCCTTGGCTGGGGGTCTGTGGAGCTCTGCTGTGTCCTGTCCTTCCCCCGAGCAGTGATTTCTTTGAACACCAGCTCTGTGTATCCTTCTTTGAGGCTGTTTTGGCTGCCTCCGTTGTGGAAGGGCCGGTGAACACAGTGTGGGAAATGCTATTGTGGTTTTACAGGGCTTTTATGTTGTCTGAATAAAGGGCATCTCTGTACAAGAACAATTTGAACAAATGGCATCCACTCACCGCATTTCTCCCTCTTCCCCTCACAGCCTGCTCCTATTCCTGCATCCTGCTCCTGTGGAGGAGGACACAGTTTATGTAATGCTGATTTGAAAGGGAACTACCCAGAGCTCTCATTTTTTACTGTTACAACGCTACTGATGCAGTAATAAATGATCTAATAGAGAAACACTTTCGTGCCTTAAGATTATTCATATTCCCAGAGACCACGGTCCTGGAAACTTTGAGGGAGGTGGTGAATGAAGATAGATTTATTTAGGGTTTTTTGGGAATGTGGTTCTTCATAAAGTGCATTTTGGATTAGTGAAAAGCTCTGTGCAGAAAAGGATCTTGGAATCTTGTTGTTGGCTTGCAGTGATTATTTATCCCTGGAAGAGGTATGGACAGGTGAGAGTGGTTTGAATGGCCCTTTTGTGCACGTTTCAGTCTCCATGGACCACTAAGCCCCTGATTTCTTCTTCAGGTTGGCCCACAAGAAGACAGTAAGTGTTGATGAGTTGGAAATATTTAGCACAATGTTGCAGTAGTGGCTGATTTCACTCAAAGATGTTTAATCCTCGACTGCCTCACTGCAGGCAGGGGCTGAGGTGGAGCAGATGTTCTTGTCCAGTTGTGCATCCTGGCTTGGAAAGTGAGCAGAGGCAGGGAAAATGCACCAGATTGGAGGCAGAGGCTCACCCGTTCCCCAAAATAATTTTCCAGTTGGTCCTGTCGTGTGGAGCTGGAGCGAAGTCCCTGTGCAGGGACACGGCAGGGTCATGGCTCAGAGATTGAAACCCTGCAGTGGCCTGGGAGAAGCTGTAACCCCTGGCTCAGAGGTCACTCTGGAAATGTGCTTTGGGAAACCATCCTAGGTGGTGTTCCTGGACTTTTTTCATCAGGATGTGCTGTGGATACAGACTGTGAGAGGCATTCCCCCTCCCTTCCTCTCCTTTGGCTTGTGTGGATTTACTCCAGACCTGCTCCAGTAACAGGGTCAGACAGATTCCACCAGGTCCTGTAACAGGGAGCTGTTCCTGTTATTTCTTTTATTCTTTATTTTCCTGCTTACTTTGATGGGGACATTTATTTGATCTTGATAAAGGTGCCACAAAGGCATGGCTGGAAAAGAAAATTGTAAAATCTGGAGTCAAACTCCCACTTTTGAGCACCTCCTTTGTATTCCTGGGAAGCTCCCATGTGGCATTAATGACACATTAAACCCTTTGGCTTTGGAAAGTGCAAGGGTAGAGGGAGACAGTGGGGGTCTTTGGCCAGATGGACCTTTCTGAGCTTTCCCAGCACTGGTGAGGACAGAGTTCAGCACCCCTGGCACACGCTGTCAGAGGTGGGGCCTTGCAGAGTCCCCCGAAACAGTTTTTTTTACTGTTTGTTGTTGTTGTTGTCATTTTATTTTGGCAGCACCTGTGATGTAATTCTGTATTTCCAGTGGCCACGTTCCATCCTGGAAATGACACCAGATGGGAAGGGAAAGCAAAATCCTCCCAGCCCTTCAGCAGGAATGGCTTCATTCCTTTCTGCTGGCTTTGCTCACTGTTGTAAAGCACTCACCTGTTGTGCTGGAACGTTGGGAATGTCTTGAAGGAACATCTGTACAGGGAGGGTTTTTGACTGAGTTATTGGGGGTTTGCTGTGGAAACCTGTGGGGAAAATCCCTGGGAAGGCTGAGGCTGTGGTCCTGGTAGTTCGGGGATAATACACCCTGTTCTTAGTGTGCTTACAGATGTGCATGGAATTAGAGAGAGCCTTGTCTCTTTGTCCTTTTTTTTTCCTCATTAAATTCATTTGTTTGTGGTGCTGGGATGTGGAAGTGGCCCCTCCTCTCTGTGCCCTGGAATTTCCCTTTGCCCATGGCCAGGTGTTTGTTGGATCAGTGCCTGGTGCCCAGCCCACACAGCATCCCAAGAGTTAATCTGCTCTTCTGCCCACTGAGAAAGTTTTTCCTCCACCCCAGAAAATGCTCTGCAGGCTCCTGTAAAGCAGGAAACATTATTCTCAGGTCTGTAATTCTCAAATGGTCCTGGGCATTTTTGCACTAATGTTACAAGGTGAAAGCATTGAGGAATTTCCTCTTCGGGCTCTTTACTTTGAACAAGGAACTGACAAGAATAATTGATTTTAATAGGAAGTAGGACTTCCACCTGGCAGACAGGCAGTGTTCAGGGGATGTCAGACTGAGTGTCCTTGTCACCTGCTGCACTTCTTGTCGCTGTTTCTCTTTTCCTATGGGTAGGACACTTTCCCAAATATCTGAGTCCTAATTTTTGTAAATTTACAAGGCTAAGATTTGTGAATTCCTCTGGTGGGCACAGAGAACATAACTTTATTTCCATCAACCTTCACCCTACAGAAAACTGCTGTGTTTGGGAGAGTGTGCTTTAATATTTGACTATTCCTATAGTGATTATTATTCTTAAATTCCATTCTTTGGTTTTGGCAATGGCCAAATCATAGATGGGATGATTAAGATGTGGGAAATGTAAACTTCTGCTTCAGCCAGTTAAACACAGAGTGATTTCTAGGGCATGATTCACCTGGCTGGAAGGTAGATTGCTGAAATAGCTGGGATGAATCACACTCCAGATGTGTCTCTTTCTCTTCACTGGCTATCAGGGAGTCCAGATGACTCCCTCAGCTGCAGTGTGGGAGAATCTGACTTTATGGCAGAGAAGTTCCTTTCAAGGTCTTTGGCTGAATATCTCTGACCACAGCACTAAGCCCAGCTTTGAAGAGAGACATGAACTTTCTGGAGTGAAGAGCTCCTGTGTTGAATTCTCTGAGAAAATAATATTTCATGCTGACCTTTCTCCAGTTTGTCATCTCCTGCTGCTGCAGATGTCAGGTTCTGTCTCCATAACCCTGCCCTGAGAGAGCTGGACGGCTCCACGGATGCAGCAAGATGTCTTGCAAGATAAATTAAACTGGATCTTTTCATTTTAGGCCCTGACATTCTCTCAATGGACTCAGCACGTGGGATGGCTGGAACTGCAGTTCTCACTGTCCTTTTGGTACAGGCTGAGATGGATTTGTGTTCCAAAAGGCCAAGGCTTGCTTGCAGGATGTGGATCCCTTCCCTGAGCTGAGAGCAAGGACCAGGGGCTGGGCAGGACCAGCTCCTGCTGGCACTGATCAGTGAAAACCAAGGGCTTGGTCTTTCTCCTGGAGATCAAGAAGCACCTTGCAAAGCCACCCCAGCTCCTGACATTCCCTGAAAGCACCTTCCAGAGCTGTGTGTTAACAGCACAGAGAGGCCGAGGTGTGACCCCTGTCCCTTTGTGTCCCTCTGCAGTCCCTGCCAGCCCTCGCCGCTGGCCAAGCCCTGCTCCTCAGAGCTGGGATTTGTGCCTCGGGCTCAGGAATGGATTTTTGCAAAGTAGGCTGGGAGGGTTTGAAGCACAGTCCCTCTGAAGTTTGGGCTCAGTGACGTTTCTGTGGCAGTTTGTGCCCAGAACTGGCTGTGTGTGAAGTGACAGCAGAGTCTCTGTCAGCTGAAGCAGAAGCAGCAGGAGCACGGCTCCTGCGTAATAGCTCTGTTCCTGGTTCCTCATCACTGCAAAAGGGACTAAAATACCCAATGGCATTAACAAAAGGAACAAGTGTCAGGCCAACCCGATTCATTTTTTGACAAGAAAACTGATTTTCGAGCCAAAGAGAACGTACTCTATTGCATTTACTGAGAGGAGCTGAAAGCAGCATCACTGTGAGCCATGGGTGGGAGGTGGCCATGGGGAAAGGAGGACATGTGAGGTATTACTGGGAGATCTCTGTGACACTGGAAGAAATATTTCATGCTGTTCCACAAATCTCTGGCAAGGTCCCTTTGGGAATAGTATTTGCAAATCTGGTCGTCTGTGTTCTAGAAAAATGCAGGCAGGGTATGTGGAAGCCTGAAAGGGCTGGTGAAATGCCTGGGGGAAGGAAAAGCTAGGGGCTGGAAGGGCAGAACTTCTTACCTGGGAAACCACACCTGGACAGCATCCATAAATACGGCATAAGGGAAGTACTGGTGAAGGAGAAAGAGCTCCATCCTGGCAGAAGAACAGATAAATGGTACCCGGTCTCAAATGTATTGTGGGGTTTCTTCAGCTCTGAAGTCTCATCCCTTCCAGATCTGTCCTGGGGGTCTCTGTGGTTTAAACCGATCCCTATTTATGAGACCATCCAGGAACTCTGATTGGGAGCAGAGCAGGGGGTTGTGAGGAGGCACTGAAACACCTCTGAGCATCCAGCTGTTGCACTGGGATCAGAAATCAGTCTCTCTAACTGTTACTTCTCCAGATGTAACTCTGGGGTGAGCTGGGGGTCTAGCACTGTCTGACTGCAGCTGCTGCTGGTTTGGGTGGGACCCTCTGGTGCCCAGCTCCCTCCAGCTCTGTCTCAAAAGCCCAGATGTGGGATGACCCCTCAGGTCATGGTCCTGAAGCAGGAGGTGCCTTCTGCCACGAGTTCAGCCATCACCCGAGGGCTTGTTCCGTGCTTTGGTTTTCTGCCTATCCCAGGACTTTGTGAGACTTGTGTGGACAGCTGCCCTGTATGACACACAAAGGGGACAGGTTTCTTCTACAGCTGATTTGGAATTAGGAGGGACCATTTGTCAAAGCGAAAGTGGGAGGAACACAGCTTTACTTTGGTGCCCACTGACTGGATCTGTCTGGGTTTTGAGGATGAAAGGCACTGCCAGGTTAAGCCTCGTAGGTCTTGCTGCTTTGTGTGACTGACTGTGCAAGTGCAGGGCTGGAACTGCAGCTCCAACTGTCCCAAACCCAAGGAGATCTGATTTTTAAAGGAAAGCCAGTCCAAGGCAAATGGTAAATTAGGCCCTTTAATCTGTTGACTGGATTGTCTGGATGACTTCTTGTTCTTGTTCTCTGTTGACGCTGGGAACCTGAAGCTGTGCTAGAAGGTCTCTTTCAAGTTCTCACAGTGCAGGCAGTGATTAACAGGGGTTTGGGGATGCCAGACTTCCATTAAGAGCTTCTACATTTGCATACCCACAGTAAGGGGTTATTGTCTGTGTGCTTTGTGTTCCTCTCTGAGCTGAGGGGACACTGTGGCTCTCAGAGCCTCGCCACAGCAAGGTCTGGAATGGTCACAGGGTTGAACTCTGTCCCTGTGAGCTCACACTGGGACTTGGAGGGAGCCCAAGTCCATGGTCAGGGTGTCTCAGTGGCAGAACTAATGAACAAGGCCCAGGATGGCTCTGACAGGCTGATTAGCATATGGGCAAAATCTGTATTTGCTGGGGCAGCCTCAGTGCTCAGCGCAGAATGCCTGCAGTGGGCAAAACATCAACACCATTTAGTACTCTTAAAAAACACACAGCTGTCGGTCAGAGGAGCAGGGGGTGTCCTGGGCATGGATGGGTGGCTGGTGGTGTGGAGGCCACCAGTGCTGGGATGATCCCTCCTGCCAGCACAGGAGTTTCATGGCTGTCACAAAGGAGACCTGGGCTGTGCTGGTGCAGTTCTGAGGCTCCATGAGCTCCACAGGCAGAGATGTTCCCGAGGTCCTGTCAGACACCAGGCTGGCCTCATCCAGTGTCCAGGGTCCATGATGTGCTCCATGCAGGCTGTCCCCACAGCCAGGCCCAGCAGGATTGCCGTGGGGAGAGCTCGGGCTGGGCTGTGCTGGGCCAGGGCTGGGGCAGGTCAGCAGCGTGTCAGAAGTGAGGGGTGTCAGTACATCACCAGCCCTAAAACAGGCAGCCTCCAGTTTCAAAAAAAGCCTTCTAAATACGTGCACTAACTTTGGATCTGCATGGAAAGCCTCCCCAAGCCTCTGACATTTCAACTGAAGTGAAAATTCCTTTGCGGGACGCCATCGCTCGTTTCTGCTGCTTTGGGAACCGCACGTTGTGTCAGTGGAATTGTCCCTGGCAGATGTGCATGTATGGAGGTGGGAGGGGAGTGCCAGGCCCTGGGGGACACCGACATGGCACCTGGAGCTCGCCTGGCGTGGTTGGGAGCAGGATGAGGGCAGTGGGAATGGCCAGAGCCGCGGTGCGAGGCTGGAATTGCCACGGCGATGTTTGGCTGCGAGCTTTGCTGCGTGTGCTGCTGTGCATGTGAGGGGCTGGGGCTGCGGGCGTCCCCTGACTCTGCTTTTCTCTCCCCAAGCTGATCACTGGTGGTTCCATTGTCAGTGCTGAGGCAGTATGGGATCACGTCACCATGGCCAACCGGGAGTTGGCGTTTAAAGCAGGAGACGTCATCAAGGTCCTGGATGCTTCCAACAAGGACTGGTGGTGGGGTCAGATCGACGATGAGGAAGGATGGTTTCCCGCCAGCTTCGTGAGGGTGAGTGATTTTCTGCTTTTTACTGCTCTAAGGAATCTCTGCCCATGCTCAGGACATGAAGAACTGAGCTCTTCCTCACTTTTTACTGTGTTTGTTCTCACTGATGCTGATTCCCACTTCTTTGCCTGTTTTCTGTCCAAAAACATGGGGGGCAAAGAAGGTTTCTGCTTGCTGCTGCCTCCCCAGCACACAATTTTTTCCCCTCTGGTGTAGCTCTTGTCTCTTCCCCCAGGTCTGGCCAGTGCCAAGAGTGAGAGATCCATGACTGGAACTGGAGCTGGGCTGCCCAAAAAAGTTAATGCTGTTACTCTGGCCTGGGATAACAAATTGTTATCTCAGGTTTTGTTCGGTATTTTGAGTCTGACCCTGCAGCTGGTGGTGGCAAAAAGTCTGGAAAATGGATTTGTGTCAGGTGTGATTGAGGTGAAGCCCTTCTTGCAGAAACACACTCACCTGTGTCACTAGCTGTGCTGCAGCTGGAAAGGCTGAACGAGAACAATCTCATTTTGTTTGTGTAATTTAAACATTGAAATATTCTGGGCCAATTTAACCTTTCAGTGCACTGACCAGTGCTGACTTCTTCGTGGTTCTAGGAAAATGATTTAACAGCCCTTTGGTGTGGTGTCACAAACAAACTGCGTATGGGAGGTTTAAGAATAGTCTGGAAAACACTGTCCTGTTTTTTTAAAAACACACAAAAAGCCAAATGAACCAGTGTCTTCAGGGCCCCAACCCATGGAGCACCTGTGCTGGCTGAATTCCCCATCTCTCCCTACACTTTTCAAAGGCTGGGAGGATGGTTTTAGAAACTGTGGGGAACAAAGAAGAGGGAAATCAGTGAATCTCAGACACATGTCTGGAACAAATCCTGGATCCTCATCCTTGGTGCTGAGGGTCACAACAGTCTGACCAGGCAGGTTTCTTGCCTGCTCTCTCCAGTATCCCAATGAGACCAGTCCTTCCATCAGTTCTGCAGGAGGCTGGCCTGCCTGTTCCATCTGGGAATCACTTGTTGAGGGCAGGCAGGGACCAGACACCTGCCCTTTCCCCTCCCAGAGGGGAGCAATGCCTGGCTGTGCTGCCTTAGTGAGAATTAATATTTAAAAACAAGAGTTCTGGCCCATTTTGTCTGCAGGTCTTGAAGGGAGGCTGGAGGGAAAGATTTGCCCCTCAGGTTTCCAAAGCAGCTGAATAAGGAATGAAAGAACTGCAAGAAGAGCAGATGATCACTCACATCATGAGGAGGCTGCGTTTTTCTCTGTTGTACTTTGAGCCCTGCTTTTTTAAGATGATGCCAGAAAACTGCCTGATTTAGCCTGGGTGTTGCTAGTTTTACTTGCAAAATAATTGCTTTTCTTTATATCTACATTTCTATTCTGCCAGCACAGAAGGAAAAGGGAACAATATGTTGCATAGAATATGAATAGCATTCAAGTGAGGGATGTCAGACAGGCCAGACAGGTATAAAGCAAAATAGGATTAATTTCAGGACATTTTAGACTTCAGGCCTCTTGTAAGTACTAACAGGAGTGCAGGAGAAGATCACTGCACAGTTGGGTTCCTCTCAAAGTCCTTTGAATCACTTCTGAGGACAGAACTGGGCTGGGAACCCAGTTTGCAATGAGATGTCTGACACTTCTTGCTCTCCAGCCAGATCATCTGAAAACCTTTGGCAAAGCATTTGGCACTCACGAAATCTCATAGCAGGGAACTTCACATTTGCAAGTGGAGAGGAAAACAGGAACCTGCTGATTCCTTTGGCCTCCTTTACATGACAGCCAGGGGTAGAAACAAAAACACTCCTGAATTCCCTGCATCACACAGCAATTGTTGTCTCCCTGCTCACACCTGCACTAATCCTCTTAGTAGCTTGGGACTTGGATAGAAGGAAGGTGGGGAGAGGAAACCATGGAGGTTTGGGAGCTCAGGAACTTCAAAGGAGAAACTGGAGGGATAAAGCAATGTTTTCTGGGGGAGGGGAAGAGAAAGTACAGCATAGGAGAAGTAAAATTTGGAGTCAGCAGGGAATGGTGAATGATTTCTGTAGGGAGCTGCTGCACTCAGGGAGAAGGTTATGAAAACCCCTAAGTCAGAAGGGTGGATAAGAACTCCAGAACTAAATTTAAGACCCAGCAACGAGCTGGGTTTAGACAGATGAAGGTGTCTGTGGTGTATTTTAGTGCCTGATCTGAGCACACTGGACACCCACAGGGTGCAGCCCTGGTTGCTGCACAGTGTCTTTGAACATCCTGTCAACTTCCAGTGGTCTGACAGGTTGAGAGGTACAGCTGAAAAAACCAGCAGGAATTTCAAACAAGATTTCACATTTTTGTGGTGGTAATGCCACTTTTTTCTCCTCTGTGGATGGCAGAACCTTGGGCTGTCTGTACATTGTGGGCTACAGATGAGTTTTTGCATAACCAGCACATTGACACTGGCTCAGAAAAACGGGCTCAGTGTTCTAGGGAGGGATTTATAGCAGAGAATAACAGTCCAGGGCTGCCCATTGTTGTACCTTGAGGTCTCCTTTAGAAAGCACAGCAAGCCTCAAAACAAAGGTTTGATTGCAGAGCCCCTCATCAAGGCTCCTAAACAGCCCAGGTGAGACACTCCACACACACACAGAGGAAATCAAATGGCTTTGTGTTTGGGCTCTGACATATTTCCACTGCAAGAGAAATAAAAGGAGTTAAGCTTATGGATGCTGTGCAGTGGAATCTTTCCTCAGAGACATGGCAGAGTGCCCCTGTCCTGGGCAGAGAGTGGGATTTATTCCTGTGTAAAGCTCTCCTTAGTCTCTTTGGATACCAGACAGAGCTTGCAGAATATATTTCTTCTCACCTCAGCAATGCTGAGTCTCCCTTCCTTATGTTACTAAGCCAAGGTAAAGAGCGAAACTGGGGCTCAGGAGCTTTTACTGCAGCTTCTTGTAGTGCCTGGTGACTGAAGAAGGGAAGAAATGGTCCTGCCAAGGCCTGAGCAAGGAGGGGGTATAAAATCTTCATGGTCTCCTCTTCCAGGAGAAGGTGCAGGAGTGGAGAAGTGCAGGGGTGGCAGTGCTCCATGTTCTCTCTCACCACTGCCTTGGTTCCCGCAAGTGTTGTAATTTTAGATTGATTTTCCTGCTGAAAAGCTGCCTTTGACCCACTTTCTCTTCTGCTGCTAAAGGAGAAGTGCTGGATAAATTAGAGTGAGCTTTTAAGGTGCTGTGGAGAAGGAGACCCTGACCCCAGAGCCTGCTCCCAGTGCCTGACAGCTCATGCCTTTACTGGGCAGGTGGGTTTAGCTTTTAGCTGTGCCTGCGCTGTACTGCAGGTGTAATTCCCCATTTTGCTGCCCCATCTGCTTCTTTTTGCCTGTAAAATCTGATTGTATCTTGTTGAGTGCATCACTCACCTGCTTTTCCCCCACTGCAGCCCTTGCATTAGCATTCCCTCAGAGCTGGGGGCATCAGATTTCCCAAAGAAAGAGGCTGGAACTGAGGTGTCCTCACCTGGGATGTGCTGCAGTGCCTGCTGCAGTCAGAGCCTTCTAAAGGAGATTTGATTCTCCCGTGGCAAATCCAGCTTAAAAATAGCTGTGCTGGAGGTAGGGCCCAGCACGGGCAGCACTGCTGGGGACAGGCTAAGTTTGGGGTTTCCTGAAGGCAGGGAGCATTTCAGCATCCCAGGGCTCTCTGTGCCACCTGCAGCTGAGACAGGTCCCCCAAAGGGTCACACACTGGCACTGTGCCCTTCCTGGACAAGCTGGTTTGAAGGTGCAAACACAGAGTTGTGAGGCTTTTCTTTGAGTCAGGCAAACCAGGCACCAATCTCCACAGCCTCTTCCAGGCACAAACCTGCAGAGCTCCTTCCCTGGCCCTGCCCTTCCTCAGCTGGCAGGGCTCTGCCGTGAGCTCTGAGCTGCTCTTCCCACCTGTGTGTCCCAGGTACCAGCACTCAGCAGGGATTGGCTTCTGCGAAATGGGAGGGCTGAGCCCTGATTCCCAGTGTTCTCATGGATATAGTGGAGCACATCCAGTTTGCTGCAGTGTCCAAGCAGCTTTTGGTTCCTGCAGGAGCTGCAGCCCCTGGGAATCTGCATTTGGATTGCAGGGAAGGAGTACAGGGCCTGGTCTCTGGGGCTGTTCTTGTTCACCTTTCAGGGATACAGAGCCTGAAGCTGTCCTTACAGAATCCCCCATTTTCTCCTTTTCCAGAAATGGGTAAAGGGTGTTTCTCACCTTGGGTAAAGGGAATTTCTGAGGCTGGGAATGAAGAGTTTTAGAGAAGAGAGGAAGAGCTGAAGAGGCTTTGCTAAAGCTGTGGGGAGTTGGAGGGAGGAAAGAGAAGGTATCAGAGAGCCTGTGGGCTGGAAGGTGTGAAGGACACTGAGGCTGGAGCCAGATTACTGAGGGAGAAATTCAGGCTGTGGAAGAAAAGAGTGGTAGGACCACAGGAGGGGAAAGCAACTTGCTTCAGCTGCCTTTCCTTCTGCTGCCAAATGTCCTATTCCTTGTCTGGAAGGAGATGCTCTGTGCTTCCCAGCAAACTGCATCCCACCCACATTCCCAGCCCTCCACGGCTGGGACAGCTCCGGGGGACACACAGCATCTCCTGCCAGCTCCTCACTCCTCCTGGAGGCTGGGCAGGGGGAGCACCTCGGCAGGGCCCAGCACAGGCTGAGCTCCTCCTGAGGGCTGCGAGGCTCAGCCTGGAGCTGCTGCTGCTTTACCTGTGCAAAGCTCTGCACCACGGGCCCTCCTGGGCTGCAAATGGGCAACTGATCTCCTTAATCCAGCGGGGTGGGAACGGGACACTGCACAGCGTGGGGATGTGACACTGCACAGGGCGGGAATGGGACACTGCACAGGGTGGGGATGTGACACTGCACAGCCTGGGAATGGGACACTGCACAGGGTGGGGATGTGACACTGCACAGCCTGGGAATGGGACACTGCACAGGGTGGGGATGTGACACTGCACAGCCTGGGAATGGGACACTGCACAGGGTGGGGATGTGACACTGCACAGCCTGGGAATGGGACACTGCACAGGGTGGGGATGTGACACTGCACAGCCTGGGAATGGGACACTGCACAGGGTGGGGATGTGACACTGCACAGCCTGGGAATGGGACACTGCACAGGGTGGGGATGTGACACTGCACAGCCTGGGAATGGGACACTGCACAGGGTGGGGATGTGACACTGCACAGCCTGGGAATGGGACACTGCACAGGGTGGGGATGTGACACTGCACAGCCTGGGAATGGGACACTGCACAGGGTGGGGATGTGACACTGCACAGCCTGGGAATGGGACACTGCACAGGGTGGGGATGTGACACTGCACAGCCTGGGAATGGGACACTGCACAGGGTGGGGATGTGACACTGCACAGCCTGGGAATGGGACACTGCACAGGGTGGGGATGTGACACTGCACAGCCTGGGAATGGGACACTGCACAGGGTGGGGATGTGACACTGCACAGCCTGGGAATGGGACACTGCACAGGGTGGGGATGTGACACTGCACAGCCTGGGAATGGGACACTGCACAGGGTGGGGATGTGACACTGCACAGCCTGGGAATGGGACACTGCACAGGGTGGGGATGTGACACTGCACAGCCTGGGAATGGGACACTGCACAGGGTGGGGATGTGACACTGCACAGCCTGGGAATGGGACACTGCACAGGGTGGGGATGTGACACTGCACAGCCTGGGAATGGGACACTGCACAGGGTGGGGATGTGACACTGCACAGCCTGGGAATGGGACACTGCACAGGGTGGGGATGTGACACTGCACAGCCTGGGAATGGGACACTGCACAGGGTGGGGATGTGACACTGCACAGGGTGTGACGCTGCATGGGATGTGGCACTGCACAGGGCTGCAGACAAGGACACAGCCCTGGAACCAGCTCAGGGAGGCAGGAAAGGGAGCAGATCCTGTGGGGATGCCGAGCAGGGCAGTGTGGGTGGGTTGGAGAGAGTCCTGAGGCTCTGTGCTTCCATGGAGTTTTGCAGGCTATTGGAGCCTCTGGCACTGTAACCCACTGCACTGCCCACACCTGTCCTGTACAATCCACATTCCCTGGAATGGCAGCAGCTCTCTAAAGGATTTGTCTGTAGCATTAATCTGCCACGTGGTTAATTGGGAGCGAGAATCCAGAATGGCACATTATCTGCTGGTTTTGTCCTTGTGAGTATCCAGAGGAAGCAGGTTAATAATCCAGCTAGCTGGTAAAATGTTTGCTTTATTGTGGTTTCTGATCATTATGAGGTGATCAGGCCTCAGTTCCTATTGAAGGAAAAAGTCCTCTCCATCCAGTGCCTGCACTGAGCAGGGTAAATCTGCAATAATTGCAGGTCAGTGATGCTGGCCCAGTGCCATTGGGTGATTCCATGCACCATTTGGGTAAAGCTGCAAGCTGATAAATTGTATTTATAGAAATTTTATATCATAGAATCACAGACTGGTTTGCGCTGGGAGGCCCAAAGTCCACCCAGTGCCACCCCTGCCCTGGGCAGGGACACCTTCCACAGTCCCAGGCTGCTCCAAGCCCCATCCAGCCTGGCCTTGGGCACTGCCAGGGATCCAGGGGCAGCCACAGCTGCTCTGGGCACCCTGTGCCAGGGCCTGCCCAGCCTGACAGGGAACAATTCCTAATTCCCAATATCCCATCCATCCCTGCCCTCTGGCAGTGGGAGCCATTCCCTGTGTCCTGTCCCTCCATCCCTTGGTCCCCAGTCCCTCTCCAGCTCTCCTGGAGCCCCTTTAGGCCCTGCAAGAGGCTCTGAGCTCTGTAACCACCTTGTCACAGGTCACTGAATGTGTCAGGCACGCTCTGCCCTCAGAGAAGCTGTGGTGGCTCTCACCAGTCACCTCCTTGTCTTCCATGTGCCTGAACATATTTTCCAGGAATGTGCTCCATGCTCTTGCTGGGCACTTAGGTGAGCCTGCCTGGCCTGTGGTTCCCTGGGTCTCCTTTTTTCCCTCTCTAAAAGGATATCAGTCCTAGAGAACATGAATTAGCACAGTGAACCATCAGCTCTCCCTGGCTCCCAGAACTGGTCCTTAGGGAAAAGGGCCTTTTTTATTCGATTATTTTACTTTTATCTGCCTCTGCAATTCTTGCATTACACAAGAGCTGGTCGTGGCTTCCCAGTTAGGGTTGAATTTTGAAACAGGACTGGGAGCCTCACAATAAGCCTGTTCCTCTCCACGTGGAGGGGGCTTTCAGTGGGAAGCATCACGGAGGACCAGCATTATGCAACTTGATTTTTTTTTCTGTAGTTTTCACTGATTTAATGAATTCTTGATACAGAGTGCTCAAAATGGCTCTCAGGGCTTGGTGGTTTGGCTGCTGGGCCTTTTTCATGGCCTGGGGGAAGCCCTCCCAGTGCTGTTTTATTTTACAGCCCCTGATGTTTTCCATTGCAGAGGTGTTTAAAGAAACCCTGGATTTATTATTGTAGGGCTCCCTGGAAATCCCCACAGGGATGGCAGCCACCCATCCTGAGCTGGGGAGCTGGGAGTGCTGGAGAGATGGGATGAAACTGGGAGAAAACAAGAGTTTTGAATCTTTTTTTCTAAAAATGGAGCTATTTGCACTGAGAGGGAGGGGCAGCTGTGCATTTATGTCCATTTGGAAAGATGGGGCGCAGACAGACCTTTTTCCAGGAGCATGATCTCAGCTGTTCCCCACAGGAAGGAGGGAAATTCAGGCATTTCAGGCATTTTTGGGAGCCCCATGTGTGTGAAACAGAGGGATCACCCTGTTAGAGGTGCCAGGCTAAAACAGGAGCATTTGCAGCTTTGTCCAAATCAGCTCAATCTGACATTTCAGAAGTTTTTGGGCAAGGCCAGCATCTCCCCAGAGTGGCTGTGCCACCTCACTGTCACCTGCAGCTCCATCACTGTCAGTGAGGCTCAGAGGATCCAGCCTGGGGTGGTGGCACTGGGACAGAGGGCACAGTTAACCCCTGAAGTGCCACCTTCCCTTGGCCCAGCACGGCCCAGCTCCTCCCCAGTGCTGAGAGCTGGGGGTGCAAACCCAACCCCAGGTCTGTCTCACCAGAGTGCTGCTGAGAGTCTGGTGATGCATTTCAGTCCATATTTCAACAGCTCCGTGAGTTTTTCCATGATTATCCCTGGGTTTGAGTGGGGAAACCTCCTCCAGCTGCAGGGACTGGCCCAAGGTCAGTGCCAGAGCTGCCACTGCACCTCAACTTCTATTAGTCATGGTCCCGACTTCAAATGATGCCCTGGGAGAAGGATCCTTGCCAGAATTTCAGAGAACTTCAGAGGTTTAGATGGAAACAGGAGTGTTTGAACAACACAGTGGGATTCATCCTTCCAGCAGCAGAGGCTGGAGAGCGCAGGGTGGAAACACCTTCAGCTTCCTCTGGAGCTGATAAAATTGTTGCATTTGTTTTTAATCTAAGGCAAAAGTCATCTAGACTAGAACTGTATATTTTTTCCCTTTGGGAACATGGATCCTAGCAGGAAGGAGCAAAAATTTCATTAAGGAAGAAAGCAGGACTCCTGAGATTCGCAGATGAGGAAGGAGGGAATGTTCCTGCTGTGCACAAAAGGCAGCCTGAATTTGAGGAATCAAGAAAGTATGTAAGTTTGCTATCTGCCTTGGAGTTTCAAAGCCTTTAGGATTCATGGCTCAGGCTTACACACACATGCCTTGTAATGATTAGATCTTTCTGGCTTTTTTTTTAAGTGAAAATCAAATTTTTTCTCATGATCACCTGACTCCAGGAGGTAGAGCTTTAAAAATACGCTCTGCTGCCAAACTGGCAGGAATGTCATCAAGCTTGGTAACAAGCTGTTCCAGTTGGGTTTGGGAAGGCTGCAAAATCCCTTTCTGTAGGAGAGGAAAAGCAGGGTGGGAAGTTATTTTAAACTTCAACCAACAGGGTTTAATCCCCACACTGGTCCTGCTGGGTTTTCCACATCTGTTTGGTTCAGAATGCCAATGGAGCTGTCACCAGGACATATCCCTTGGAGGACTCCCTGTGCCATTCTGTCCTTCCCAGGACCCATTTTCCCTTCTCAGGGTGCCCCCAGGTTTTCCCAACACTGAAATTGGTGGCACTGATGTCAGTAGTTGGCCCCCGAGGTCACTTACTCCAACAGGGACATTGCTCAGCAGCAGCACTTGTTTTATTTATTTATGTAAGTTTTATTTATTTTTTAATTTATTTTTCAGCATCAACCACTGCTCATGTTTATGGGGTGTTGCTCTGCCTCAGTGGACCCCAAACCTTTTCCAGAGGAGGGTGGGTTTGCTGAAGAGACACTTTTCTAGCCAACTTTTGGGTGGTTTTTCTGAATAACAGACATTTGTTTCAGCATGCCAGGAGAGGTTTTCCATGCTGGATTCCACTGTACTTGGTGGGATTGGATCACCAGCTCCCTACTTTCCCTCACAGTGACCCAGGGCTCAGCCAGGCCTCCCAGTGCTGATGGAAATCCTACAAACCCCTTTTTTATCCCCCAGATTTGCAGCATCATTAACACCCTGCTAAAGAGATGGGTTTGGGTTTTTGGTGTTTTTTGGGTTTTTTTCTGGCCTTTACAACTCCCTGTGGGAGGGCAGAACGTGGGAGCTGCAAGAGGTGGTTTAGCAGAACAGCTGCTGGTTGGGAATGCAGGGAAGGAGCAGGGGCAGGTTTGGAGGTTTTTACTTTCCTAATTTACAGGAACACTGCCCTTTACAATCTGTGCAAAGCCCAGTTTAAACTGAATAATGGAAAAGCAGGAAACACTATTAGCATTGAAAGGAAGCCTGAAGATCAGGTTAATGATGCTGCCTGGTTTCCTTGTACTCTGTGTGTGGACAGTTCCACTGCTCAGAGGAAAATGTATTTTTAGGTTTGAAAGTCCCCAGGATTTGGGGGACTGAGGAGAGAAGTTGCTTCATTTCCATCACAGCTGAGGTGGTCTGTGAAAGACAGGGGTATTTCTGTCAGCTCTAAGCTTTATTTAATGTTTGTTTACAAGCTACCCTGAGTGCAATTTGAGTCAATCAGAGTTATTTTAAGCAGGTTTTGTGGGAAAAAGTAACAGAAGGAGCCCTTGATCCGTATGGTGTGTGCAGAGCACAGGCTGCTTCAGACACACAGGAGAGAGTTGGAATTTGCAATTTCTATGGATGTTTTCTATCTGATATTGGAAGGAAGCTTCAGTATGCTGAAAACACACAGATCCTTTTCCACTGCTGTTTGTGATTTTCAGTGCCCAGTGCACCTGGCCCAAGCTGCCCTCAGCCCCCAGGTTTTAGGAGACTTGCTCAGGGCTGTCCATTCCGTGTGCTTTGGGGATCCCATGGTTTGGGGATCCCAATCCTGGGATGCTGAGATGTAGGATTTGCATGAGCCAGGAAGGCTGTCCCTGTGAGGAAAGCTGCTGAGAATTTGCATCAGGGCTCCTTCACAGCCCCTGGCCTGGGAGGTTACAGAGCTGCAGAAACACAGCCCAGAGCTGATGTGCACTTCAGATCTCTGAACCAGCCACATCTCCACTTTGAATCAGACCCCTGGGAAGGGTTTATCCCTGCTCCCAGAGGATCTTCCCGATCAGAGAGACCCCAGCTGGAGGTGGCAGGAGCTGGGACAGCAGTGCTTGCCACCAGTACTGCAGTTTTCCTCAGGCTGCTCTGTTTCACTCGTGTCTGTCTCGGTCTGGAGCTCTTGGCAGCATTCATTCACCCTGTCACTGGATGATTTTATGCTTGGGGTCAAAGAGCCAGCACTGGCAATCCCCTCAGAGATGCAGAGTGCGTGGGGAGCGTTTGGGGCTGGTTGCACCAGTCTGGAACTGGGCACCAGTCTGGAACAGGGCAGTGTGTGCTGGGAGCTCTGTGCACACCCCGGTGGGGTGAGGAGGGGTGGATCCAACATCTCCCAGAGCCGTGCAACCCTGAGCCAGCCCGCTGAGCTGCTGCTGGGAATAATCCCTTTGCTGTCCCCTCTGTCCTGCAGCTATGGGTGAACCAGGAGGATGGGGTGGAGGAGGGAACCAGCGAGGTGCAGAACGGGCACCTGGACCCCAGCGCCGACTGCCTGTGCCTGGGCAGGACCGTGCAGAACCGCGACCAGATGAGAGCCAACGTCATCAACGAGATCATGAGCACCGAGCGCCACTACATCAAACACCTCAAGGACATCTGCGAGGTACCTGGGGCTGGGGCACAGCTGGGGGCTGGCCTGGGTCTGTCCCCACTGCATCAAACACCTCAAGGACATCTGTGAGGTACCTGGGGCTGGGGCACAGCTGGGGGCTGGCCTGGGTCTGTCCCCACTGCATCAAACACCTCAGGGACATCTGTGAGGTACCTGGGGCTGGCACACCTGCCCATGGTGGGGGGCTGGCAAGGGCTGAGCATGGGTTTGTCCCTGGGTGATTTGGGAACAAGCTGAAGTGTCTGAGGACTGTGTCTAATGGAGGAGCAGCATCTGTCAATATGTATTGACAGTTCTGAGAATTTCCTGCTGGATCTGATAATTCCTTTAGTTTGTATTAACCAAAAGTGCAATTTCCTGACCTTTATTCCATAGCTCTTTGACTAAAACATGATGAGGTTGAGATCCTTCAAGCAGTCCTCTTAATTAAAACCCAATGCCATCTACTTTTGAACTTGTGATTGAGGAAATTAGGTTGTAATTAAACCAATCAGTTACCCATGTCATCTGTGCCTTTCATGTCAGGTTCACAATTTCCCCTGGCTCAGGATGGCCCCCATTTGCCTTTTTTATGGTGAGACTGAGGGCAAAATGTTTCCACCATGGGAAATGAAGAAGGAAACCAGCAAGCAATGGACTTCAGTGACTGACCCCACAAATCCCCAGCTTGGTTCTTGTTCATTAGGTTACAATTAACCTCTACAATCCCTTAAGTTCAGGATTAGTGCCCTGAGCTGAGCCCAAAGTGCAGAGCTTGTGGTGCTGGGTGTTTGGGAAGGGGAACACACAGCTGTGCCAGAGAGTTTGGGCACTGTGTGTAGAGATGTCCTTATCACTGAGAGGCACAAGTTTGTTAGCACTGAAATCAAAGTCTGGGGATGGCTTTCAGCACATCCCTTGCAATGTTTAGGATTTAGTGAGCCTGTGCCCAGTCAGTGTGGTGAAGCCCCTTGGGAATTGTGCTTAGAAGAATGTCTTCTTCCCTTCATCCTTGCTGCTTTTCTCCCAGCAAGGCAGAGCAGCCATCCAAAAACCATCTATGACACTTTTCAAATATAGAAGAGCCTTGGGATTTCAATTTGGAAACAAATGAGCTTAATTTCAATGTGCTATTTCGGTCAGAGAGCTTTGCATTGGAGAAGGGAAGAACTGCAGACACTTCTCCACATATTGTTTCTTTTCCTGCATTTGCACTTCTCTGTTGGAAACAAAAATAAAAGAAACTAAAATAAACCTTAACTTGCACCTCCAGCCATGTCACCGTGTTTCTGCCAATTGGGATTCTCAGGAGGTGCAGACAGGTTGAGGTGCAGTGGGGGAACAGTGATTTACTACCCCTAATGATGTATCCCAGACAGGAGAGATCCAGCAAGCTCTTTCTTTGCTCTGTGTGATGCAGACTTTGGGGGGTTGAGGGGAGAAATCTTACCTGCAGGTAGAGCACGAGGAAATGCTTCAGCTAAGCAGGGAGGAGGACTGAAATGGGCATTGTCATCTGTGGAATGATGGGCTGTGCCTTGCTGGGAGAGGCTCATTGTGCTCAGTGGGATCCCAGCAATCCCTTTGCCTGGGGAGAGCTCCGAGAGCTCTGGCACCGGGCACTGGCACAGCTCACTGGGATGTGAGCTGGGCTGGACTGGGAGAGCTGGGCTGGACTGGGAGAGCGGGGCTGGACTGGGAGAGTGGGGCTGGACTGGGAGAGCGGGGCTGGACTGGGAGAGCTNGGACTGGGAGAGTCAGGGCTGGACTGGGAGAGCCTGGGCTGGACTGGGAGAGCTGGGCTGGACTGGGAGAGCCTGGGCTGGACTGGGAGAGCTTGGGCTCGACAGGGAGAGTCAGGACTGGACTGGGAGAGTCAGGGCTGGGCTGGGAGAGCCTGGGCTGGGCTGGGAGAGTCAGGACTGGACTGGGCTCCCCGTGCCCCTGGTGGGGTGGGCAGGGCTGTTGTTTGTGCCACAGCAGGAGCAGGCAGCAGCCCCTGATGAGATGCTCTGACAGTGGCACAATCCCCTCTTCCCGGGGCTCTGTGTTTTAGGGTGCCAGGAAGGACAAAGGATGTGAGGTGTGAGAGGGGATGGCAGAGCAGCTCTGGCTTGGCTGAGCCTGGTTTAGTGCTGAGTTTAGCAGTGAGTGGTTATTCTTTTGTTTCTGAGCTGCAGTGAATAACAAATCCTGGTAGCAGTGAGGCACCTGAGGATGGGAGGTCGTTACTGGAGAGTGGTGATTAAGAACCTTCCATTGCTCCCCTCTGCTTCAGGATGCATTTCCACTCCCTGCTCCTGTGTCATTACACACCCTGTTATTACCCCAACACCCATGGCACGAGTCTGGCCAGGCAGAGAGCTCAGGAGCTGGCCAGCACCAGGATGAAAATCTCCTGTGCCAGCCAAGGCGTGTGGGAAGCAGCTGGATTGGAGGGAATTCCTCACCACAGCAAAGCCCCACTGCTCCCATGGTTTGCTGTGGACCAGTACCCAAGTCCTGGCTGCCTGGGACCAGCCCTGGCTCTGGTTTGCCTTTCCAGTTCAAACAGTCTGAGCTTTGTTCTTTTGCTGATTCTGGTTTTGTACCCTTCAGCACCACCCTCACCTGTGTGCTGGCAGCCCTGCACAGAGAGCACTGGTTTACAGAACAAGTGGTGCTAGGCCTGGCTTGGGGATGGTTCCAGGGCAGTGTAAATAGCCCCAAACTGGCTCAGAGAGGAAAAAACCTGGAATATCATCACAGCTGCCTTTGAAGTTACAGCCTGCAGCCTCCTTCTTCTCTCCTTCAGCCTGCTCTCAGCCAGACAAGATGGATGGATGGATGGATGGATGGATGGATGGATGGATGGATGGATGGATGGA
>VXAX01005967.1:170522-286918 GCA_013399835.1 Leptocoma aspasia
ATGGATGGATGGATGATGGATGGATGGACTGACCACCTCTCTTGGCTGTCTCAAAGCCCACTGGGGGGTGAAGAAAACTTAGTACTTAACCTCCTGCAAATCCTGCCCAACTTTGGCCTATACTCCAGGGACTACACGGAAAAGTACTTTAAAGACAGACAGTTTGGCAGCTGGTTTTAGGTATTCATTGGGCAAAACACTCTCCAACATCTGCTCATCAGTCAGCTATCCCTTGTCTGAGCAAACCTGATGGGATGAGCAGAAGGAAGATGACATTGTTTTATGTAACAGAAGTAAAATTACTGGAAAAACTCTGCAGCAGCCTCCTCTGCTGCGTGTTATGGATGAATCTTCAGTCTCCTTTTCCTGGCCTGTGCTGGAAACCACCTTCAAACGCACAGAGAGGATGAGGCTTGGGAACTCCTCGCATTCCTTTATTCTCCCTGTGCTTTCAGAGGTGCCTGCACAGAAATGTGCTGCTTCAGATCTTCCAGACGCGTGATTCCAGAGAAATGATGAAGCAGCACAGGCAGGGTGGGAATAGTAAGGATGGGAATCACAGCCAATGGCAACCCCGGGGCTGGGAGATGTTCCTGTGTTTGGGAAGAGAGGAATATCACAGAGGAGAGTGAGGGGACACTGCCCCATGGGCACAGGGAGGACTTTCTCCTGGCTTTTTCCTTGGGTATTTTTTCCAGGCTGTTCTGAGATAAACAGGTAAACAGGAAAACCTGCATGGAGAGATGCTCTGTGTCATTTCTCCCCAGTTTGGATTTTGGTTTGCCCTGTGACCGTCCTGCAGCGTGGGAAGCAGCCTGCTCCCATTCCTCATGGCCTTGGAAATTCAGAGAGGGAAACCCAGGGAAATGAGTCATCAAGGAGCTCCTGGGGGAAGAGAGACCTAGATTAGGAAGTGTAGAAGGTGTTCCGTAACCCAAACTTCTCAGCTGAAAAAGCCAGGAAATTCAGGGTGACGGCATCATCCGAGCTGAGCTGGACATGGCAGAGGTTGGGTCCAGGCCAGGTCGGCCAGAGTTGCATTTCTCATTCATGTTTGAAGTTCTCCCTGCCAGGAACCACATGGTGAGGCTGAAGGACATTTCATTGTAGGGTTCCAATGTTCATTGTGGCCCAGCAGCTGCATGTCACCAGCTGGCAGCGTGGCTGTGTGACTAAGCATCCTGAGTTCCCAAATTTAGCCATTCCACTGGATCTGCTGGCATTTTCTTCACTTCATTTTTCCCCCTTCCTATATAATAAAGACAAGCAGAGTAAGCAAAGTCATCTCCTGATGACCCCTGTGTTGTTTCTTTCCAGTCAGGATGCTGCAGAACAGACTGGGCCAGTTGCAGCATCTGAGATTTGGCCTTGCAAAGTTTCTAGTCTAAATCACTCTGGTTGGATTTGATGATCCTAAAGGTCTTTTCCAACGTTAACAATTCCGTGGTTCGGTGATGATCGTCCTGACAGGTGAAGTGTGGGAGGATGAGGGGATTTGCTCAGAACCTTCCCACCTTCCAGCACATCAGCTGCAAACTTGTTGGGGGTGCCCTCCATTCCCTCATCCAGGTTGTTGGTAAAGGTATTAAACAGAACTTGATGATGGTATTAAACAGCTTCCTTGTCCTAATTACTGGGCTGAAAGGAGAAATCATAGCAGGCTCAAACAGTCCCTCAGAGCTTTCTGTGGAAGCTGTGCCACTGGAAGGACATGGAAGCAGCAGTGCTTGTAGGAGACCTGGGTATGAGGTGTTGGAAGCAGTGGGGTTTGGAGGACCAGGCACCCAGCACTGTCCCCACCTCCCTGGGGCTGTCCCTGGGTCTGGCTGCTCTCTGCAGATCCTTCTTTCTCACTCGACAGGGTTACTTAAAGCAGTGCCGCAAGAGGAGGGACATGTTCAGTGACGAGCAGCTGAAAATCATCTTTGGGAACATTGAAGACATCTACAGATTTCAGATGGGGTTTGTGAGGGACCTGGAGAAGCAGTACAACAACGAGGACCCCCATCTCAGTGAGATTGGACCATGCTTCCTGGAACACGTGAGTTCACTGGGCACTGTCCCTCGAGAGCTTGGGGTGGGGAGGGAGGAGAAAAACTCACAAGGCAGGAACCCCTTCTAGTAACATATCAGGGACTGCTCCACAGTTCTCCATGCACTTTGGGAGATACAGAGGAGGGAGAACTTGGATATGCTGTTGGATAACCCCCAGTACATCTGAATCGCATGGATGAGAAGATACTGGAGGATTTTGCCTAGCCCATCCTAGCGTTCCATAAACCACCTCTTGCAGGAGCTGATAAATTGGCCAGTGTTGTAAATATGTCAGGAAATGTCAAACAAATGCCAGCCCTGGAGCTAGAGGCTTTCCTGGAGGGAGAGGAGAGCAGGATATCAGAGCTCACAGGTGCTGCAGCTCCTGTGCTGTGTCAGGGCAACAGTTCACTGCTTATCAGGGAAACTCCTGATAAACATTTCTGAAACTTCAGCAGGACATCACTAAAGAGTTTCACAGAATCTTTTAAACATCCCTGAGTCTCTCATTGGGGTTTCCTCTGAGAAGGTGCATGAGGTGTTAACATGGCTGGTTCTTATCAGAGCCTGTAAATAGCAGCATCACATTCCACTTCTGTGCTGGGAAGATGTATGAAATCTTGCTGAGAATCAGTAGCTCAAATGTCATGACTTGAGGCTGTGCTGTCAATTCATTGATAGTGACAATAGCAAGAATTGCTGCTGCAATTCGGAGGAAGATCTGACACTTGCCTGTCACCAGACAGGGGCTGAGAGCTGGCTGATAAACTCCTGATAAATTGTCCCTGCTTAGCCATTTGGGAAACAGAGGGGTGAGGATGTTAAGATCCTGTTTAGGGATCTCCAAAGCATCTTGTTCCTCATTTTCTTCAGGAAGCAAGAGCTGGGTCAGCTGTGGGGATGGGAAGGACACTGGATCCCTGTTCCCAGAGAAGCAGCTTGTTTGGACCCTCAGGGATTGAGAAGTAATTGCTGTGCAGGCGTGTCTTGGCTAAATAGAATCTGTCCTTTTTTTGGGAGGCACTGACCACAGCTTGGTGGAACTGGCTGGTTTGCACCACCTGACTTTCACCAGGGCTGCCTCAGAGTTAATTTGTGGTGCTGGGCTGGGCCCATCTCCTTCCCAGTGAAATCTTTCTCTGCCCTTTCATTGCCTTGTCTGCGTGGTCAGGATGAATCAAGCCCAAGTTAAAGGTGACAGTCTGTGCTCAGACAGAAAGGCAGAAAAAGGGCATTTCAACAAAATAGACACCTGAAAACTTGTTAGACCTGTCCAAAAGGTGGAGGGCCCCACGTGTGAGTGCGTTTTTTGTTTTAGTGTTTTCTAGGGCTCTGTTCCTGGGGAAATCTACGCAGTGCCTTGGGTTCCCCGTTGGTAAAGGGAATTTCAAACATACCCAGCCCCCAAACACTTGCCAGGTGCTTCGGGATCTTTCAGGGAAAGAGCTCTAGAAATAGCAAGGTTGTCCTCTTGTCTTACCAAAAGCCAGAGCTCTGCTGGGTTGTGCCTTTCAAACCCTCCCTGCACAATTTGAAGCTGAGAACAAGCACAGCTCTGTTCAGGGCTCACATTAACACACCTGTACCTGCAGATACCTTGGCCATGTGTCAGAGTGCAAGTCCCTTTCTGCAGGCACTCCTTTCCCAGCACCTCTTCCAAACAGGAGGAGCACTGTAGGATCTGTCCTTCCTCCTGCTTGGGCTGTGCTTTCTTGGAAATTGAGATTGGTTTGGGTTGGAAGGGTTGGGTCGGGAAGATCATTTTGTTCCAGACCCTGCTGTGGGCAGGACACCTTCATAGACTGGGATGCTCCAAGCTCATCCTTGAACACTTCCAGGGATGGGGCAGCCAATCTTCTCTGGGAATTCCATCCCAGGACCTCCCCACCCTCCCAGGAGGAATTTTTCCCAATATCCCATCGAACCATGCCCTTCCAACGCTGGTGTGGCGTTGATCAGCCGGGTCTCTGCCTGACCTGTCCTCCTCATTCTGCCTTCACAGCAAGACGGCTTCTGGATCTATTCTGAGTACTGTAACAACCACCTGGACGCATGCATGGAGCTCTCCAAGCTGATGAAGGACAGCAGGTACCAGCACTTCTTCGAGGCGTGCCGCCTGCTGCAGCAGATGATCGACATCGCCATCGACGGCTTCCTGCTGACGCCCGTGCAGAAGATCTGCAAGTACCCCCTGCAGCTGGCAGAGCTGCTCAAGTACACAGCCCAGGAGCACAGGTACCTCAGCAGGCACGGGCTCCAGGGCCCCTTCCCAGCAGGGCTTGGGGTTTTCTGTCCAGTGCTCCTTCCCTCCCAAGGGTTGGGGTTTTCTGTCCAGTGCTCCTTCCCACCCAAGGGTTGGGGTTTTCTGTCCAGTGCTCCTTCCCTGCACAGGGCTTGGGGTTTTCTGTCCAGTGTTCCTTCCCTCCCAAGGGTTGGGGTTTTCTGTCCAGTGCTCCTTCCCACCCAAGGGTTGGGGTTTTCTGTCCAGTGCTCCTTCCCTGCACAGGGCTTGGGGTTTTCTGTCCAGTGTTCCTTCCCTCCCAAGGGTTGGGGTTTTCTGTCCAGTGCTCCTTCCCACCCAAGGGTTGGGGTTTTCTGTCCAGTGCTCCTTCCCTGCACAGGGCTTGGGGTTTTCTGTCCAGTGTTCCTTCCCTCCCAAGGGTTGGGGTTTTCTGTCCAGTGCTCCTTCCCACCCAAGGGTTGGGGTTTTCTGTCCAGTGCTCCTTCCCTGCACAGGGCTTGGGGTTTTCTGTCCAGTGTTCCTTCCCTCCCAAGGGTTGGGGTTTTCTGTCCAGTGCTCCTTCCCACCCAAGGGTTGGGGTTTTCTGTCCAGTGCTCCTTCCCTGCACAGGGCTTGGGGTTTTCTGTCCAGTGTTCCTTCCCTCCCAAGGGTTGGGGTTTTCTGTCCAGTGCTCCTTCCCACCCAAGGGTTGGGGTTTTCTGTCCAGTGCTCCTTCCCTGCACAGGGCTTGGGGTTTTCTGTCCAGTGTTCCTTCCCTCCCAAGGGTTGGGGTTTTCTGTCCAGTGCTCCTTCCCTCCCAAGGGTTGGGGTTTTCTGTCCAGTGCTCCTTCCCACCCAAGGGTTGGGGTTTTCTGTCCAGCTCTTGTCCCTGTGACATCCTGGATAAACAGGAGCAGGACAAAGGGTTAGCAGACAGTTCAGTCTTCTTAAAGCAGCAATTCTCCATGGAGACACACTCAGCTCTGTTCTAATCAGACATGTGAACTAATTATCCTTGGATGTACTTTCTGATGCTACCAGTTACACTGGAAAAATTACCTAATTAGCATTCAGTGGTCTGAGAGGCTCCTTCCCTGCTCCTGGGGGGAACCTGGGCACACAGTGAGTACAGGGCCAGGATCTGCAACTGGAGCCTGATGTGGAGAGAACTCCAAACCTGCTCAGCTTTTCAGCCCAGTCCAATCTCTGGTTTTGCCACAGGGTTTAGGTTCAGAGGAGCACCCACAGTTTGATTGCTTCCCAAAATTTCCAGGATCTTTTGCTGCTGCTGAGGACACTCAGCCTGTCTGCCTGACAGTGTGAATCAGGAGCAGTGCCTGTGATACCACTTGGGATTTACTGCTGTGAAAATAAGGTGAAAGGAAAATCAGGCCCTGTAAGAGCAGATTTGCTCCTGCCCTGACAATTTTCTTACTTATTCCAAAACCCATTTAAAAGCAAGTGAGAACAGAAAAGACCAGAGATGTTTCAGAAACTTCTGCAAGTGGTTGGTGGCTTGTTTTTCCCAAGCCCAGAGCAGAAGTGTGATGTGAACAGAGATACATTGATTTGCTTCAACCTGACCCACAAGTCTGAGTGATTCAGGGTAGCAAAATGCCCAAAATCACCAATTTGGGTGAGCCTTTGGCTTCAGATCCAATTCCTGCTTTTCCAAAGACCGAATCAAACTTGGAACGGACTCGTGGGAACCTCGGGGTATCAGAAAGCAGCTCTGGGATCCCACAGGCTGTGGGTTTTCCCTTCAGCAGCCACATGAGGACCCACAGCACTGCCTGGGAGCTCAGATGTGGCTTCCCAACAGGAGGGTGTTTAAAATGACCCTCTGTGAGTTATTTGGGAGCCATAGCAAAGGGGATGCGGGCAGTGTGATAACACCAGGGTTGGGTTATTTTGGGAGCACACTCCTGTTCCCTTTGGGATGTTTTAAACTCACCATGTTGTTCAGTAGTCACACAGAGTCGTGTTCTGAGGAGCCTTGGGAGCTCTCCTGTGGCTCAGCAGCAGTTGGGTGACTCAGCCTGAGAGCTCTGTGTCACTGGATTGCCATGGACACTCTGTTTCTCCTGTTCCTCCATGCTCTGGGAAGGGAGGGCAGGGTGAGGTTTGCTCACCTTGCATTAGCAGCAGTAACCCCTGAAGCTCCAACAGCATGGGGAGGAAACCTGTGGCTGCACAGAACCGGTGCCATATCCCTGCCCTGAGTGAGGCAAAATACGGAAAAACACAGCATTCCCAGGGAAAGCAGGGATGTGAGCTTCATCTAACAGAGGAACATGATCCTCTGTTTCTTTTTTTCCCCTTCCTTTTCACTACCACCACACCTGCAGAGCTGTGGATTTTCCCTGCACCAGGTCAGGACAATGCTGAAACCAGAATCCAGACCATGCTCCCCAGAGATAGCATGTGATGCTTGGCAAGGATCTAGAGTTGGATTCTGATGGAGCACTGGGAAGTGGCCATTGCAGCCCTAATACAATTGACAAACCATTTATTTACCTTCATCTCATGGTTAATGGGATCCTATTATTGCCTCATGGCCAAATGCTCTGCTTGTGTTTTTTTTCTTCTAAGTTTTTGCCAGCTCTACCACAGACATGGGCTGGGAGCCCAAAAAGTTCAGTCCTGAGCCTTTTCTTCATTACAGCATGACAGGAAAACATTGCTGGGGTTTTCTCACTGGAATTAGAGAATTAGCATTCCCAAGATAAACGGCTGGCACCGTCCCACTCTGCATGGAGGCAGGATGGGGGTGAGCTCAGAACCTGCCTCCCTCCAACTGCTGCCTCTTTGCACCCTGGTTCATTTGAATTTTTCACAAAGCTACATCTGTTCACCTCTTAAAGATCTACTCCAGCTTAATATTAATTAAATATAGGAAGGTCCTAAGTGCAGCTTGCTGGAATCCTGAGCGTTCCCAGAACAGAATGGAGCTGGAGTTGGGAATGTAGGAACACGTTATGTGAGGAGACTCTGCCAGGGAGTGCCCTCCCTTCTGAGCATGAGCATCACTGCTGGGAGATCATTAGGGACTGTCTGTAAACCCTGCACCTCTCCCTGCCTCTCCAGATCCTTCCTGGCCATAGGGACTTCCCTGTTTCCCTGAAGAACTCATGGCTGTTCTCCAGGCCACCCTGATGTCCCCTGGCAGGGCTCCTTTCCTGCCTTACACAACCAACACTCCCTTCACACAGATGCTTGCACAAAGGGAGGCAAAAGAAGTTCTTCATTGTGTAGCACAATCCCTTCCATCCCTGGAAGTGTCCAAGGCCAGGTTGGATGGGTCTTGGAGTATCCTGGGATAGTGGAAGATGTCGCTGCCTATGGCAGGGGGTGGAGCTGGATGGGCTTTAAGGTCCCTCCCCACCCAGACCTCTCTGTGATGGATGTATCAGACAGCCCATCCTCTATTTTCCTTTATTTTGCTGAAGGCCCAGTCCTGCTGTTCTGGAATTTGTGGGATTATTTTTAACCACACCTAGAATTTTGACATAAGAATTTAAGAAAAAAATGAAAACTCAGCTCAAGCTTTCATCCAAGCAAGGATGGCAAAAGAGCAAATAGTACTTTTTTGTATATCACAGTGTGTTTGTTTCTTAGTATTTATCCTGTTGGGAGCACATGGAGAGGGGATCTAATTCCCAGCATTCACCCTTCTTTTAGCTGTCACCAGCACAATCCTTAGCAATAATCAATAAAGCCATTCCCCCTGCAGCTGCCCAAGATGGCAGTTTTTCTCATTAGTCAGCAATCAATAGCAGCCCTTAAGTTAATAATACATTGTGGTGGTGTTGTGGCAGCTGGCCTTGCCTGTCTTCCCAATGGAAATGAACATTACAGCTCCTCGGAATGGAAAAGCAGGCACAGGGCAAGAATCAATGGCATTGATTTCAGCATCACTTTTTGAAAAGACTGATCATCATTCTCAGTGGCCCTGGCAGGAGCCTGTTCTCACTCTGTTACTGCACTCACAGGGCCTTGCAGGGGGGAAAAAAAACAAAAGAGTTGCTTGATTTGGTCACCTGAAGTCTGCAGTGAGAGTGAATTCCGTAGGGTGACTGCTCTGGGAGTGGCTTGGAAGGTGCTCTGGTCTTGCCTAAATGAACCCTTTACTAAATGTTCATTTTAAAACCAGAAAAATCTGGGCCCAAAGACAGAGGCTGTAAAAGTGTTCAGCCTGTCTTTAGAATGCTCTGCAGCTGGGCACCTTGAGGCTGTAAAGGGCTCACCAGTGCTGGGTTGGTAGAGGCCACACTGGGCTCCCAGTTCCAGTTTCCATGGAGCTGCTCCGTTGCGACAATCCAGATGGAAAAATCCCATCATAGCACTGAGGGGTCACCCTTTCCCGTGTCCCTTTGGGCTGGTGAGGTTATGACAGACTCCTGGGCGTGTCCTGCTGCCTTTGATGGCCTTCCCTCTGTGTCCAGTGACTACAGGTACGTGGCCGCTGCCCTCGCCGTCATGAGGAACGTGACCCTCCAGATCAACGAGCGCAAGCGGCGGCTGGAGAACATCGACAAGATAGCTCAGTGGCAGGCCTCTGTGCTGGACTGGGAGGTACAGTAAACCTGGCCTGGCAACCTGGCAAGGACAAATTCCAGGTTGCTCTCGAATTCTCTAAGACCCTATAGTTCATTTCCCACAGTTTGGGGTTAAGCCTGGGGTGGAGAAGGCACAGTTGTGACTTCAGGGTGGTGCTTAAACGTTAATGGTGCCCTAAAGAGGGTCCAGTTCCAATTCCATCACTAGCAGCCTGGAGTGACTTCTGTGATTGCAGTGCTGGTAGCAGGTGAGACTTGGAATAAATGCCATGTGCATTCTGCCTCTGTGCTGTGTCACTGGGGAGGAAGGAGGGAAAGACGTAGCAAAAAGCCCTGGAAATTGCAAGAGGTTAAGAAAATGAAGGAAATCCTTTTGGCTGTTGCTTTATGACTGGAAGCCAAACTGTTAAACTGGAGTTAGAGATGCTATTTGCATTTTATAAATGACATCCCACTTAAAGATATTTCTGAACCAGCCCTGTGTGTAGTGATGGTGTAATTAAGGAGCCGAGAGGCACAGGGAAGGCAGAGTCAGCAGAAGGATTCCTCACCAGCAGGCCTTCAGTCTCTACATTTGTGCCATGTGTTTGGAAGAAAAGCCATACTAAAATTACGTTCTCCCTTTCTTTTTGTCCCTGATTTTTAAAAATCATTGTATGGAAGTAATCCATAAATAGGGTTTTGCAGCAGATTGAGGACAAACGTTTTTGTAAATCCTCTCGCTGTTGTCATCAGCCCATGTGTTCAGCAAGGAGATAATCAGAGTGATGGAGCAGCCTTTATGCTTCCTCACTTGTGAAGTCTGAAATAACTCCACATTCCAGTCATGGGGTTCATACTGTGTAAATGAGTGTATGGGAAAAAGGCGTTAATCCTTTAATTATTTTATTTCTTTCAAAGATCTGTGAGGGCTGGGAGGAGAGGGAGAGAAATACCGGTGAATCACCTACGTCCTCCTTGGCTGAATTAGTTTCATTGCTGTGATGGAGGATGGAGGTTTATCACCCTGGATCTGGTGATAAAACACACAATAAAACACATAAATGCAGCAATCAGAGCTGGGATTGCGCCTGGCTGGGAGAGCAGAGAGCACAGATAATGTGTCTGATTGTTTTACTGCTCAGGAACATCTCTCACTGCCACACAGACTCATTTCCAGAATGAGGAAACTGCTCTGCAGGAGGCACAGGACCATCAGCTCCATGCTCAGCCCTGGAGTGTGCCGTGGGATGAGCTAATGGGGGTCATTTGTGAGGAGCTCCAAGACCCTCAAATATATCTCGGTTAAGGACAGATCCGTTCCAAGCCAGTGAATATTCATGTGTGAGAGGGAAGCCAAGGTGACCTCCACACAGGGTCTATGGAATAGCAGTTGCTTTTTCTCTTCCATTAGCTCAGTTGATAATTCATTTTTATTTAGCCCTATCCTTGATAATTCATTCCTGCTTAGCAGTACCCATTCTTTATCTCCGTCCTATCCTCAGGAACTTGCCAAATTATTCTTCCAGGCTTTTTTCAACTATTCCAGATTTTGAGCACATTATTGCAGCAACATCCTTCAGCTTCTCATAACATAGCAAAGCCTGCTGTTGGTAGGCTCAGAAATCCGGTGGGAACACAGCTCCTGGTCAAAGGAAAACACCTTCCTTGCCCCTTTTCTGGATTTTGGATAAAGAAGAGTCACAGAGTTTTGATGAGAAAGTAGAGGATGAGAGCTGGACCCAGCAGAAGATTTCACTGCTTGATTCTTTCCTCTAAAGCAATTCTGAATCACCAGATCCAGCCCCCACTCCACAGCTGTCCATGGAACAGCCAGAAGGATGCTCAGAAACCCAAAATACCCAGAAGTGAGCCACAGTGTAATGCAGGAAGAGAGTGGGAGAAATTGAAAGATTGGCTCTTTGGGAAGTGCTTGGATGTGCTGAGCTGTGTGCAGGTGTTCCTTAGGCACTGCAGACCCCAAATCCCACTCGGTGGCTGCAGGAACGTCCCCAGGACACGGAGCATCAGGGTTGGCTCCTCACCCAGCCCCTGAGGGCTCAGAGCTTTGTCTCCTGTGCAGTTTTGGGGCACAGGAGAGGCTGGTGTGTGTCCCTAGCCTCTCCAGGCTGTGAGGAAGGGACGTTTCTGGTCCGAGGAGAAGACCACAGCTCCCAGTTGGTGTTTGCTGTCACTGCTGTGCTGACACAAGGCCTGTCCAGTCTGTGTGAAGTTCCTTGAGCAGAGAGAGGAACCCACAGCTGTAGTTCCCAGCTTTCCTGGCCCTGCTCTTGCTCTAATCAGACCTTTCTGTACCTGTTCTGTCCATCCAAGTGGCTCCAGAGCACAGGCACAGCACAGCTTTCCTGAGGCCCCCTGAAAACAGCACTGACCACAAGAAAACAGGAACCAGGCATAAAAATTACCAGTTTAGTCTTTTTCCACCAGAAATCCAGTCAGGACACAAGATAGAGCTAATCCCAAATTCCCACTGCATTGGTACTTTGTGAATGATTTCAGTGGCTGAATGTTTCAGCACGTGGAAATATTTCATTTGGAGGAATATCTGTTTTTCCTTAGCATCTTGAGACTGATGATGCTGATTCTCTGCTCTGAAGTTGTGGTTTCATTCCTAAATTTACCCATGTTTTCTGAGGAGATGGTAGAAAAAGATTTTTTAAAGACAAAGGAAAAATTCCCAACCAAACGAAAAATACTTAGTGAGGGAATGTCTGAAATGTTCTCGTATATAAAATGTGTGCACATTTTCTTGCAAGGAGAGGCGTTGTTGGGAATGCTGATCCTAAAACAAATAGGAAAGGTAAGGGTGTGTCCAAGCTGCTTTATGCAGAGGGGTTTTACTGAATCCCATTTTTTAGGAATAATTTTTATCCTTCCATGGGATAAAACTGGATCACATGTGTGGCCCCATGGTGGTGAATTTCAGGGTGAGTATTTGAAAACTGCAAATATCCCTAAGTTAAGCAAAGCCAAGGGTTTTCCCCAGGAAATCCTGCAAGCAGGATCTGATTGTTTACATTGCCAGTGGGACCAGGAAAGGGTGGCCTGGCCTGAGGGACAGCCAGGCCTGAAGTCTTAAGGAATTATTGGCAGCTTTGGCATCTTTAGACAAGTAATGACTGAGCAGAATCTTGAGGGAAGGCTCTGATCTCACCGACTGCTGTAAATCAGTAATAATCCCAGTCACTCTGAGATGAGTTCCTGTGTAATTTGTGGCAATGTGGGCTTGACCGAGGAGCCTGGCTTGGTCTGCTGCCACGTGTGACTCACTTATTTATTTTGTAACCTGAATTTCCAGCATATAAACACACCCAGAGGGGTGCTGCCCACACCAGTCCTCCAGTGCCTTCTGTCCTTTGAGCTGGTAATGGCTCAGAATTTGGGGCTTCCACCGCCTCCCACTGAGCCCTTTCAGTGCCTTTCAGTTCTGAAGTGTTTGCTGATTTTCCAGCTCCATTTCCCCCTTCTCAGCATCGTCCCCTTGCTCGGAGTGAAACACCCTCAGATCAGCCCAGTGACATTTAAAGGCAGCAAGGCAAACCAGCACACAGAGCTGGCTTCAAAGGGGGCAGCCAGAGCCCATCCTGGGCAGCCTTTGCTGCTCTCTCCCTTCCCTGTTCCTGCCCTCTGAGGGAGCTCCAGCACTCAGAGCTTGGTGGGAACAGCTCCACACACACACACAGAGTGGGATTAAAAGACTTCCACAAAGCCCATCATCATTTCCAAGTCCTTGCCAGCTCCAGCGTGGGCAGGGCTGTATTTACAGCGCTCAGAGGTACATTCCTGCCTTCCCCTCTGCTCCTGGTCCCTCTCTGCTGCCCTGATAGGGATCCTGTGAGCCCGTGGTGCCACCTGTGCCACCTGTGCCACTGTGCCCAGCTCACTGGGCTGTGCTCCTAGGCAGGATCTGGGCTCTGTTCCCATGGGCAGGACTCGGCACAGCCTCCCCGAGTGCCCTGTACGGATGATGTGGAGATGGAAAATAGGTCTGTGCCTCAGCACACCTGGAATTGCTCAATTTTATGCCTTTTCACACAGCTCTTGAACCACATCAAAACAAAATGAAGCGGCAATCACTGCAGCAGTTCAGGCTCCCTGTCCAGCCCTCCAGCAACACTTTCCTCCCTTTGAGCCCAGTTTTTTCTCGCAGGAGGGAGGTGACATGGCTCCTGTTCCCTGGGAGATCTGTGGAGGTCCCTGATCCAACAGGGTTAACCAGGTTTGACACAGGACAGAGCCTTGCTCATCAGCCTGGATGGGTTTGAACTCGCTATTTAAACAGATTAGTTTGGTTTGTGTAGATACTTAGATGTTTCTGCCAAGGATTCCCATGGGGTGCCACTATGGCAGCTTCCAAGAGTATTAAATTTCTATGAAGGGAGAAATACATATATATTTGAGAAACTTAATGAGCATTGTCCTTTTGAAATTCTTCTCATTCCTGTTATTTACGGGTCCTTTAAATCAAGACTTGCTGCCCTTAATTATGTAATCTATAATCACTGGCCTCAGCCTGATACTGCGTTAGTGAATCCAAGAGTGCCACGAAAGGAAGCTGCCTGTAACCACCAAAGTGAGGACAGCCTGATGAGAAATCCTCCTGGGAAAAAAAACACGGCAGGGACTGAAACGGAGCCTTCTTTTTTCTCCTCCTTCTCCCCCCCCAGCAACAGAAGGTATCAAAACTGAGCCTGTTGAAAAGGACAACATTTCGCTGGTGTTCCTTTCTGTGATCTCACTGTAGCCCCGGGTGCTAATCAGCCTGTCAGTCTCTAATTGCAGAACAGCGGTGTCAGGCACGAGAGAGCCCTGTGGCTCCCTGGGAGCTGGGAAAGGGCACAGATCCCTCCAGGGACAGCAAAGGGCCGTGTCGGGGTGGGCTGGGGGGCAGGGGGGCAGCTCTGGTAGGCTCTGAGCCTTCCCGAGCCCAGGCAAGTCCTTGGCTCCCGGGTGGGGGAGCAGCTCTCAGTGCCAGCCCCTCCTTGGTGTGCTACTGCTCCCAACAGCTTTTATTTCATGGCACTCTTAAACCTCTTTGGTTCCTGCCAGCTGCCCATTACAGAGCATGGTGGTCACTGCAGCAGCACTGGGGAACTGGGGATCCACATCTTCCCAGCAGCAGCAGCAGCAGCAGCAGAGCTGACCCTGTGCTGTCACGGTCAGGAGTGGCCTGGGGACTCAGTGTGTCACTGCAGGGCTCCAGGGAGCTCACATCCAGCCCAGATCTGGGTCCTTCTGCTCCCATTACTGCACACGAAGGACTGGGGCTTTGCCTGGCACAGCGTGAAGAAGAGAGGAGTCAGCTTTCCTTGGGCTGCTCTCTGGATGCTGCAGGATGTGCACTGAAAACCCTGAATGCATGTGGGGAGGGCTGAGGGGTTTTTTGGAGGCTTATGGGACAAAACTCAGGTTGGAAAAGGCGTCAGGAGTCAGGGCTTCTCTTGGCCACTCTGCTGTTGTGCTCTACTGAATGTCTGCCAGTTCAGAGCAACTAAAAGTTCAGCCTCTTCCTTTTTCACCAGGGTTTATCTTAACTTACAGAAGGATACAGATGATCCAGCCTCAGTTGTTGGAAGAAAATGGAGAAGAAAAAGGAAATTTTTTCCTGCTCTGTACAGATCTGGAGGTGTGGGACTGGGACAGATATTTGGGAAAGTCTGCCTGGAGCAGGAATCGAGGCGTGCTGGGGGAGCCACGGTGGCAGTGGAGCTGAAAAGCCAATGTCCTTCTCTGCCCCCTACCCTGCAACTGCCCCCTGAGCCCCTCAGGGGACCAGGAGAAGACAATTTGTCCTCTGTCCTGTGTCAGCACAAGAAAAGCCTTTGGAGGTTCAGAGGTTCTGCCCTGAGGCTCCACTGTGGGAACTGGCACAGCAGCTGAGGCTGGAGGAGCAGGGCAGGACCATGGACACGCTGCTCTTGACAGCCACGTGCCAGTCTCAAACTCTTTGCAATCTGTATTTCCCAATTTGCTCACCCCAAGTGGGAAATCAGCTATTTCTAGCCTACAGACTGGATATAGAAATAGTTTCCCCCACATAAGAAATGCAATACAAATCCCATCATTTCGGATCTGGATGTTTTTGGGTTATGTTGCTTGCAGGGACTACACAGTTTGGATTCAGCTAATCAAGTAGAAGTGTTTACAGAGCCCTCTGTGTGTCCTCAGGCTTCAGATGCTACCACAGGAGTAAAAGACAAAGCTGGCTTTCTATTTTTAGCAGCCAGCCTCTCCTAAGCTCGCCCCCTCTCCTAAAGCTCCCATCCATGGGCTTGTGGGAATCTTCTTCATGTGAGCTCATGTGTAGCCAGGAAATGTCACAGTTTCTGGTGTGTTTTCTTCAGAGGCTTCTTGTTCTGGGGCTCATGTCCCCCTGAGCTGTGCAGCAGCACTCAGTCCCTGGGCTCTGGCCAGGCTGGAGTGGGACCCTGCTGAGGCACTGCTGATCACAGCCCATCCCTTTGGGCAGTGACCCTCTGTGTCCCTGAGAAGTCATTCCTCATTAGCCCCTGGGAGAGCACAGGCACAGGAGTGAGGCAGGGAGGTGGATAAAGCCCTGGCTAAGGCGATTTGGAAGTCTCTGCTGCAGCTTGGTGATGCAGTGACTTAATGAAGCTGCTGTTGTCACAGGGCCCGGGGACACAGGCAGTCTCTTGCAATCAATGCTGAGAGGTTAATTACACATTTACCTGAGCAGCAGTTTGAAATCCTCACCACAGAATCAGGAGTGGGGGGGACTCCTGGCTGCCTTGGCACCTGCAAGTGTGAGCAGCACCAGAGGTGTGTGTGTCTAGCTAGGTGCCCCCCATAGCTGGCTGAACCTTGACAAGCTGTTTGCTGGGATTTTTGGGATGCTCTCGTCCCAGAAATCAGTTCCAGCTTGGCATCAAAGCCAGAGCTGCAGTAGTTCACAGCCAAAAATAAAAAAGGAAGCTCTTCTCTGTCTTGCTCCTGAGTCCTGCTCCTGAATGCTGCTCCTGAATGCTGCTCCTTACCTTTCAGCTGGAGCCATCCTGCCTCCTTCTTCGGTGCTCCACCAAGATGCCCACAGGGCAGGTGGTGGTGAATTCACCCATTTTTAATAAATAGATTTTAATTAACTTTTTAAAAAGTCCAGCTCATTCCAATTAGTGGAGAGTGACTGCATTTGTTCTCTCAGAGAGTGGGAGAGAGAGCGCTGTGTTTTCAAGACCATCTGCTCATGAATCCTTTAAAAAAACTCAGGAGAGGAAAACAAGCGTTAGCCGGAGGCAGGGAAGGGTGAGGGCACTCTGACAGCCAGCAAGGGAGGCCTGGCCAGCCAGGGGGGCCTGGGGCTGCCACAGGAGCCAGGGTGGTCCTGACAGGATTTTGGAGGTGGGGAGCTCTAATGAGCTATGGGAGAAGGGACTGGCAGTGCCTGGATGAGTGAGAAGAGAGGCAGCAATCCAGAGGGCTGTTCTGGCAGCCTCAGAGATGGGGAGCTGATATCCCAGTGTGTCCCAGGCTTTTGTAGCTGGCCAGAGGTTTCAGGAGGGGAAGTGCTTTGGGATGCTGTTCTAAAGGGAGGGCGGCGTGCAGGGAATTTGGTGCCCTGAATTCAAAGTGCTTCTGGGGTAGGCAGGAAGAAGGGGTTTTGTTTTCCTGATGCCACCAGCACCTGCAGCAAGATCCAAGGGTCTGGGGGTAGCTGGAGAGGGGAGTGGGGACAGTGTCTGGGGCAGCTCTTTCCCCATTGCAATATGAGCTGTAGTGACCATGTCTCAAGCATCCACACCTCCTTCGTTTATTCCCCTTCCTTCAGAATTATCCCCCAATCCCAGTTTCTGGTCTGAAATCAGATGGGGTGGCTTTGAGAGCTGCAGAAGGGCCAAAATCTTACTAAATTGCTGCTTCTCCCCATCGTGCAAAGAGAAACTTGCCAGTGCAGTTGACTCAGCCTCGTTCCCTGTGTCCTACAGGGAGACGATATCTTGGACCGCAGCTCGGAGCTGATCTACACGGGGGAGATGTCCTGGATTTACCAACCTTATGGACGGAACCAGCAGCGAGTTTTCTTTCTCTTTGATCACCAGATGGTTCTCTGCAAGAAGGTAAGGACACAGCTAAGGGCATGCTGTGGGCAGGCTTGCCAGTCCAAAGTGGTTTTCAGGGCACGGTGGGTGTTGGCTACACGTGCAGAAGAGGATGTGGAGAGCCCTGAGGAAGGACAACCTGCATGCTTGGGGTGGGGAGCACGCTGTGATAGAGGGATTTTTGTGCTCGTAGCAAATCCAGCCTCCACTTGCTCTTTTCATGCCTTTATCTCATGTGCCCCTGGTTTGGCTCGTTGCCTCCCTTCTCGTTTTAGGTTTTGGCTGCAGTGTATGATCTGGGATTAGATAGCCCTGCAATTCCTGTATGAACTACAAAACCTGGCACTGGGGCTGACAGCCCAATTGCTGCATTGAGATGGTGATGAGCAGCAGCCAGGCTGTGCTGGGTGTCTGTGCTGGCACTTGGGAAGAGGCTTTTCAAGCCTCATCCTCCTGTCTCTGCTGTGCTGGGTTTTGCAGGGCCCCTCCCTGGAGGAACCCATGGAGAAGGTGCAAGAGCAGTGCAGGATGCTGGTGCTGGTGTGCTGTGGTGTTAATAGCAGCAGGTGAGCTGTGATCCACAGAAACTGTGTCCAGCAGCAGCTCTGGTAGCCATGTGTCACAGTGAGGTGACCCCAGCTCACTGCCGCCATGCCTGTGTGACACGAAGGGACAGAGCTCCTCAGTCCCGGCTGTGACAGGTCAGGATTTGCTGTCACTCCCTGCAGCTACACAGAACCGTGCAAGGGGGTGTCCCTGGGGCAGCACAGGGCTGTGTTCCTGTCACAGCTCCTAGGCTCAGGACAGGCTGAGCCTGGCACCCTCCGAGGAGGCCCTGCCACCGTGGGAAGGGCGTGGGTGGGGATGTGGGTGGCTCCTGACTCAGCGTGGCATCACTGCCCCTCCACTGCCTGGGCACTGCAGTGGGTGGCACTTCCTTCTCCTGAGTCATGGTTGACTGAAATTCTGCCTTCTGGAATGCCTGTGCTTGTTCCTCCACCCCTCATTGCTGTGCCTTTCCCTCCTTGCCCAGCCCTGCACAGAAACAGCCACAGAGCAGCAGTGAGAGCTGCAGTGAGTCTGGAGGTGCACAGCTGGTTTCCTTCTTAATGCTGACCTCCTCCTCTTTGATTGTGACCCTGAATTTCCAATTCAGAAGGCAGCATCCAGTCTGGCTTGCACTGGGTCTGGTCCAGAGAGGTATTGAGCATTCCCTTTACTCTGGGAAAATTAGGGCTGGGATTTCTGTGGTCATCAGCACAAGTGGAGAGTGGTCAGGAATTGACAGTGGGCTGCTGGGGGCCTGCAGGGTTCCATCAGAGTTCAGACAGGGTTAGTGTTTCACTGTCCTCCTCCCTTCTGCACGGAAAAGGCATTTTGGGAGGTGTGGAGGTGCTGCATGGAAAGCACCCTGTGCATTGTGCCGGGGGGTCTGGGCCTTCCTGGCAGGGCCCCTGGCTCCGTGTCAGGATCTGCCAAGGCCTCGTGGCAGTGTGTGCCCACGCAGCTCTGGGGTGACAGGCAGAGGGTGGCAGCCCCTCTGGTGACCCCGTGGGCACAGGGCTCGGGCCCCACTGCAGGTTCTCCCTCTGTGTCTCTGTTTCCAGCATCAAACTGCAGCTGCTGCTTTTCAGCATTGGGGTAGGGGAGATGAGGTTCCAGCTGGACTCTCCCATCCTGATCACGCTTGCCTTTGTTCAGAATGAGTGTCCAAGTCTGGAATTCAGAGGAGTTTCAGCTCCATTCTGGGACCACACACCCCATATATAAAATAAATGTGAGTGGTTTGTAGTCTGTGCTGTCTTGACCCCCCCCCGGCAGATCCCAAGAGGCAGGGTCAGCTCTGCTTCAGGGCTGGGGCCCCTCAGGGAGGCACCATTTACCTCCAGGTTTGGGAAGCTGGGGCCAGCCTTCCTTACCCCCTGCTCTAACATTGAGGGATGGAATATGATCCACACACCTCTCAGAGCAGCTTTGGAACCACTTAGGATGGCACATCTCAGTGAATCTTCAGAAAATCTGCATTTGTGGGTTTTCTTCAGGTGTAATAAATTAATAGGTACGATACATCCCTCATCATGACACAGTCTATATGAAAATACTTTTTTTGAATTACTATGGTTGATTTTTATCTCTTTGTTGGCCCAAACAGATTTTTAATAGAAATAAGGAGCTAATTCCTTATTTAAATATGCCACAGGTGCTTCAGTTTGATGAAGGCATGGGAGATATCCCAAGTGGCTTTAGAAGGCAAACACGTATTTCAGACAGGATCCCTCACTCCTCCAGATCTTTGCTGCAGTTACCTGCACATTCTGCTCTCCTTCCCGACCAAACTGTGAAGGTGTTTGCATCCCCTGGGAATTCAGATGGATCCTGTGCTTGGGGAGGATGATACAGGAGTTCCTGGTGGGACAGAGTTTGATATCAAACTGTCACAGAGCTCTGTGACAGTTCTGCTGTTGGCCCTCCCTGTGAGCTCCATTGTCTCCAAACCTTGTTCCCGTGCAGGTTCCTGCTCACAGTTCATGCAGTGGGAGAGGAGGGTTTTTCTTGCTGGTCCATCCAGTGTTCCCTGTGTGAGGAATGCTGTTGGCTGTGCAGGTATTTCCAGTGTCCAGCTACCTGCTTCCAGCAGCAGGTACCACATTTCCAGACAAACCCCATCTGCTCTGCTGGTGTCCTGCTCTCCAGAGGCTTTGCCACCCCTTTCTCTTGGTGTCTGAAAATGTTTCGAGGTTTCTGAACCTTTTTTTTGTTAGACACCTGGCCAAGGCATTTCTGTGAGGGAGAATAACTCACAGGGTGGTTGTTCCTGACATTATCACCTGGTTGTTGCCTGCTTTTTACACCTGCTGCAAGAGTGGGAATCCCTGAATGCATTTCCATGACCACCACGCCTTCAGACAGAGACCTGGGTTGGGAAATGAGTGATTACCAAGGTCTGCACTCGAATGTGTGTGGCAGATGTTATTTCCACCACTGTGGGTGTACTGAAGTCTTTCTTCCAAGCAGGAAAGCTGCTCTAATGTGTCCAAGGGCTGCAGCAGGTGGATAAGCTGACACTGTGGCAGGCACCTCTCCTTGCTGGCAAACACCTTGCAGAGTAACTTGTGGGGGGTAATTTTCACAAAAATAGTTTCCAAGCTTTACAGGTAAGTCTCTTTGGCTTAGATTTTGCCACCAGAGACAGTACTGGTCTCTTCCTAACATCACCACTGAATGCTTTCCTGGTGCCAGGCAGCGAGGAGTTTGATCAGATGAAATGGCCTTGTCAGATATTTCAGGGTTCAACAAACTGAATGCTGAAACTCCAGTTTGGATGCAGCGGTTCCTGATCCAGAGCCACTAGGAGAGCTCAGGATCCAGGTTTGCCTTGCAAAGCCAGGTAACTTTCAGCTGTTGGATCAATGTGAAACTCTCCCAGTGAATTGCTGCCCACGTTTCCTGAACCACAGGCTGGGACACTGCCGTGGGCAGGAGGACAAAGTGGTGCCTTTTCCAAAGGGTTGGTTGGATACCCTAATTCAGAACTGCCTTTTGGGAAGGCAGAAGGGAATAGGCTGGGCAGGAAGCAAGCAGTGCCTCAGTGTGCCTTGCCATATGTGTATAATCAGGACAAAAAATGCCTATTCTGGGATGCTGGCCGTAATTACCAAGAAATGAAGGCAATCCTGGATGATGGTAACACTAAAAGATGTTGCCTTAAAGGCACAGGGTCCACTTTCCTTATCACCCTGAAGTTGAGAGGGTTTGACACGGAGATGCTTTATATTTGCAAATCATGGTACTTAACATCCAGGCCTGTGACACACAGCATTAATTATGATCACTTTGGGGAAGCTCGAGGTTCTTAGCAGATGAGGATCTTCTTTTTTCTGTTCTGGGTAATAATTTGAATTCCCCCAACGAGCTCCAGGGCACTGTGGCACGAGGCTGGGAATGACGGTGTGAAGTAGGAAGGGTTAACAGAGTTACTGCTCCAAATTCCACTTTTCTTTCACCAGTAGCCAAGCAGTCCTTGAAGGGGCCCCGTGTTTAGTGTTTTCTGACAGCGCAGAAAGATCAGTGACTGCATGAAACACATTTAGTTTTCATTTGTGCTTTTTATGTGTCTCTTGTAATCAGGAGGCAATGCAAGCTCCAGCTTGTGGTTTATTGCTGTTGCTGTCTTCCCTTGAGCTGCCCGAGCAAAGCAGGTTGGATGGGAAGCAAAATGAGACCAGTTTAATAGCAGTAGCCAGACAGCCAGCCAGAAATAGCGGTGCTACAGGAGATGGAGTAAATAAAATAATCCTGTCAGACTCCATTGCAGTCCAGGTTTCCAAATGGGAAGATAAAAGAGACATTTCTGTGTCTTTTCAGTGGAAAGTTTAGCTCCCATGTAGCTTCTGTTGGAAACACCGAGGTGATCTTTGCACCAAAACAACGGCTCTGTTTTTATTACAGGCTAAAGAGGGCCTGTGGGACCAGCCAAAAATCTTGTTTGCAAACACACAGCAGCCCTGGGACAGTTCTTACTACTTTAAGTGGGTTTTCAACTTCATCAGCACGTTTGAGCTCTTCTCTTTTTCTCCCAGTAACACAGATCTCCACGAAATGCCACATTTTGGGTCAGGCCTGGGCCCAGCCTGCACCGAGGTGGGGAAATGGGTCAGACTGGGTTTCAGCAGCTCAGGAGAGACTCGGTGCTGTCCTGACAGGCAGAGCCTGCTGCTGGAGCTGGGGTGATTCCTGGGGTGTCCTGTGCAGGGCCAGGAGTTGGACTCTGATGATCCTTGTGGGTCCCTTCCAGCTCAGGATATTCCATGATTCTATGAGGTGGGCATGGAGATGACCAAAGAGAACACAGTGGCTTGGTCACAAAGTGTGAAGTTTTTAGAGACCACTGTTTACCCAGCCCCACTGACAGACCCCTGTGCTCTTGCCCAGCTGGTGCTGTCTGCAGGCAAGAGGTTCCTGTGGGACCACAGAGCATGGAAGGGAATTTGGATGCTTCATCAGTCCCTTGGCCAGCAGATAGCCAAGGAAAGCAAGTCCAGCAATTAACAGGGTGTAGATTAAAACTAATTATGAAACAGCACTCCAGCTTTCAAGCAGGGATATTCCAGGGAAGAAAACATTCCCGTGAATGGTCCCACAGCCTGGAATGTTTGGTGAGCTTTTGCAGGGTTGTGCAGGTGACGTGCCCTGAGCACCGTCACAGGGGGCTCATGTCACAGTGTCACAGGGGGCTCATGCTGACCTGGAACCTGCTGCCCTTCCAGTGCCTGGGGGGACCAGAGAGGGAAGAGCAGGATCCAGAGGGACTGGAGGAGCCAGCAGGAGGAGTGCTAAATCCAGCAAGGGCTGAATTTGGAGTCCTTCGCCATCTGTGTGGCTGTCTGGGCAGGGATCAGGTTTAGCCTCCTGTGACCATACAGATTTGCAGGATGCTCTGCAAAATGCTCTGTGCCTCACTTACCGCTCCTGGAATCACAGTGGGTGTAAATTTGGCCCACAGGCAAACCTCCAGAGCTGAAAACTTAGCCCTGCTGCTGTGGCCTTTCATCAGCACCATGTGAAGCCCCTGGGAGCAGCTGGAGAGGCCAGCAGAGCAGTGACGTGGCTGCACAAGGGTTTCCCATCTCCTCCTGTTACCAGTCCTTTGGAAAGGCACTTGGCCTCGCCTGGCTACTCCGCAGCCACAGGGGTTGGGTTTGGGGTGGAACAAGGCATCAAAATGCCAGTGCTGTTGCACTACATCCATGGAATGAAAATAGCGTTGAAAATAGCGTTGCCACACAAACGCTCCCGGCTTCCCACCCTGCCTCTCGGATCCCACACTGCAGCTCCACGGAGGATGAATCAAGCGTCTCTTCCCCAGCTCAGGAGACAGACAGTGCTGAATAATTTGGCAGGGATGTGCCGACCTCCCCAGCACAGCTGGCCTCGTGCAGGAGGAGTTATGTAAACGGAGAGCGCCGGCATCTCGGCTCTCCCGGGACACTCTGGCAAGTTTGGGGTGGGATGTGAGTGGCTGAGAGGGTTTTGGGGAGGTGTGGTTACATCCCCCTGTCCCTGATAGGATCTATCCTTCAGCTCATTCCTGGCTGGGCTGAGCAGACCCCATTTCCCTCAGCCCCAGCTGCTGTGTCCGAGGGCTCAGAGCAAAGCTCGCAGGCTCTGGCATCCAAACTCTTAGCAGGGCTTAGATTTATTTTCTGATATCAAGAATATGTAGGACAGAAACACTCCAAAGGGTTCGTTGAGCTTTAGGGTCTCATTTGGACTGAGGAGAGGCCCAATGTGGTGCTGCACTGAGTTCTGCCATGTGTCACTGTTACTGTCCCATCTGAACACTCAGCCCACTGTAGGGTTAAATTAAATGTACAAATGGTACAGAAAACTGTCCCCTTGGTGTTCATGAAAAGCAGGCCAGGCTGCTTTCATCAAAGGGTCTCTGTAAGGTAAATTAGACTTTAAAAATGTAGGCTCGGAATCTTTTTTTAAAAAGTCAAAGAATGTTGAAAGCCTTCATGACTAAAGATACCCAAAGACATGGCAAAGTGGCAGCGTGCCATGCTGTCATTGCTCACGGCAGGCTGGGCAGAGGGAAGAGAGAGAGCAGGCAAGCAGGAAAATCAGGACAAATTTCAGGAGTACGTTGGAAAACTCTGCTCATCTGCTCTGCAGTCAGTGCCCAGGCCAGTGGGAAATCACAGAGAGGGGTCTGAAGCCCACCCACACTTCAGTGCAGAAGGCAACTCAGCCTCTTCCAGACCTCTGCCTTTGCCAAATCTTGAGCTGGTGTTTGGGTGCAGTTACTGTGAGCCCTGGCTCAGTCTTTGCCTAATTCCAGCACCAGCTGTTCACTGGTCATCCCCCGTTCCAGTGGCAGCTGCTCACCAAGGGCAGGACTGGCCTGGGGTGGGTCTGTGGCCAGCCTCATCCTTGGCTGGCTGTTCTCCCCTGGACACTGGGGAACACCTCATCTCTGCTGAGGGGATCTGCAGGGATTGCTGCTTTCCATCCCTGCCCAGACCCCCCAGCAATCCCACCCTGTGCATCCCTGGAGCTCTGTCCAAAGGCTCCTGGAGCTCTGGCAGCCTCGGGGCTGTGCCCATTCCCTGGGGAGCCTGGGCAGTGCCCAGCACCCTCGGGGGGAAGAACCTTTCCTGATCTCCAGCCTGAGCCTGCCCTGGCACAGCTCCAGGCCATTCCCTGGGTGCTGTCCCTGCTCACAAGCAAAGAGATCAGAGCTGCCCCTCTGCTGCCCCTTGGGAGGATGTCAAAGACCTCACTGAGGTCTCCCCTCAGTCTCCTCCAGCTGAACAAACCAAGTGCCCTCAGCTGCTCCTCCAGGCCCCTCCAGACCCTTCCCCATCCTCATGGCCTCCTTCGGATGCTCTCCAATGGCTAAATGTCTTTTTTATATTGTTGTGCCCAAAACTGCCCCAGCACTGGAGGTGAGGCCACCCCAGCCCAGGGCAGAGCAGGACAGTGTCCTCCCTTGGACAGGGATGTCCCTCATGGCTCCAGGGCACTGCTGATGTTCTGTAAAGCTGGTGGGGATGGAGTGATGATCTCCACTGGGAGAGCCACTGTGTTGCCTGTTCCTCCTCCTCCCTCTGCCTCTCAGGGCTGGAGGGGCTGGGCTGTGCTGCCCACAGGCCTCCTCTGCTTCCCTTGGCTCTGTCAGCTCTGATCCCAAGGCATGGGAAATGCTGAGCTGTTCCCACACAGCTTTGAGCTGTTAGAGATCCACCGTCAGAGCCCTCCAGTGTGTGTCTCACCGATTACTTAGAGCTCCCCATTGATCTGTACATAAATAAATGTCCTTATCCCATGGTAGAGATGGGGAAGGGCCGAGAGAGAAATGTCATTTCACCTGGAGTCCCAGGAGCTGCCGTCACAGGGCCTGGCTGCATCCATGCCCTCAGAGCACAGAATTCTTCCCCAAGGCATTTTGAAACTCCTTTGCCACTGGAATATGCAGGGTTTGATAAACGGGAGCACCAATAACCTACATATGCAGTGAGGAACTTGTAATGGATTATTCTGTGGCTGGCATCTCCTGTCCTGTCAGCTCCTAAGAGAGATCTAATGACTCATGGCTGGAAATGGCTCCTTCTCCATTTGTGTTTCACGGATGATTTGTTTTATGCATGAGAAGTCAAGTGTGACCTAGCACAGAGTAAACCACAGCTCCTGAGAAAAGGCACCATCCTAAATCCAAACCCTTGCTTGAGGCCTCCCCATCCACCCCTGTACACCACACACTCAGGAGTTAATAGGAGGAAAATGAAACTCCTGGAATGCTGCACACATGGGATGAAGGTCTGGGAGCAGGCCAGGTCCTCTCAGGAGCTCATGTCCTCCCTGGGTTCCCTGTGCTGCTGAAGCCCCTGAATGGCTTTTAGTTGTGATGCCATTTTGCACTGGTGACTGCAGCTTGCCCTCCTTGTCATTATTGTTCTTTTTCCCCCTGAGTGTCCCAGGGGTGGTTGACCTTTCCTCTCCCACAGGCAGTGCCAGGCACAAGGAACTGTGCTCTGGACTAGTGGGGCAGAAAAAAAGTTAGAGATGAAAACTAGAGAGCAGGAGAAGCAGTACAGAAGAGAGGTAAGACTCAAAGAGCTACTGAACAGTGATTTAGAGGTGCAATTCTTCCTGCAGGTGTCTAAATCCATTACAAGAGGACCATAATTCATCGTGGGAGCCCATCCCAGCATCCAGGTTTTCCACCAAAGCTCAGCCTTGCTTTCCTTATGATGGCCACAAAGGAGATTTCGTTCCTTCCAAGCACAGTTACATAAAGTCACCTTTCCCCTTCCAGGAGGGGACAGTGATGGGAGGTGGGAGCAGAAGGGTGGCCCAGGCAGGGCCAGCCCTGAGCGTGGCCACAAAGCCCAGCCCAGCATCCGGAGAGCAGAGCTATGGGGGGCTTAGGTAACGTGTCAGAACTTTGCTTTGTGCTCCTGTCAAACCACTTTTCTTGGCTTCATCTTTTCCTTGCGAATCCGTAGTACAGATTACGTGAACAGACTGCAGAGCATTATTCAGAAGAGCTTAATTAACCTCAGCGAGGGGAAGAAAAGGAAATCGTAGAAGCTGTAGGGTAGAAAAAGATCATATTTAGACAAATAAGTGCAAATGACCCAGATGCATCCATTTCCTTTGGAGCCAGGCAAGGGGCTGGATGCTCGGCAGAGGCTGCAGGTCTGTGCCACTGCTGCTCCTGCTGCCGTCCCCACACTGCCCCAGGTCCTGCTCGTCCTACCTGCTCTCAGCCCTGCTCCATCTGTCACCTCCTCTCACACACCATCCAGCTGCAGGGCTGGGAGGGACCCCAGGAGAGCAGCTATTCCCTTTGCAGGATTAAGCACACTCAGATCATCTCTGATGGATGTTTGTCTAACCTTCTTTTGAAAATGCCCCTGGAATGCGGTCCCAAGACTTCCCTATTTTTTCTGTTCTAGGGTTTAACTACTCTTCTAGATAGAAACATTTTTTTTCCCGAGTTTCTAATCCTGTTCTCCCTTGTGGTAAGTTAAGCCAAGCCACAATCAAAATGGAGAATAATTGATCATGAGCCTCCTTAAAAGAGGAGCAGCTTTCACATACTGGAATACCAACAGCACATTCCTTTTTAGTTATGGCCTTTCTAGATTATACAGCTCCATTTCTTTGGCCTTTCCCCACTGATAAGGTTTTGAGAGTCTTTTTGGTTTTGGTTTTTTTTTTATTTTCTTGCTCTTGCCTGATTTAAGTACAAGAAATAATCTTGTGTGACATTCAGACCTGGCCAGTGCAGAGCAGCCGGTGGTCACCCTGGCTGAGCCACAGGCAGGATAATAAACAGGACCAAGCAAACAGAGCCAGCCTGTGAACAAAGCTGTATCCTAGAGATTAATAATATCTTCATTTCTCTCATTCTAATTCTCTCATTTATCCCTGGATAACCAGGAGCAGGAGCAGCATTCCTGTCCTCACAAAGCCACAGTTCCTCTCAGCTTCTGTAGCAGATAAATCTCCATTTTTGTGCACAGATCTGCTTTGTCCTCCTGCCACGCAATACTTACACCAGGCTGGTGGAACAATCCATTTCCCTCCTCAGCCTCACAGCTGCTTTGCTTAATCTCAGGTTTTCTTTGACTCCATGGATATGCTGGGAAAAGGACAGAACTGTGCTGGACAAAGCGGTGTGAGGAGCAACAGGTTCCTGTCTGAGCACTGCTGCTGCGCCTGGCAGGGAGCACACAAGCAGCATCCCTTTCATGGCCTCTGTGCTCTCTCCATTTCTGTCCTCTTGTCCACATGCATAAAAAGCTCCTTAAAACAAGGGTTTGGCCTTGTTTGCTGTCTGCTGTAGGCCAGATGAGTACCTGCATTTTCTTGAGCTCAGTTACAGTGCAAGGCGTTTGAAGGGGGCCATGCTTCACTAAGGAGCTGAGTAGTGTCTGTTATTGTTTAAAAGCTGTGATAAAATATCCACAGATCAAATAATTATTGTGCTTCCCATATTATGGGTGTTAAAATTTAGTCAGCTGGGAAATAATATGCATTCACTGAGTGTTGGCAAGAAGAAGGGAGAATGATAATAGGAAATGCTGAGCCCATTAAAAATGAAATTATCCAGTTACAGTTGTTAATCTGTGGACTGAACTTTCTGGAGCCAGCTGTGGACAAAATCCTCCATGTCCAGGCACGTGCTGCTCATGAGATGTTTGTGTGGGGAATAGAGTGTCTCTTATAAATTAAGGGTACCTGTATGGAGTTCATGGCCAGCAAGTGAGGAATGTCCTTCTCTTGAAGGAAAGCATTGGGAGAAAAGATGATCCATTTCTTCTGGAGTCATTATTGAATTTCCTTCTCCAAATGACAGTGGAAGTGGCAGACAGGAGCTTTGTGCTGTTGTTTTTCCCTTGCCCAGCTCAAGGCCAAACGGCATCATTTCCACCTCTGCAGCTGAGCTGCTGCTTCCCCACTCCTGCATTTCACCAGCAATAACCTGTGGGGCCATTTGATCTCCAGAGGCACTTGTAGGATTCCATTATCTCCTTGCTGCTCCTTCAGGAACTCCTGGGCAACACCTTTGTCTTCACATCCAGTACTCAGCAGCTCAGGAGCCTCACTGGAGACAGGGACAGCAGCTCCTGCTGCATCCCAGAAGGGCAGATGTGTGGACCAGCTCAGCCAGACATGTCCAAACCCATCAATTGTCCTCTGGAAGCACAAAGCTGGTAAAGCATTCACTTGGCAGTAGCTATTAAAAATAGCTCATAATGCTTTCCGAGTCAAAATTGAGGAGATGAGAGGGGGAAAATGTGTTTAGTGTGGGTAAGGAAAGAGGCAGTGCACAGAGCCTGGGACTTTCAGAGCTTGTGATTGTTGATTCTTGAATACCTTTATGAACAAATCTCTCCACAGTCATGAAAATTGCCTGGAAAGGTCCACTGGATCCATCCTCACAGGAGCATGGTCTGTTGGGGTTGGTTCTGGAAGTTCTCAGCAGCAGTGGGAAGGGGAATGGCTGCTGTGCAGCTGATTTAAGGAGCACATCCCTGTTCCTGTGAGATTTGGTATCAGGTTTTTTTGAGAACTGATAAATGTTCTCTCTAAGAACAAGCCCCAGCCTCCCATTAAACACCTGTGTGGTATTGACCTGACTGATCAGGCTCCGTGTGGCTCTTGCAGCCTTTCCACAGCACCGAGGGAAAGAAGCAATTTCCTAAGTTAGGGCAAGACTAGGAAAATATTTTCTGTTGCCTATTCAGCCTGAAATACCTTTTTCTGATGTTCTGGACCATCACTATTTCAAGCCTACACCAGAGGAAGGTTTTTGTACAATATATTTGTTAATGGAATTCCCCCTCGAGGAAGGAGTCAGGATTTAAAGCCTGTGAGCTTCTGGCCAGTCTTGTGATAGTTAATACTGTCTGGCAGATTCATGAGCAAGTTGGCTAAATCATTATGATGTAGAGTTTATTTTCCAAGATTAATTTGTTTAAAATAATACCTACTGCTTATCTTGAAAAAGCCTCACTGCTAAATATTATTTCAAGAAATAAATGCTGTATATTGCCTTCATTTTTCCTCTCAAATGAATCCTTTGACATAGCATTTATCTTTAGGGCACTCTGAAAAATCCAAAGGTATTTGGGTTATATTGATTTAATATACCTAAATATTAAGAGACTTTTGAGAGCGGTTAGAGGAAGGAAATCTTGATGGTGTGTTGCTGAATTTGGTTTTAAATAAATTGAATCACCCTGTGTGGCCATGACTAGAGAATCAACATTCTGTTTCCTGATGATCATCTTCTGTTAGCTGAGATAACAGGCACAGAGATGGGGGGCCAGTGGGGAATTTACTTTTCCCTTCCCAACGCAGAGAAATGAGCTGTTGCTGAAAAACAGGGAATAACCAAGTGAGAAAGGAGATGAGTGTGAACAGGTTTGGTTGAAAAGGTTATCATTATCAAGGAGGGAAAAAGAAAAAAACCTAAGCTGGATCAAGAGGTTAAATCCAGGGTGGAATGAGACCAGAGGTGGGTTAGGAGCGCTTTGAGCTGAGAATCAGGGTGGTTTCTCACCAGTGAGCTGTGTGTGAATGGGAAATGGGCCCCAAGGAGAAGGGGCAGAGAGCAGCCCCCCCCAGGTGTGGGAATGCGTGTGGGAAACAGGTCTGGCCTGGGCATCCTGTGCTGGCTCCAGGCTGGTGTGTGAGCACAGCCTGCTGGGCCCTGCTGGGCCTGTGCCTCACATTGCTCACCCTGTGCAGCAGGACCTCCCACAGGGAGATGCTGGAACATGTCACCTGCTCAGAGGCAGTTTGTGCCTACAAACTGAACTTTGCAGCTCAAGGATGTGCGGTTTGTTCCTCCCTGCCCATGGTCTGCCCTGTTTGGCCAGCAAGAGATGTGTTCACAGCAGGTGAGGCTGGAAGGATCTGACCAGGTTTCACCATCGCTTCTTTCTCTTCCTCAGCTCTCCCAGGAACTGCCTGCCGAGCTCAGGCTCTCCCTGAGATCTCACCATGATCCCTGTCTCCTTTTCCCTCTGCAGGATCTGATCCGAAGGGATATCCTGTATTACAAAGGGCGCATAGACATGGATAAATATGAAGTGGTGGATATAGAAGATGGGAGAGATGATGACTTCAATGTCAGCATGAAGAATGCCTTCAAACTGCATAACAAGGAGACTGAGGAAATGCACTTATTCTTTGCCAAGAAACTGGAGGAGAAGTTACGATGGCTTAGAGCTTTCAGAGAAGAAAGGAAGATGGTAAAAGAAGATGAAAAGATAGGTGAGGAATGTGGAAATTAATCTGAAAGGAGGTTGTTGGTAGTGTTTAATTTAGCCCCAATGGGTGGAGGAGCCCACATTTTCTTTGTGGTAGAATTATAGTTCAACCTTGTTGCAATGTCCTTGGTTGCTCTCCTAGTCATAAATAGGTCTCTTTCCAGATCAGTTACTGTTCTTTTTGGCCCTCAATAAACAAATTCTGCCCATAGCTCAAGCCTGGAGCTCCATGGGTGTGTGGGAGAGGGAAGTCTTCGGCCATCCACCTTCTCCTGGCCGCATCCTCCTGCTCTGGTTAAGGATGTTTGATGCAGAGAGGAGGCAGCAAAGTCAGTGACAGCCCTTCCCTTGCACCAGCCCCTAAACTGATTGTGACCAGTGTCAGTCCAGGCTCAGTTTGTTGCTCATCTCTAAAGCACCGGCCATATTTATGACACTGTATCAATAAAAATGGCTCTAATCTTACTTTTCATCCAGCCCCTGCACAAGTGAGATTAGGAGGAGGCCAAGGAAGAGTTGCTTTTCCCAGAGCGTTCCGTGTTTGCAAACAGTGCAGAGCATCCCCCTCCCCAAAAGGAAACGAGGCTTTGTGAGCAACCTTCTGAATTGTGTTTGCCGTGTTCCCTTTTCCAGGCTTTGAAATTTCTGAGAATCAAAAGCGGCAAGCGGCAATGACAGTAAAGAAAGTCAGTAAGCAAAAAGGTAACCGGCAACACGCTCTGTGCCTGGTGATGTGAGGGTGGAGCGGGCTGGGCTGAATCCTGCTGGGTTAGGATCCAGCATCCCCTCAACTTCCCCTCCCTTCTCTTTTTATATCAAATACCGTTTGTGCTTTGTATTCTTCCTTAATGTATCTGTGGGCCAAATTAATCTCTGGTCGAAGGTGGTTGAAAGCCAGTGGAACTGCACCAGAGATGAATTTGATCTCGTGTCTCCAGTCTGATGTCCAGAAGCTGTCCTTGGGGGCAGAAATCTATCTCAGTTGTTTATCTCAGGCTGAAATGGGAGTGAGTGTGGAGGTGTGTAGAGGTTCTGCTAATTCCCAAAGTCTCCCATTAGCAAAAAAAAAAAAAAAAAAATTGCTAAAATGCTGGAACTGGGGAGGGGGTACCCCTTTCCTGCTGCTGGAAAGGAAAGGGACACTCTTGTTTCCTGGGGCTGCCTGTAACTTTTTAAAGACAGCACAGTAGCATCAACTCTAGGAAATAAAGTATTTTAGTAAAGACACTGTACCTCTGGAATGTCAGATTCATTTCCCCAGCCAGGCAGGCTGCAGCCAGCTGAGCAGTGCCTGGTGTTAGGCAGAGTCTCAACTGGCCAAAGCCAGCGTTAATTCTCTCTTGCAATAACTCTTGCAGCTACAAGTTTTGAAATACTCAACACAGAGGGAAGGTCAGAAAGCTCATTCCTCAAGTTCTCCAAAGCTTCACACAGTCTTGGATGTATTGATTTGTTACCAAAGTACCATAGCACAAGTAGGCCTACAAGTGGGTTTTGAGAGAGCTCCTCAAGGCTTGGCTCAGGTCAGGTGCAGGCAGGTCGGTCCCCGCTCTGTGCAGATGTTTTGGGGGGGTTTGCAGAAGCTGAAGGAGCTCTTTGCTTCCTGCCTCACCTGTGTGTTGTCTACTGGCTTTGCTGGTCCAGGAGTGGTTTGCCAGGCAGCTGTGAACTCCTTGGTTTGCTGTGTCTCTCCATTGTCATCAGTCTTCTCCTCTCTACTAACTTCTTCTGTTGTCTCCTGAGGTGTTCTCTAAAAACTCTCCTGGCCAGATGTTCCAAGCTCAGAGTGTGCACACCCAGAGCAGGCCCAGGTGCCTCACACTGTCCTCGTGCCCCTGTCACAGCCCCTCAGCACCTGCATGTCTGTCCTTCAGCACGGGAGCATCCACAGGGCTCGTGGAACTGCACAATGGGAGAGCCTGACTTGCATGACTGCCGTGACAAAAAGAGGTTCAATTATTCCTAGCTGTTCAGTTCATTCGATTATTAATTAATAGAGGTATTAATTAATAATTGTACTGTTCAGCCAGTAAGTGACACAGTTCAGAGGTGCCTGAGCATGCCTGCCAGTATTCCCATGTAAATTACTGGCCTTGCATCCTGACAAATACAATCTGCCTGACAGGACTTGTGTCTTACACAGCAATTGCTCTCTGTCTGCTCTCTTTGTCTTTCTCTCTCTTTCTCTCTGAGATGAAAAAGGAGGGGTTGTTATCTTGGGCTTCTCGGACTATGAAATTCATTAGCTCCTAGAACAGCAGTCAGCATTTCTTTAGTGAAGAACAAGCTTAGGCTGTGGCACTGGCAGTTCTTTTTATGGGATTAAGTCCTCGAGCCAGACAGAAGTTCAGTCATACCCCAGCACTGAGTTAAGCACAGCCTGGTTGGTTTTAGGACGTGAAATCTGAAAAACACCAAATAGGGTCATTAAAATGGTAGCTCTGTATGCTTTGCCCTGCATTGTGGTGATCATAGCCCAGTCTCAGGTTGATTAAATTAAATACTAACACTGAGAACTCTCAGTTTTGTTACTCTGTGGTTTGTCCAAGACCCAGTGAGAGGCACAAGGCTGCCAGAGCAGGGAGCTGCTGGCACTGCTCAGAACAGGGAGGTAAGAGGGAACTCCTGAGAGCTGGCTTTTGGTGACTGATTTTTTAAATCTTGCCCTATGCATTTTACAGATATTGGCAACATTTTATTTTGCCAAGACCTTGGCAGCACTTGGGGCTGCAGATGTGCTTGTGCCAGGGGCTGCTGCTGCTGCTGCCTTTGCCCTTCCGCAGCGCCACCGGAGCGCTGGGAAAGGGCTTGGAGCTGCTTTTGGAGCATCAGTTACACCTGAAAAGCAGGGAAGCCCTTCAGAAGGAGGAATAGGTCACTGTATTCAATAGAAGTATTTATTTATTTAAATGCAGGATGGTCTCAGTGGCTGCAGCAGGACTTGACAGCTCAGCAGCTCGAGGAGCTGCCAGCTCTGCTCCTGTGTCACAGGATGCCTATTACAGACTTGTTCCTAGATTATCTCACTTGTTCCCTGCACCTCTTAAATGGGAAACCATGGTAATTCCCTTGTCACAGAACACTTAAGGAAGAGAGAAGAGCCGTGAAGGAGGTGAAATGGAAAATGCAATCAACTTTGTTAGAGGTGAAGCAGAAAAACATTTTTCAAATAGTATAAACTGCTGCTTATTTCATGCACTGTTGTACCACACCTCCCAGAAGTATTGCTCTGGAGATGGCTGGCATGTGTTTGAGAAGGAGGCATTTAAACCTCTGCTGGCTGCAGCAGGAGAGGGGGAGAGCAGCAGAGAGCAGCAGAAGAAACCTTAAAACTCTGCTTTTTAAACTAACAGGACCTTTATCCAGGTGATTAAGTGAGAACACTCTCCGAGTGTTTTGAGAAGTTTCTGATGCCCAGCTGAGGGTGCTGTGTGGGGCAGCAGCCCCCTCGTGGCTCTCAGGTCTGCCCAGCAATGTGTGCAGGGCCAGGCTCCCTGCCAGACCCACTTCATGATGGGCAATATCCCAGGATTTGCACTCCTTATTGGATTGGGCAGAATGTAACGATATTAGACCAGGTGCCTTAAGACAGCATTAAACCAATTTTTGGCCTTATTCAAGTCCATTAGACATCCAGTGAATGGGTGGTGCTGGCTCTGCGCCTCACTGACAGAGAAAAGGGCTGGTTGCTGCTGTTTGCCTTTTGCATGGATTGTTCAAGGGTTTGCCTCTTGGTTGCTGCCCTTCAGCTTCCTTCAGTGGCAGTGTGGGAACTGGGAACAGAATTCAGTCTGGTGTCTCCTAGAAATAGTGAAGTAATGGGAGAAATTTTGTTTTCTCTTACAAAAACAACGAAAGCCCCTCCCTGCAGCCCTTTGCAGGCTGCAGCCAGGCAGCAGGGCAGGTTCTGTGCAGAGCCTGGGTCCCACTGAGGGACAGGGCAGCACGAGGGTGGCACTGGTCTCTTCTGCCAGCACCGTGCTTGTCACTGACTAGAGGAGTGGAAACTGCCTAGAAAATGGATCCCTTGTGGATCTCCAGTCCATTCTTAATGTAGACAAAGGTTAATCCAGGGTAATTTTTCCATTTCTAAGCATTTGAAAATGGAAGCTCATGGAGTGCCTCTCTCCAGGAAGGGCCTCTGTTCCCTGGCCACTTGTGATTCCCCCCTCCAAGGGCTGGTGTTTGCAGCCTTCAGGAGCTCTCAGTTCCCTCTCTGATCCCCAGCTCTGTCCACATCTGGCCCCTTTCAGGACAGCCTGCCCACAGAAGGGATATTTGACAGGGTTCCTAGCAGCTGCCAGCCAGTGGTGTCAGGGAATTAGAGGTCCTTCCAGGAAGGAGACTTCATTCTTAAAGCACCATTGCCCACTTCTGGAAAAGGAAATGTCTGTTGAGATTTAAAGAAGTGACCTTAGTGTGAGCTGGGGGGGGTGTTTCCCACCTCAGGAGAGCTCTTAGCCCCACACTATATCCAGCTCTTCTCCACACTGCCCCCAGGAGATGCCTTCAGCCCTGACAAGTCTTTGGGATGAGGTAGGCAGAGATTCAGTCAGCATCACCTGAGAGAGATGCTGTCACTAAACCTGCCCGTGCACTCAGCCATGCAGACCCAGCAGGGGTTAAATCATAAGCCAGCATGAACTGCCTTGGCCTGTCACCAAACACCCTCTGAATCACTGGATTTTCTTGTTAATTTATTCCTTTCTGATCACTTGAGCTCACAGCCAACTATGGCATAAAAACCCTGACCCAGACATGCAACAGCTTCTCTGACTTCCCACACTTCTGCACTTGAGGCTCCCCCAGCAGCTCTGCACTGCAGAGCTGATCAGGACAGGGCTGACCAGGGTGCCTCCCGTGGTTCTCTTGGCTGTTTAATCCCAATTTATTGCATTTTCCTTGCTGACGAGATTGACATGGCCCTGCCTTGTTTTCCCATCGATTCACACGTGTAGGCACAGCCTCGGGGGATTGCAAGAGCCTGAGCAACCCAGCCCAACTGCTTGGAAACAAAGAGGGGCATTTGCATTTTTGGATAATCAGGGTCACTTCCCTTTTTTCGAAGCACGGGAGGTGAAGGAATAGAGCCGATCGTGCTGTCGGTGGTATTTCCCCACAGACTCAGGGCAGTCTCAGAGCTTACCCCATTTCTTGTGAAATCCAGACCCTAGCAGCACTCCGTGCTGCGGCTCCACGAGCACCATCCCACTGATGGCAGCTGGAATCCAGCTGGAGTCCTCAGTGTCCTCCAGGAACCAGTCAGATCTACAAGCTGAGGCAAATCAGGAATAAATCCTCATCTGCAGGTCCTCGAGGGTGGTACTGGTGACACTTGCTGAGCAAGTCCCTCAGGGCAGTTTTTTGGTGAGATGTTAATGGCCCTCGTGGAAAGAGCCAAGGCGTTGACATCAACGACATGCTGAAATTCCCACTGAAATAAGTTTGTGAGCTCAGATACTCCTGCACCTTGAGTTTGGTGAGGGGTTTTAGAAAGGAGCTGCTCCCCAGAAGCATGCAGCAGCATTCCAGGTCTGAACTGGTCCTTTCCTATCAGTGAAACCCACGGAGTGAGCTGTGTGATCAGCCTGCAGGGTGCCGGAGGAGAGGGAGGCTGTACAAGCACAGGATGGCAGAAATTCATTTTCACCCAGCTCTGATGGATAAAGCCCCAGTATCATTTATTCCATCTTGCCTCGATTAGCTTTTCTTATTACATGAGGAATCATTATCTTAATGTCTGCTATAACGACATCAGGCTGCAGTAGCAGACTTGATAAATAGACTCCAGAAGGTCGGGTTAGCTCAGTGTGTGTAGGTAGATGTTGTGGTTGTCTGGGGAACATCAGAACATGAGATGACTGTTTCCTCCTGCATTTCTCAAACTGCAGTCAGCTCTCTCCCTCCCGAACAGGGAAGGGAGGTTTGTGGTTAGAAAAGGGAGCTACAGCATGTTCTCCTCACTGGTACCATCCCTGGAATACCAGGGCCTGGAGTGAAACCCTGGCTGTGTAAAGAGCTGTGGCTGAGGCACCACTGAAATTCCTCTGGAGTTGGGCAAGTAGGGCAAAGTGAGAGTTGGGTGATTCAGCAGGGAGATGTAAAGGGAGGAAATCCAGCTGGTCAGGACTGCCTGGGGAGGCAGAGGGTTCCTGTTCACAGCTCCATCCTCACCTCGGGGACAGGCAGCTCCAGACACATCGCAGTGGTGGGGCAGTGCTTTGAGATCCTCTGTTGAAATGTGCTGAAGAGGGCAAAGGGCTGGACCCACCCAGCCAGTTCTGCTCTTTTCTTTAACTTAAACTCATTGCTGTGACAGGAGTAATTAACCATACAACAATTAGGGCTCTGGAGGTGCGTCCCTGGCTTCCTCCCGTGTGGGGGTTACAGTATTCAGGAGGAAACTGAATTTGTGGGGTTTTTGAGCATTTCCTGAAATGCTGAAAGTTCCTGAAGTTGGGTGAGCTGCTGTTGAGCTCTGAGGGAGCTAGAAGGTTCCTTAGGCAGCACTGGCCAGGGCAGAACTGCCAGCAGGGGTGGCAATGTTACTGTCCCCTCCCCAGCTCTGGCTAATGAATAGCATGAGACCTGGACAGCAGGGTGGGGGCAAAGCCTGGGAAATAGCTGCTGATCAAAGGATTAGCTAAAATCTCCTAGGTGGAGGATGGAGTAAACAGCTTGTAAGGCAAGTTTCCGTGGTTGTGTGGAGGAGATGTGCGTGTTCCCCGTGTCTGTGTCGTGTGAGCCCGGGGAGGGGCCTTGTCCTGCTGGATGATCCGTCTGCACGAGTCCCTGTGGATTGCCTGTGGGTTACCAGCATGCTTCACGTGCTGCTGAAATCGTGTTGTAACCTCAAAGAGAAGAGACACTTCGGAAAAAAAAAAAAAAACCAAAAAAACCCCAAACCACCAAAAAGCCGCCCAACCTAGAAGGAAAGAACGAGACAGTTTTAAATCTTTTTAATTGTTTCCTTCTGAGCTGAGAAATTCAAAAGGCTCCAAGTGACGTTGCCTGGTGCTATAAAAAGACATGATTTCAAGTGACAGCACAGCATCTCTCACCAGTTTTGTCTAGCCAAATTAAGAATCTGGAAATGTTGTTCTCCTGGTGAGCAGCTCTCCCCAGCCCCGCCCTGGGAGCGATCCCTCCGTGCAGCTGCAGCCGCGCTGCAGAATGAGCCACAAACCAGCAGAAGGAGCTCCAGCTCTGCCCGTGGGGTGGAGTTGGCTGCTGTGCCTGGAAATCGTTACTTACCCATCGATTCTTCCCTTTGTGCTTTGAATTCCGCTCGCCACGCTGCCCAAAATTGCCTTGGAAAAGAGCTTTGCTCATTTCTTTCTGGTGAATTGCAGCGGAGTTGTGGCTTTGCATATTAAAAAAGCATCCCTCAAGAGACAATTTTGCACGATGACCCCGAGTTCTGATGAGGAGACAGAACAGAACAGAAAAATACCTGCCTGCCAGACTTTTCCCAGAATTGGTCTTTCTTAGGATTTGAAGATGTGCAGATTAGGTTAATCCTCCCCTCCCAGTTTCTGTTTTCCAGAACATGAGTGTGTCCAAAAAAAAAAGATGGAGAAGTCATTCTTGGGGCACCTCGAGCTATGGCAAAGTGCTCACACTTCCACTGTCTCACAGTTCCACAAAGAAATGCATTCTGGAATTACCGGAGCACAGTGGCTTTATTTGCATGTCCCGCACATGGCGATGGTGCATGTCCTTGAGATCCACAGGTTTGATCCTTCAGGGCACTGGATAAATGAGAGGAATGTGAAACCTTCAGCTGCTTATGCAAGTAGAACCAGCCAGGAGCTTTTGGCATTCATCCAGCCCAGATGTTGATGCCAGTAGTCCAGATCCACAGGGCCACACATACAACTGTGGCTGTGCATGGTTGTGTTTCAAGCAAGGACAGACATTTTTCAGGAGTTTTGGGAAAGACCTTAATGGGGTTTGGTAGTGCTCTGGCCAGGGGAGTCTGCCCTTTTCCCTTTTGGAGAAGACAGACCATGGATTCCATTCCTTGCAGTAGCTCCATCACTGTCAGTGGACATCAGCCAGACTGTCCTTTCTCTACTTCTTCAGCTTTCCAAGTGCACAGCATTTTGCTGATCCAGGAGATTTCCTAGCATTTTGTATCATCATTAAAATACATTAGTTCACCCTTCTCAAATTGGTTTAGAAGCAGTAAAAAGCCCAGCCACAGGATTCCAAAGCCGTGGGGCTATGTCACTAAAGCAAGATGGCTTTAAGGACTTCCAAAGCTAAAAACAATTTATGTGTTCCTCCCCCCAGTAGGAGCTTTAGATTCACAGCTCTTCTGTTGTAGAACGTGAGTAATTTTAGTGGCATGAGGACTGTTTGCCTTTGAGGTAATTCGTGGTCAGTCTGAGAGCCAAAGCAGATTTATTTCCCACCTCTAGCCATGTAAGGGACCTGTAACAGATCCTAACGCTCCCATAGATCCTAAAATCCCTCACTAGTCTCTGCTGGGAAAATTGGCCAAGGACTGGTGGGTTCCAGGAGAAGGTTGACACTCCTGGATGGGCTCAGGGCTGGAGTTTGTCTTCTGCAGTTGGTCTCACTGGCCACACATTGGCCAGCCTGGAGATGAGCAGCTCGGAGCAGGACAGTGCCAGGAGAAGGGGTGGGAGAGGTGGGCAGAGAGGAGCTCAGTGCCCTGCCCTCGTGGGTTTCAGTCACACAGTGGTTGAAATTCAAACTGTTCCTTGGAGTTCTGTACTGATGAGGGCGGTGCAGAATTTGTGTCAGGCTTCCTGCAGCTGCCCCTGCCCAGGTGAGACTCCAGCACAGCTCTGGGGCTGCCCTCAGCTCTGCAGGTGGGAGACAGGAGCTTGGGAAGACAGAGTAGAGAAGTCATTGATGAGTAGCTATTCCAGCATGCAGGTACAGATGCAGAACATCTCCAGGTCGATCTTTCCAAGTAAGTTTGAAATGCTAATTGTGATGAATTCATTAAAGGTTAATGAGTGTTAAAATCGCAGAGCGGTTTTTGCCCACTGTGAGGAATGATCTTGGTTATTCTCTACAGTGGACAGAGAGCTGCACAAAATACAGTAAAGAAGGAGAAATCTGTTAGACGTACTCAAGACATCTCCCTTTGGTCTGAACCTTTGGAGGATTTTCACCCTTGATTGGTAAATTCCGTAGCAGGGAGAAGCGAATCAATTCTCTTCCCTAAAGACACGCCTTAGCTCCTACCCCGAAGAGGTCCTGCCTGCCCAAGCAGCACCTGGCCAAGCTGTGTGTGAGCTCTGTGGGTGCCCTCGTGAGGCTTTCCCTGTGTGTCAGTGCCCGTGGCGTGCCGCCGTCCGTGCCCGGCCAGCGCTGGTGTGTCTGTGTGTGGTAGGAGCCGCATTGCTGTGCACACCTTGCTCTGGTACCTGGGTGCTAATCACCGTATTTTGCCTTCTCCAGCACCTTCCCAGCCGAGGATCTCAAAGTGTTTTACAAACATTAATTAATTTAGCTTCACAACCCTCCTGTGAGGTAGGTGGGGGATGCCATCCCGCTGTACAGATGAGGACACTGAGCTGCTTGGGGACAGTGGCCTCGTTGCTGTGGTTAAAGCCCGGGGAGGCGACGGCCCCTTCCTGCAGAAGGAAGAGCAGTTCTGCATGATCCAGAGATGGCCAGAGCTTACAGCAAGCTGCTCCACAGCCCTGCTTATCTCTTCTTCTTGGAGTCATGGTTTCCAGCCAGCCCTGCTGCCCCGAGGCTGAAGGAGGGGTTGTCTTTGTGGGGAAGGACATCCAGACTGTGTCACTGTGCCCTGTGGGCTGCGCTTTGGTGGTGACACCCATCCCTTCTGTTCCACTTCAGTCACCCAGAGCCACCCTTTACACACCATCCTTTACAACAGGATGCTGAAGTCCCCTTGTTCTGTGGGAAAGCTGTAAGGTCAGCATCCCCTCTCCCCATTCCTGCACAGGAGCTGTGGCTCACCTGTGTGGGAATTGAACATCTTAACCTTAAAAACGTAGCCTTGCCAGTCCATCCATTGCTACCAGTTTGGATTGAGCAGAGTCAGCCTTTTCTGCATTGTGTGCAGCCGGTTTTGGGCTGAAACCAGACTGGTGAATTGAGAACAAACCCTATGGAAAAGTCCTAAGCTGTTCTAAAGAAGGAGTTGCCCTCTGTGTAGGCACATCCCTGCAGGGTAGGGCTTCTTCCACAGCAGCTCTGCTCCGTTCTGTGCAGGAACCGGAGCGGGGCAGCGCTCGGGGTCGTGCTTGGGGCTGGTCAGTGGGGCATGTTGGGGCAAGGCCGTTCTCCAGGGAGAGCTGGGAGGGAGGGTGAGCAGGAGCTTGGAACAGGAGTTGTTGAATCGGAGCGGGATGAGTTGGCCTCGCCGGGCAGGGCCTGTCCCGGCTCTCCTGGCTCACACAGGACTTTTCCATGAGGGCGGGCAGAACTCTGCCCAACAAAAGTAATGGATCCTGTCCCAGCCTTGGAGCTTTGGTGTAGGGAGGCAGCCTCGGAGCCGAGAGGTCAGGCAGGTGCTGCGTTCTGGAGATTGGCCAGCCCTGGCACGTCCTGGCGTGTGGGGCCTGGTTATGAAGCGATAAGGAGCGATAAGGAGCGATAAGGAGCGGTAGCATGACGAAGAACAACTATTGACCCGATTGCTCTTTGACTGATCTGTTTCTTTTTCCCCCCAATCATCGATGCAGGTGTGAGCTACTCCAAGTCGGTTCCTCCAGCCTACCCACCACCCCAGGATCCATTAAATCAGGGACAATACATGGTGACAGATGGCATATCCCAGTCCCAGGTCTTCGAGTTCACCGAACCCAGACGCAGCCAGGCACCATTCTGGCAAAACTTCAGCAGGTTAACACCATTCAAAAAATAATACCTAGAGAGATGGAGAATTTTAACTTAAAAGAACTAAAATTTAAAAAATAAAAATAAATAAAATTATATTTATAGATGGACCTTTTTTCGGAGAAGCACTGTTGCAACTAAATATATATACATATATATATGTATACACACATTTTAAAAATAATAATATATATACATATATGTATATATATAGAAGGACCAAAAACTTTTTTTGTTGTTTTTGGGAAGTAATCTGCTACTAGATACTAGGAAGCACCAATGATTTCTAACCATGTGACCTGTTTTATTTTATTTTACTCCATTGGTTGGACATCTCTTTTTGTTGGTTTTTTTTTTTCCTGTTTTCCTTCATTTCCATCCGAGTCGTCATTGGCATCCCAGAATGCTTTCTCGCTTGTGTGACTCCGTCATGGAACTTCCTCATGGACTACATTGGTGTATATTTTCTTTGATTTTATTTATGGGGGGGTGTTGTTTGTTTTTTGGAGTGCTGGGAGGTCTCTGCTCCCTCTCCCTCCCTCTCTGTCCCTGCCCTGGCTGTCCCCGAGTCCCCGGCCCGGGGCGGGCCTGGCGCTGTCCCCGTTGTCCTGCATCTCCTGGTCTGACTCGTGCCTGTCTGGATGTGCTCCCTGTGCTCCCGCTCTGCTGTGCAGTATTTCTCTGGCTTTAACTGTTCTCTCGTGGGCAGGTNTATGAAGCGATAAGGAGCGATAAGGAGCGATAAGGAGCGGTAGCATGACGAAGAACAACTATTGACCCGATTGCTCTTTGACTGATCTGTTTCTTTTTCCCCCCAATCATCGATGCAGGTGTGAGCTACTCCAAGTCGGTTCCTCCAGCCTACCCACCACCCCAGGATCCATTAAATCAGGGACAATACATGGTGACAGATGGCATATCCCAGTCCCAGGTCTTCGAGTTCACCGAACCCAGACGCAGCCAGGCACCATTCTGGCAAAACTTCAGCAGGTTAACACCATTCAAAAAATAATACCTAGAGAGATGGAGAATTTTAACTTAAAAGAACTAAAATTTAAAAAATAAAAATAAATAAAATTATATTTATAGATGGACCTTTTTTCGGAGAAGCACTGTTGCAACTAAATATATATACATATATATATGTATACACACATTTTAAAAATAATAATATATATACATATATGTATATATATAGAAGGACCAAAAACTTTTTTTGTTGTTTTTGGGAAGTAATCTGCTACTAGATACTAGGAAGCACCAATGATTTCTAACCATGTGACCTGTTTTATTTTATTTTACTCCATTGGTTGGACATCTCTTTTTGTTGGTTTTTTTTTTTCCTGTTTTCCTTCATTTCCATCCGAGTCGTCATTGGCATCCCAGAATGCTTTCTCGCTTGTGTGACTCCGTCATGGAACTTCCTCATGGACTACATTGGTGTATATTTTCTTTGATTTTATTTATGGGGGGGTGTTGTTTGTTTTTTGGAGTGCTGGGAGGTCTCTGCTCCCTCTCCCTCCCTCTCTGTCCCTGCCCTGGCTGTCCCCGAGTCCCCGGCCCGGGGCGGGCCTGGCGCTGTCCCCGTTGTCCTGCATCTCCTGGTCTGACTCGTGCCTGTCTGGATGTGCTCCCTGTGCTCCCGCTCTGCTGTGCAGTATTTCTCTGGCTTTAACTGTTCTCTCGTGGGCAGGTGAAACCCAGCAGAAGGGCAAGCAGCTGTTTAGGAAGTGAGAGATGGGTTTTCCTCTGTTCATCTTTTGAGGTTTTTTAAGCACTTGTCTTTTTCTCAATTCGGTGTGATACGTTCACACTGTGAGTAAGATGGAGAAAAGAGAATCAGGGGCTTTTCTTCTTTTTGCTTTGTTTCTGTGGGCTTATCTTTGATTTACTTTCTTTCAAGCTGAGACACTTGAAAAGCCCACTCCTATCTTTGTTTTCCATGCAAAGATAAAAGCTTAAAAACCAATGGCTTCATGCCTCCGTTGCAGAGAGGAAAATTGGCTTCGAGGCTCCGACAAGCGGCCAGCTTTCTGTCTTCAGGAACTAAGGTCCCATCCTTTGGCCACGCTCAGCAGCACCCTAACGAAGCACTGATTGCCACTTGCAGGAGCAGTGACCCCAAAAGTGATGCCCGTGGCTGCTCTCAGTGCCCACCCCATGCTGGGTCCCCCCAAGCTCTGCCCCGTTAGCAGAAGGATCCTCACCCCAGCCCTGGGAGTGCCCACCTGAGGTTAAACCCCGAGCTGCAGAGGAGCTGAGAGCTCCTTGCAGGAGCTCTGGGTGTGACTGGGCAGCGTGGCTGTGGGTCTGTGCCCAGCCCCAGCTGGTGCTGGTCCAGTCCAGGCCCCTCTGTGTCTCCTGGAGGGGTCAGCGCAGTGGGTCTGGAGTGGTGGATCAGCCCAACCCTCCAGGTCTCTTTCTCTCTCTTTTTCTCCCTCTGGAGATTCACAGCTCTATTTTTAAAGACCCTTCCTACAATTTCAGCCTTAAGTACATTTGTTTGCAAGTGCAGGAGCTTATGGTTAAGCTTGTAAAACAGACCATTGTCAGGAGGAGGATTTTTTTTTTTTCCTAGGGCAAATGAGACTGTTTAACCGGATTTAGAAGATGAACTTGAAATCTTTTCAGAGCTGTTCTGCAAGCTCCTTTGAAAATGTGGGATGAAGTGATTGATCACGGTATTCATCATTTTCTTTGGAATCTGATCCACCACATAAGTGCCCCAGGACAAAGAGTGTGGAGATAGGTTGTTGGTTTTTTTTTTTGCCCCCAAGAAATCCAAGTGAATGGGAAGAGCAGAGAGTGTGATTTCATTGTTTCCATGGAGCCTGCTTTATTTCAGGGCATATCACAAGGGCAGCATTATTTTTATTTAAATCCAAAAATAATCTCTCTTATACTTTTGAATAATCTAGAAACTATCAATACCCAGCAAAGTCAGATGAGTGTTTTGGAGAGGAGGAGTGGCCCCTCTGTGACAGGCCACAGGCAAACACCAGGAATCCCAAACAGGAAGCAACCCAATTTTATATCAGAAATTATTTTTATGCTCTTTTGTATCTCTGCATTTTTATGGCTAGATTTTAATATGGGATACGTAGCAAATATTGTTTTGTTTCTTTAACAGAGTGGGTATTTAAAGCAGTGCATGAGATGGGTTCTCATCAGTTAACTGAAATGTTTTACTCTTTCTGAATGGCTGAAGAGAGGCAGAGAGAGAGAGAGACAAAGAGAGAGAGAGATTCCAAAATGTTGTCAACATGATGAAAATTTCACTTACTCCTTTTGCCTTTTTAATTGCTTAGGGAAAAAAAAAAAGCCAAGTAACAAGCACATTAGTTAAGCCTGTTCATTTACTGTTTTGTGCCTCAGAGAGTGAGAATGAGACATCCATAATTTTTATGAGAAGATGCTTCCTAAATATTCAGCACTAGGAAAAAAGAAACACCACCGCCACACCATTATTTGCATCATAAATCAAGATCTGACAAGGCCACTTGTTGGACTCGCAGCTTCTTTGTTAAGCGGGCAGCCCGCCCGGGGCAGCGCCGCTCGCGCTGGCGCTGGCACAGCGGCCGCAGGGACGAGGGGCTTGGCTCTCGGGCCTTCAAGAAAGCTCTTCCCCTCCATAAATTGCCAAGGTGCTGCAGGAGATGGAGCATTGGCACAAAGAAGAACCAGCACTGGGTCCCACTTGAGCACCTGCTGTGGCTGTCCCAGCAGGGAGCAGGGCTGGAGCGTGTGTGTGACAGCGCTGGGAGCAGCGCCCGTGCAGATGGGGGTGACTTGACTGAGCACCTGGTACAGACTTTTCATTCCAGTGCCAGACAGGAGGAACCCACTTCCCATTCCATATGCAGAAACAAGAGAGTTGTAACAAACTTACATGTTTACGGTATTTCTCTGGCTGAATCTCTCTCTATATATATATATAAAATAAAAAGAAACCCTCTTCCCTAGGTAAATGACATGCATTACCCTTAACCTAGACACTAGAACAGAGGATCCAAATTCAAGACTTTCGCCTCCCCACCCTCTCCAAAAAGTCAAACAAGAACCAACCTAGGTGCATCTAACAGTTGTAAATAGAAAATACTACATAGAGAAATATATTTGAAATTTGTTTCAGTTTCTGGATGGGCACCAGCCGTCCATTGCAATGTTATTGATAGTACACTGTGGTGCTTTGGGTTTCTGGTTTTGTTCTCTTTATGCTCTGTCATCTTTTCATTGCAGCTACATTTCAGGGAACATGTATATTTAGTAGCTATTGTAAGTTCTGCATGGCATCACCAAGCTTATTTTTCCTTAAGAAGAAAAGAAGAGTCTGTAGGAGCTTAAAGGCACTATGATGACAGGGACTTGTAGCAGAGAATTTAAAAAAAAAAAAAAAAGGTTTTTAAAATTCTAGTTTGAAGCCAAATACTGATATTTTAGTGCTTTTGGGGTTTTAACAGTAAGAGCAAAAAAAGAAAAAAAAAAAAAAGAAAAAAAGGATTTTGGTAACCCAGCTGATCCGCACTTGCCAGTTTTATTATTTTGTTTATATTGGACTGTTTGACCCTGTCAAACAAGTGTCAAAGTTGTGTGTATAAAACAAACAAAAGTGTTTAAAAAAGTGTTGTAAAGACACTGAGCCTTATGAAAATATTTATGGAATTAAATAAAAAGAAGTGAAAAGGCATCTGAAGGCATTTTAAATCATTTTCCTCAGAGTGGGGTCACCCTTCTCCCAAAGCTGAGCATGGGCTGGGGCTCCAGCGGCCACCGAGACAGTCGTGTGCCACCAAAAAGTAGGATTGTCCTGGGAAAGCCCCCCTGCCCTTGCTTTGTGCCCTCCCTCTGAACCGAGCGAATTGATGGAGGACCGAATCCCTGGCAGGGGCTGCTCCGAGTGGAGCTCGGATCAAACACTTCATGGTGTTTCAATGCTTTCTGTCCCTGCTTTGCCCGGCTCCCAGGCCGCGGGGCACAGGCGGGATCTGCGGGCAGACATCCAGATGTGCCGGGAGCAGCTGTGGGATAGAGCAGGGGGTGTCAGGGGAGGGAGCCACACCCGGCTCTGCTGCAGTCCTGGGGCAAGGAACGGGCTGTTATCCCTGGAAAGCCAGGTGCTCTCTCCAATCCCAGTGGCATTTCCCAGGTAAGGCAGGTGAGCCGTGTGTTTCTAGGTAGCCTAAAAATGCGATTATAACCAGGAGAACGGGGTTGGGAGCGGTGCTGCTTGTCCCGCAGGCACAGGGGCCGTGGTGCTGGAAATAATCCCAATAATCAAAGGAGCCGGACTGCTCCTTTGTCACTGAGCACTTCCCTCTCTTCCACCTCTGCCCTGGGCTCCCTGTCGGGGTGAGGAGTGCCCAGGGTTCTATCACACATCCCACACAGGTGAGGGGAGTAGTCAGGGCAGTAAAAAGCCACAAACCCCAAAGAACTCTGCTCTGAGAGAATGAGAGGGAGGGGAGAGGCAAAGCTGCAGGAAGGCTCCTGCGGGGCCGCAGTTTGAGCAGGTTCAGGAGCAGACTCGCCCAGAGCTCAAACATCACAGCTTCACATTTGCCTCCTGCTTCAGCAACGCCCCCAGCCGAGCTTTTTTTCTCATTGCTTGCATTGCTTGCAGTGGAGAGGGCGCTGGGGCTGCGCTGGGGTCACCTCTGCGAGTGATGCTGTTTCCCCCAGGGTGTACCTGGAGTCCCTCGGGAGGAGGGAACAGCAAGGACAGCACACCCAAAATGTGGCTCCGTATCAAACCTCCCCTTGGAGAACTCCTCTCCTACCACACCCCTGCCTGTGCAGGCCAGCAGAGTTATTTGCCGGCGTTCTGCACCCCCCAGGTTTTTGGAAGGAGCTGTGGGGAAGGATGGGGAGAGCCGAGAGCGCAGGATCTGCTCGGGATGGGCAAAGCACCCAAAGCAGGAACCCGGGCACCCAGCGTGTGCTCTGGGAGCAGGAGCACCACCCAGGATTCCTCAGCTTTAAACGAGCCCCCTCCCTGCCCTGCAGCCTGCTGCCACCCCGGCTTGCTTCTCCAGCAGTGGGAAGAGCCCTCCGTGGCCGGGAATGCTGCTGCTGCCCGTAGCTGATGGCCAACGTCTGTCTTTCGCGTGATTTGTTTGGTTTCAGCTTTTCCAGCCACCCAGCATTCAGCTACTCCAAACTTTGCTTGCATAAAACAAAAACCAAAACCGAAGAAACCCATTTCAAACCCCCTTTTCTTGTGGGGGGGTTGGGGTGTGTTCCAGGGTGTGTCTGTGCCTCATCTGGCACACAGGAACGTTGTGTAGAGCTGGAAACATCCATGGGCAGGGTGGGCTCTGGCTCCTCTTGGAGTGGGTGATGTGTTTGTGACACGGCAGGAGTGTTGGTGAAGGGCTCTATGGCAAAGCCACCTCTGGGTTATCCCTGTGTGTATCCGTGGTGTTACAGACCAGCTTTTGCTTTTTAAGGAATGAGACTCTCAATCTGAGTGATGGTGCAGGGATTACACAACCCAATCCACCCCAAACAATCCATTTTCTTGTTACTCTGGAGCTAAGAATCAGCACCGGGTTCTGCACTAAGTGCAGCAGCAGGGCAGCATCCCAAAGCATGTAATGTACCATCTGTGCTGGTTTATAAGGAACAACTGAAATTGTATGTGCTGGGGAGATGAAATGGGAATAACTGGCATTTTCAGAGTGTTTCCAAGCCCTGTCCACCAAGGGCTCCACCTAAGGAAGGACAGGAGCTGGTAAACTACAAATATAATCCCCAAAGCTGCAGGTACAAATTGTAAAACTGTCTTTATTTGTCTGCACCTCCCACCCTTGCTATGGGAAAGAGATAGAAGGTATTTCTGAAATGCTTTTAATGTTCACATCCTTTTTTCTTCCAGCGCTCTCCAGGCAAAATTCATCCTGGTGAAGATTTGCACCTTCTCCTGTCAGAGCCACAGGAGTTTGTCACCTCTTGGAGGTTTGACAGATCTCTGTGCTCAGCCCTTTCCCCAGGCTGGAAATGGCTCAGAAGCTTTCCCTGTTTCAGGACCCCCCAGGGTACATCAGCAAATTTCCCTCCAGCCCCTCCCTGTCCAAAACCAGAGTGGCCTGTGTGTTGTCTGAGGGACATGGAGCACTTTCCTCTTCTCCTGATACCAACAAAACAGCAACGAGGCAGGGAACACTGGGGAGGATTTATTTTCCATTCAGGAGAGCGTGCTAAAGGTGCAACCCTTGCAGGAACACGTGTCTCACAAAGAAATCATCAGTGTGCAAGCAGTGCATGGTCTGGGGCATCCTGTCAGATGTGACACTGCTGGCTGTCACAGCTCCCAGCTGGGGGGGGAGCTGGGAATGACACTCTGGGGGAGAGGAGGGGTAAGCACAGAGCTGGGGACACACACAGGGCTGGACACAGGTCCTGGACAAACAGAGCTCTGGACACACAAAACTCTGGACACACAGAGCTCTGGGAACAAGCAGATCTTGTTCACACTCACAGAGCTCTGCACACACACACACCCATGACGTACACCCAGAGCCTCTCTGGCCTTTATTCCTGTTTCACAGCTGGATGGGAACAGAGATACATTTTTGCCAGGATCTGGTTTTTCCACAGCAAATCCTGGCACTAAATTCACTTATAGATAACGTCTGAGAATCAGCTTAAAGACGCTCAGGGCTGCCTTCATGGCCAGCCCTGGAAGCCAATGGAGTTAACTTCAGAAGAGAAGTTTCATTCTCTGTTTTTCATCTGGAGAAGCAATTACAGGATCTCTTGGTGTATTTGCTTCTGTTCTTAGCTCACCTTTACAAAAGCTGTACAGCTTCTATTCAGTAAATCCTCAGAGGGTGTGGATGTGCATTCAAACCTCTGCAAGGTCATAGGAAATCAAAAAGCAGCTGGCCCTTGCCCACAGCGTGGTTTGCCCTGGGTGGAAATGGTTTAAGACTTAAGAGGTGCCTCATCCTAAAGACAGCAGTCTTTAAGTCTGGTTTTACAGAAGCTGAGTTGATAGCCTGAGCACTGCAGAAATGTGAGGGGCGCAGCAGGTTTGGACAAAGAAGTCATTTACAGGAGTGAGTCACTGCTGCTGTGTCACAAAGTCCTTTGTCACTGCTGTTCCTCCAGCCTGGTGAGACCTGGCCTCTCCAGATGAATGGTCTGGGCAGAGCTCTGCTGAGCTGCACTGCCCAGACTGGTTTAATATCAACCTGATGCTGGCAGACCTGGACATTTGATAGCTTTTCCTTCATCAATCCCTCCTGTACAGGGAGATGTGAGTCTGAGGAACGGTAGCACCATTGGATGCTTGGGGTGGAATTGCTTTCCACACATTTGAGCCATCACACAAGTCCTCTGTCCTCTGTTTGGAAGCTGAATAAAGCAAAATGCCATTTGCCTTGGTTTAACTCCTCAGCAGCCAAACTGTGCTTTTTCTGTGCCAAAAAAAAAGAGCAGCCTGACAGCACCAAAGCTCAGGTGACAGGAAAGTGGGTGCTTTTTACAGAGCCTGGTTTTTACATGGCCCTAAATCAGCAAAGGACAAGACAAGCAAATTGCACTGATAGTGCAATTGTCAAAATCTCTGTCACTTGCTGCCTTATCTGTCCTAAACCACACTGTTTGTATTTCGTGATTTATTTTAGTTTATTTGTGATTTCTTTTTTGGCCTGGCTGGAGTCCAGCTCTGCTGTGTCGGTGTCCAGGGTGTCCATGGCCAGTTGCAGAGGGCTCCGGCGTTCCCAGGGGACATCCAGGTGACGCAAACGCCTGGGACAGTCCCCAGCGCCCTCCCACTCCCACAGGTGGTGTCATTACCGGGCTGGGGCTGTGCGGACAGGGACCAGGGAGGGTTTTTCCCTGACGCCACCAAGGGGAGCTGTCCCCACCTGCCTTAACAAAGCCTTATCCCGCAGGCTGCTTTTTCAGGGAATATGTGACCAACACTCTGCTTTCCTCAAAGTTTCACTCCCCCACAGATCCAGGGCAGCACGAGAGGAGTCCCTGGCCAGCCCTGCTGCTGCGGTGGTTTCACGCAATTCAGAGGAAATCCCGAATCTTTGGACCAGGAAAGGAAAATAGGAGCACATACAGTAAATACCCGTAACTGCTGGGAGCTCAGAGGGGGCCCTGGCCTCTGGCTCTGCCCCCAGCAGGGATTGTTCCAGTTCCCCAAGGACTGAGCAGGGATTGTTCCAGTTCCCCAAGGACTGAGCAGGCTGCCCCCAGCCCCACCCTGCCTGCTCCGGCTGGATCTCCTCCTGGAGGCACCTGCTGCTGCTGGGGACAGGTGACGGGGATGCTGCAGGGGCTGTGACACTCCAGGTTTGTATCCCAGCCCCTCCCTGGCTGGCATTCCATGGCTGTGGAATTCCCAGCCTGCTGGTCAGGTTGGGGCAGAAGGAAACGGATGGAGAGAAGCGAGAAATGTTGGGTGGCCCAAGGCCTGACACGTCCCGCGGGTGTTCCCGGTGCTGCCGGGGCCCTGGCCGTGTTTCTCCTGTCTGGATGCACCATTAAAAAGTTTGATTGTGCTGCCTGCTTACAGCTGAGTGGTTTCAGCCTCCAAAGGGCTCCATTAAAGACATCCCTGGCTGTGTGGGGTCCCAGGCTGGTTTGTGGAGCGGGGGGTAACAACACTTCCCTGGCAAAGGGAAATGGGTGCTTGGATTCTCCCGTCTACTCCTTGCACCTGGGACATGCTGACTGCTGACTTCCAGCATAGGGGAACCAGACTGGCACCCTGAGGTGGCAGGGGCTGAGTTCTGTCATCTCCTGCAGGGTGGGGAAGAAACCAGAGCCCGTCCCCAGAGGCTGCTGCACCAAAGCCCACGTTCAGCCCCAGTGTTCATCCCCACACAGAGCCCCTGGGAGTGAGGGCTGGAAGCAGGGTTAATGGGGGTGGCTGACACTTAGGGAGTAACCAGTGCCCAAAACTCCAGAGATAACAGTGTGAGAGGGAGAGAAAACCTGCTCAGCACTGGGCTTTGTCCTGACTCTGTAATTCTTCTGGCTTTTCATAAAAAGGCACATTGGTGATAGGCAAAGGGGGGTAAAGGCCACAGTCCTCCTGCAGCAAACACAAACAGAGGCTGATCCAAACTGCTGTAGAAATGCCAGTTTGAAAGTTTGAATTCCACCCCCCCCCCCCCACTCCAGTTANCCCCCCACTCCAGTTATAATCCCCCTACCATTCCCAGGAGAAATTCCAAGAGGGCAGCAGAAAAAGGGCACTGCCTTCAGTGCCGGGATTATTCATCCCTGCACCAAACCACATCCTGAGCTGCTGTTAACACCAGGGGCTGTTCACTTGGATCTGCCAGGTGTGCAAAGAGTCTGAAAACCAACAGAAATGATGTGTGTGCCAGTGCAAACAGATGGTTTCAATAAGTAACTGTGGCTGGGAGTGTTTCTATCCAAACCTTGCGGAGGGGATCCTTCAGGTGGAACTGAGCATGGAGAACCTGCCAGCAAAGCCAACAGCAGCTCTGTCCAGCTGTGCTTGGAGCAAGGAGGCTCCAGGCTGAGGGGGCTGCAAAAAGCCTTAGCAGCAAAGGCAGAATTAATGACATGGGAACACCTGTCTAGGCACAATATACGGAATTTAAAAAAAATTGTTCCTCTTGACTTGTGGCTCGTAACGAATTAAAGCTGCTCTGGAAAATGCCTCATTCCTGTTGGGCTCCAGTGCTGGAGCTGGGGAGGCCTGGGCTGGACTGCAAGGCTGGGGTGGTGTCAGGGACATCACTCCAGGCCTGCTGGGGCCAGCAACAGAGGGGCTGAGGGCTCACAAAACCAACACTGTGACCAAAGGCAGTGCGTGCAGAGACCCCGGAGCCACTGCAGGGGACACCTGGGGACACAGCACAGGTGAAAGCCCCTTGGTGCCTCATTCCCACCTGGCTGGGTGTCCCCAAGGGCCATGCCAAGCCAGGCATTTGTGACAGCACAGCCCCTCTGAGGCAGCAGCAAGCGTTTCTAGCCACATGGTCCTGGAGGGATGGACACAGAGCTGGCTCCACAGGCTCTCTGCAGCCTTCTGCAGACCCTGGAAAGCCACCCTGGGCATGCAGGGGGCTGGATCAGCTCTCACCTCTGGGTTCAGGCTTCATCCACAGCTGAAAAGTGGGGCAGGAGCAGGGAGTGGGTGCTTTGGTTGGGCTTCTGAGTGCTGAGAACCTGGGTCAGGGTTTGTTCTTGCTGGACACCCACAGATTCCCAGTTTTAATCATGATTATGTTGCCTACTCCCCCTTCATCCTCACTTCTCCAGAGTCAGGGTTTTACTCTGGACTTCCAGGATTTCAGCCTTTCCCAGGAAATAAAGCTCCAGTCCAAGCACCACAAGTGTTTCAGTGCAGCTTTGCCACCTAAAATCCCACCCTCCCCTAAATGCTCCAGGAAGAACAAGGCTGCTCAGGCAGCAGCAAGGCTGCCAGGGAAGGAGGGGATCTCAAGTGCACTTTATTGAGCTAAAAATAAGTTTATTCAAGGAAAAGAAAGTCCACATCCAACAAAGATGCAAGAGGATGATGGCAAAGAGACGATGGCACAACAAACCAGGAGAAAGTCCCTTTTCCCAGACTTTGTGCTGAAACCACAGGAGGGGTGAGGTCCTGCTGCTGAGAAAGAAAAGGTTGTTGGGAAGCAAGTGTGTTATAAATTATATGCTCAGGACAGCCTGGAGTGCAGCAGAGCTCACATTAACAAGGCAGAATTAAAGAAAGGCTCCATCATATGAGCCTTACCCATGGTTCTGCTGGGCTCTTACACAATTAAACTCTGAGCTTGGGGCTGCTCCTGTGGCCTGTTCTTAACCAAAGCTGTCCCACTCTCGCCCTGCGAGGCACAGCTAAAATTAGCTGGGCAAGAATTGCACAACCCAGCCACAAATTAGCAGATCCAGAGCGTGATGCTTGACATTGTCTCAAAATCCTCAGTTCCCACTGAAAAATAAAGCTGGTCTGGAGACTTGGACTTGGCAGGAGAAGGGAAAGCTCAAAATAGACGTGGCTGCCTGCTCTGGGTACGGAGAGTGCTGGCTGAATGGTTTAATTAGCTCGTGTTAATGAAAAGTAAATTTTGGATACTCTCTCCTCCAGATTTTCATCTTGCCAAATGTTCAGAAAATGCACTTTCAGATGGCTGAACTTCTTCTAAACCCCAAACAGTTGGAAGCTCCATGGTAGCAAGAACCCCAAGGTTCAGTGCTCAACATTCCTTCCATCCCCATCAGGGCAGGCTGTTCTCAGGCTGGAAAACCATGGGAACAAACAATCCTTGGTCTAAGGGCCAGGATTACCTTTTCCTTTGTGCTCAGCCACAAAGACCCTTAATGCAGCCCCATTTCAGCCTCAAACTACTTCCCAAAATCAAAGCTGACATGGACATGACCCAGACTGGTTGGATAGTTGAAGAATGTCCAGCAAAAAATACCTGAGAACAGCAATGAAAGGCAAATTTAGATTTATTTCAGTGAGGGCAGCACCCATTGCCTGGCAGTGCCTGCCCAGCCACCTTTGCTTCCATCAGAAATAAGGGAGGACAAGTCCCTTCCCAGCTCTTTTTTACTAAAGCCCATCCTCACTCAAAAGGGGAGAAAAAATAAAATGTTTTATTTCAAAATGAGCAATCTGCACTTTTATTTTCCTCTTTCTAAGGGCATCAGTTTTAACCTCTGGCTGTGGGTCAGAGGGAAAGCAGGGGAAGAAGGGCTCTTTTCCCCAAGAGCAGCAGAGTCTTTGGCTTAAGCAATCCAGGCAAAGCTGCTGAGAAAGTGATGCCAAACATCAACCATTCCAGGGGTAACCTTTGAAACTATTCCCTTTGCCTGCTGCATTGCTGGTTTGATTTCTCCACTGTCCACCTGTGCTCAAAAATACACCTGGAAAAAGTTCCCCAGGGAAGCAACCACGCCAGAGGAGGACCTGTGCTTGAAATCAATAAAAAAATAAACAGCACTGCAAGTGTTTTTGAGAGGAGGCAACAACTCCATTTCATGTCTTTGTCCCCATTCTCTCTCTAGCTGTGATCTCTGACAAAACATTGATGAGGGGGTTTCTGACAATAAAATAAATCCAGGAAGCTGGGCTGCTCCCTGTTCCTGGCTTCTGACTGCCCCTTAAGTGCTTGTTGTTGAGCACATGGGGGGTAAAAAGATTGTCCCTTTTCTTCTCCAGAGTGCTGGAAATGCAGAAAATGTGTATTTTTGATGCATACCAAATTCAGCAGAACAGGGAAGAATTTGATTTTTGCTTTCAGGCAATGTTTGCTGTATCACTATTTCCATTTATTTGTGCAAGTGTCTTCCCTAATTCTGCTTTGTACTGGCAGTTCATAAAAAGCAGATAAGAGAAACTGCTTTTAGTGTCTGCAAACTAATTTTGTGAAATCAATTAACAAGTTAATGAATTAAAGAGTGTTACCATTTTCACATTTCTTCTCCTTGATAATGCCAAGCAGTGGAATTGGAGGGCAAAGATTTGCACAGTTTGTTATTGCTGGGAGCTTTGCTAATTATTTTTTCCTGCATTTCTGTCCCAGGAAATGCCATCAAACCGTGCTGAGGTGGGAAAGTACCAAGCAGGGTTTATTCCCCACGTGAAAAACACTTGAAAAAACCCAGGGAAAAGGCATCCCAGATGGAAATCAATAAACCACAGCCCTTCTGGGCCTTGTTACTCCCAAAATGTGGGAGCAGAAATGGTGCTGGAGAAATCAGCTGAGGAGCAGGAGGGGAGGAAAGGAAAATATCTCCCAATACATCATTGCCATGTTGGTGAAGCCTCCACTGGGTCAGTCAGAGGTGAGAAGGGAGCTCAGCACAGGGAGGGCTGAGGAATTCCTGACCCAAACCCAGCTCTTCCACCTACTCAGTTTTCTAACGACAAAGCTGCAAGTGAATTGTATTTCCCTTCACTTCCCACCTGACCCCACAGCCTCTCTCCAGGTATTTCCCTGTTTGGGGGGAGCAGGAAGCCAGATTCACACATAAAATTATTTCTTTGTGGTTCTTACAGACCTGGGGGCTTGAGGTTTCCGAGGGAGAAGGGGCATTTGCCTTGCCATGTTTTTTATTTGAAATAATTGAATAAAAACTCTTTCAGCGCTTAGAAGAGAGCTGTTCCCATCCTGATACCCCGACCAAACACACGCAGCAGAGCAGCCACAAATGTCACTCAGCTGGAAGATGCCAGGAATCCAGAGGGAATTCACGGTGCAGCATTGTTTTCCTTTCAGTGCACACACACAGCACATCCATCACACAGGGAGAGGGATCATCCTCTCCATGGCTTTGAGGGAGACAATTCCAAGAGTCAGTGGTTGAGGATAAACACCTTTAGAGCAACACCAGCACACCTTTGTCCGTCCCAGGGCCGAGGATCAGAGCAGGCCCATGCAGAGAAGTGTCTGAATTCCCTTCTCCATCCAGGCATTCCCCTTTTGCCAAGTGCCAGGCTCAGAGGGAGCCAGGAGCTGATATGGGAGAGGTGGGAGGTGGAGCAGAAAAATGTGTGGGGTGAGTGGAGTTCAGGTGTTTCATTCCTTCATCTCTGATTAGGAGTCTCCCAGCTTTGGCTGCACTTCTTTGAAATGTTTTGGGAGCTGGGAAGGGGGGAGATGAGACTTCCAGGAGCTGCTTCCTAAAAGATGCTGGCTTGGAAGGACTGCCACGGGGGAATTTGGATTGAAAAATCTGCGTGACATCATAGCTTTCACCCAAAATAACAGGAAGAAAACCAAACTTCCCAGCAGGCTCAAAGCAGACCACTGATGCTGCAGCCTGTGAGTCAAGGCCAGATCCTGCCCCTCACTCCCAGGAGGAAAATGGGGCAGGAATTCCTCCCCACACACACAGGCACAGCGGGATGCTGTGCCTCAGCAATGCAAACCCCAGCAGGGTTTGGGCCCCCCCAGCCCTGGCAGCCAGCAGGGAGCAGGTGGGAATGTTCCCTTTGGCTGAGCAGGAGCACACGGGCAACCCCAGCTTTGCCAGGGCGCCCCCAAAAAGGAAATCTCATGTTTGAGCTCAGAATAGTTTAGTTCACTATTTAGCAAATATCCAAGAGAGGAAGGCTCTGCTGGGAAGCAGCACAACTGACCACAAAGGCTCCAGGTGCACCAGGCACTGCTCACTGAAGAGATAAAAAGATGCAGGGGATTCTCTGAGAGGAGGTTGCAGGGTCAGTTCTGAGGTTTTTTCATTTTTTCTCTTTTTTTTGCCTTGCACATGCATTTTTTGCCTTTGTGTCTCAGAGGCTCCAATGTTGGATGTCAGCCCTGCTCCCACACAGGGGAAAAAAGGCAGATCACAGGCCCAAAATTAACTGCCCAGGGAAGAAACTTAAGCTCCCATTCAAAGTCCTCCAAACAAGATGAACACTTGGATCTCACCTTTGGTGAGGTTTAATTTTTCTTTCCAACCCCAAACCAACAACCTGGTTTTGCAGCTTTCACTACGGACACCTCAAATCTTGCTTTTTAGCAGGTGAAACCTGCCTTTACAGGGGGAAGCCTCTGCCTCCACAGCCCAGATTCCACAGGCTCCTGTTCCAGAATTTCCCCCCAGTTGCCTGTAGGATGCACATCTCTTGTCCAGACTCTCAGTTCCAAACCAGCACTGCTCCAGGGCTGCTCCTTCCCAGCTTTTGTTATCTCCCAGTCCCTCAGGGCTCATTAAGGGCTGAATTAGACTGTCCATGACCCTAATTAATCCTTCAGCTCTCTGGGAAGCAGCCAGGGCTTTTTTAACCAGTGCTCCTTACCCGTGGCATCCACTCCCTGCTGTGACCTGGAGCTGCAGTCTGCAAACCAAGTGAGACAGGCATCTCCTCCCTGCTGCTCTGGTTATTAATTGCAATGGCCAGGCTGGCAGTGCCCGGTGAGGGGACACTGCAGGACACGCTGGAGATGCAGCCTGGGCTTGGTTTGGGAGGCTGATTTCCCAAAGAATACAGGGAGGGTTTAGGTACAACCACCAAGTGTGAAGGACAGGAAAGCTCCACACAAGGACAGAGCCATGGGTAAGACCTGGAAGAGTAAGGTCAGGAACATCCTGTGCTGAGATCTCTCAGGCATGCACAGGGTGGGATTTTTGGGGTGTTTGTGCAGGGCCAGGAGTTGGACTGGATGATCCTGATGGGTCCCTTCCAACACAGCACATTCTGTGATTCTATGACTTCAACAAACCACAGAACATCTTTGCCCCTGATAGAAAACTGAGGGCAACACGTCCATTGTGATGCAGTTTGGGGTCCCAAACAGCTGATCCTGGAAGCTGCTCGTTGGCCTTCAAAGTGTGTGGGATGGCTGGGGCCAGAGAAATCCTACAAATAAGATGTGTCCATGCTCTCAGTGCACAACCTGGGGACACACTGATTTCCTCACAAACACGTGGCAATGCAGAGAATTAAAGAGAGAACTGTGCTGGAGGTGTTCAGGAGGTCGGGGACACTGATCAGATCCCGAGGGATGGGGGTAGCTGGGCTCCACACTGAGCTCGGCCCCAAAGCTGTCACAGGGCTTTGGGAAACCATTTTGCTTGTAAAAAGGGAACAGGCTGGGGCTATCACAACATCTGGACACAGCAGCAGCAGCAGCTGTGCAGGCTCCCTGCAGGACAAATCTGAATGGAGCCACCATGGCAACAGCAGAATTCCCCTCAGAACTCCAGGCATGGCCCGGGAGCTGAGCTATGGGGTCACCTGAGCTGTGGGGTCACCTGAGCTGTGGGGTCACCTGCATGGCAGGAGGCAGGGGCTGGGTCAGCAGCTGAGGGGTGGGAGCTGTAGGATCGCCCCGGGGTCAGTTTGGGTGGCTGCCACCCCTCGCTGTGACACCAGCTGTCCCACCAGGGCTGTGGGGCCGCAGCCAGGCCCGGCTGCTCTGAGTGCACGGGTTAATTTGGCCACCAGCCCTTCCCACCCCCAGCACTGCTGCAGGCAGTGACCTCCCAGCACACTGCCAGCCCCACAGCCCAGCTTGTTTGCAGAGGGCAGCTCCAGGGAAAGGGTGAATCCCAGGGAAAGGATGGGCTCCGGAGCTCCAGGAGCCACGCTCTGTCCCCAGCCCTCAGCAACCCCAAGGAAACAAACAGCTCTGCTGCTTCAGAGCTTCACAAGCTTGTTCTTAGGAAAGGTCTTCTCATTCCCCTGGAGTGACAAAATCAGGAAGTGATCCCATTCCACGCCTGCACAGAAAACCAGCTGTGGGCTCTGATTTCTGCAGTGGGAAACCTGGGCCTGCACTGCCAGACAGCGCCAAAACCAGGCAAATATTCCATATTTCCACCATCAAATTGAGAAAAGCCTTGCTGCAAGCACTGTTTCAGGGGGAATAAGGCTGGTCCAGACTTGCTTTTTTTTTTTCTTCTTGACCCAACACCAGAGAAGTTGAACTGTCAGAAGTGTGGTACAACTTTGGCACTGCTTACCCACCCAAGAGGCTGTTCAGACCCTGATGGGACCACAAAATTCACCAAGAAGTCTCAGGAGATTTTGTTAATACCAGAAACAAGTAATGAACAGAGACCTGCAAGTGCAGCCCTACTTTCTAAAGCAGCATTAAGAAAAGTTAGGAAATTATCCCAGACCAGAACTTGGCTTCTCTTGGCTTTATCACCAGGGTGAAGAAAGCCAAAAAACAAGAGGTGCAGACCTTGTCCTGCCAGTGCTGGTACTCTGGCAGCTGCATTGACAGGGTCCCTGCAGGTGTGTCTTCAAAAGAAAACACCTACCTTTATTTTTGAAAATAGCCTTGGAGTCAAAGCCTTGTGCCCTGCAGAGGACACGTCTAAGGAGCCCTGGATTCTCCAAGCAGAAGAGGAGATCCCTTTTCTATGGATCTCATGGCACCTGTCCCATTTGCCCGGCAATCCCTCTTGGTTTTTTACCCACTGGCAGTGCTCAGCTGCAGGTGGGGGCACTGCTAAATAAGGCAAATTATCTGTGTGTCTCTGTTAACCCCCACCTTTGGCTCACAAACTCGATGTCTCTTGCAGTAACTCTCCAAGACAAGAAGGGATTTTTGGTGCAGTGCTTGCAGGACCTCAGGAGCTCGGGCCCCATCTGTGTCCCAGGTGTGAGGCACCAGCAGGGCCAGGGCAGATTTGGGATGCAGCTCGTGGCATCGGCAGCCAGGGCTCACACGATGCAAACAGCTCTGATTAGCACCACAGCCAAGGCCTTCTGCAATCAGGCCAGCTTATGGCTTTAGGCTTCCCACTTGAAATGAAGTTAAAAATAGTTGGCCTTTGTTTTACTGAAAGCCTGGGCAGTGGTGACCTTTTGTGTCTGCGGAGCCTCTCCCGTAACGCGCCCCTTAACATTTAGAGGACGTGCTCGGCTCCAGCGAGCTGCTCCCTCTGCTCTCTCCACTCTGGCTCTTTTAGCTCGTGCTGTTTTCCTCAGGACCAGCCCTGCTGGGGAGCATCAAGGAGTTCAGACAGATTTGGAGACATCAAGCCATGCGGCCACTGGGAAATCCTCCTCTGGCACTTCCAGCATGTACACATCTGGGCACGGCACTCGTGCTGCCCCTGTGCCACTCTGCACGCCTCAGGGTGAGTTTGGCTCCCACTTTCTTCTTAGAAACTTGCCTTTCCACCCTCTGAAATGCAGAATTCCCATACAATACAAATACAAATACAAGCAGTCCCTTGTAGCTGCCTGAGGGATAAGCTGAGGAAGAATCACTGTGTCAGAAGAGCCCACGCTCACTCCCTGCCCAACACCCATCCCTCAACCTCCCTCCTGGGAATTTCCAGGCCTTTAAGGGTGAGCTGCCATGCAGGGGATATTCCTTTATGCAGGCTGGGAATATTTAAGGTTTGGCCAAAAAGGAGCATTGCAGCACATTAGATTTCATAAGCAAACCCCAAAGTTTATCTGGCAGCACCAAAACTGGGTGAGTTATCCCACAGGCAGGAAAAGCCTCACACTTTACAGGGAGCCACTGAGGAGTCTGATGGAGAACATGGACATGAAGAAATTGAACCAAAATCTAATAAGCTGGTATTTTTACTGACCACATCAAAATACAAAGGCATAGCAGACAGTGCAGACAGTAGCAGATGCCTTAATTTTGTCACTTTAAAATGTGTCCATAGGAAGGATTTCCTCAAAGAACTCAAGTGAGAGAAGCATTTATGAGAGCAAAAAATGCAAGTAATCTTCAACTCATCCACCTACAATTTCCCACCAGGCTGGATCTTTTCCAAGCAGTTGGGAATAGCAGGGACCATGACACGTGGGGGCTTCATGACTAAAGTTGGTCCTAAAGTTCACCTGCTTTGAGCGAGTGAAGCTTCAGAGGCCCCTTCCAACCTGAGAGCCCTCAGTTACCTGGAGAGGCTCTTAGAAACTCCATCTTTTGCTGTTTCAGAATGCTGTGCTTGCCCCACATTCTTCTGATTTTTCTGCTCTGCCCTAATGGTCACACCAAGAATTCTGGAATGCTGTTTCCAAGCAGTTTGTCTGCTTCTCCTGCCCTCTGTGGGATGTGGTGTTCCCACCATCAGAGAGAGATGGAAGGGCTGCATCCCTGTCCTTTGGAGATGTCATAACTGAGTGTCCAGGAAATGAGGGATGCAGCCCTTCCAAGCCTGGCTACGGGGCTGCATCCCTGTCCTTAGGAGATGCTGTAACCAAATTCCTGGGAAATTAGGGATGCAGCCCCACAGCCAGGCTTGGAAAAGTTGCATCCCTGTCCTTTGGAGCTGTTGTAACCCAGTGCCTGGGAAATGAGGGATGCAGCCCCACTGCCAAGGCTCCTGACAGGGCAGCTGAATCCCCCTGTCCCACCCAGCCCCTCCAGTGTCCCCAGCTGCTCGAGGCAGGTCTCAGCTGGGTCTGGGGTATGAATAAAGACTTAAGGGAAGGATCCCCCCGAGCAGGGCAGTGGAGAGCTGGGATGGAGACTGAGCCCACACAGCATCCTGAGCCACAAGACCTGTGAGTCAAAGGAAGTGGGAATGACTGGGAGAAGGATTAGGAGTGGCTGCAAATGAACTAAATTTGCTGAAGACCGTTGAGCTTCCCTGAGCCATCTTATTTGGGATCAAGTGTGTGTCAGAGCAGTTTGCACAATTGTTACTGCACGTCAAAGCCAAACAACTCTGTGTTATTAAATTATTTTTTAAAATCGCCACATCCTGTTCTTGAATGTGATTCTGACAACAGCAGTGGTGGAAATATATCAGCCATTTAATAATTCCTTTCAAAGAAACAAGAGTCACTTCAGTTTCTGAAACAAGCCCAGGAATAAGTTTCTGTGGGAGAAAACAGACACTGATTATTTACTGTCATTGACGCAGAAACATTTCCTCAATTACTCCTGACGCATGTCAGGCATCAGACTGCACAGGATGGATCTCAAGAGCATCTGTCAGAACTTCTCTGAAGAAAGATCTTCAATTTTTTCCACTCTTAAGTCCTGAGAAAATATAAAACCAGGCAATGTATCCGCTAGAGAAAAGAAGCAGAACAGAGTACAAGGAAAAGGCACTTGATGATGAAAACAGAAGATGCTGAATTAATTCTGTAATGTACCTGTGCTGTTTTCCAGGAATCAGGGACAGCTCAAGAGATACCCATTATTAGGACAAAGGTTAATGCACTGCAAAGAGTTTGCTCACTTTTCCTTCAGCACAATGAACAGTTACAGATGTGGCTGAAAGAATTTGTGGCCACTGATGCCCTGAACCATGGAAGTGGCCAAGTGTTCCCAAAAGTGTCTGGCACTGCTGGGAGAGGAGCAATGTGTGATTCCATGGGATCCCTGGGCATGGGAACTGCAGGGATCTGCCCCCTCCCAGGGCTGGGATTACCCAGGACATCCTCAGCCGTTGGTTTGGGGGCAACCAGGTGGCACCTGACGGCCACCTCTGTGCCCCTCTGTTGGGAAACACCCCCCAGGAGGTTTCCCACCCTCCAGGGCGACTTTCCAGATGCAATGAGGATGCTCCAAGCCTCCCTAATCATCAAAAAAAGCTTCCAGACGTTGAAAGGAGAACTGTGCCACACAATTTATGCCAAAGTGGAGAACAACACAGGGATTGCAAGGGGAGTCACACACAAGGAAGCAACAGGTGACAAGATTTTGATCACTTGTGTAAAGCACTGAAAAGCCCACGTGGCAAGGAGGAAAAAGATCAGGAGTTCAGTTTGGTTGGTTCTCCACCACCTGCCACAACCAGATTCAATCACTTCCACAGGAAGAAAAAGGGAAAAAATAGAGGGGGAAAAAAAGGGAAATAAAGAAGGAGGGAAAAGGAAATAAGGGGTTCTTAATTAAACTGAAATGCTGAGCCTTGCCTGAAGACTGGTCCCAGAGAGTTTCTGAGGGAAGCTGAACCAGCTTCTGGAAAACAAAATGCCTGAGCAGCCACAATCCACCTGGCAGGATTCACCCCAGGAACCTGCACCTGGGGACAACTCAGTTTGAGGGCCAAAGCATGAACTTTTATAAAACCAGACGGCAGTGCCTGCAAAGAGCCAGCCCTGGTGGCTCAGGACCAAGGTGCCACCCTCTCCTGTCCCTGCAGGGATGTGTTTTTGTAGGAACAAGGTTGTAGGGCCAGGTTTTGGGGCAGCCCTTCACTCATTGCCCTGTTAGTGAGGAGCTCTGTGGCTTTTTTGATCCATGAGCATTGTTTTGGAGAGCAGCAAGCAGTGAAACAGCTGGGCTGGGAAAGCTCTGGGTGGACAATATTGCATTAAAACCCAAAAACCTCAGGCTCTGCCACGCACCAGCAAAACTCCACTCTCTATTAAAATGAGAACTTTTAACTATTTCCTTCATCCTTGGCTGCCTTCCAGAACAGCTGATTATACAAATCAGCCCTGGAAACAATGAACCTCCTGCAGCAAACACAAATGTAGGGCTCAAAAGCAGTGAGAGGGGAAGAAAGAAAAATCAAATCTCTTTACATACATCCTCTGCAAAGTTCTAAGGTCAGTTTGCCCTACAATGCTTAAGGCAACAGCCCAAAAGAGAAATATATAATTGTGCTCCTAACAAACCCCTCCTTTCCATCTAAAGATTTTTGTTCTATCTACATCTACTCTCAGTTTACAAAGGTTTACTCAGCTTGTTCCAATTCCTTCCTTTCCATAGGTATATATTGCCTGTTGCCTTGGGAATTCTTCGGTTCTCAGCATGCTTTATTTCCCAGAACAGGGCATGAGGACTTTGTGAAACTCACTCATAGGCTGGTAAACAGAATAATTTTTCTTTTATTTCCAAAGTGACTGATAAACACCCAGATTGCTAGAAGAATTTCTTAACTCTGATCTGAAAATCTTAAACCACTGCTGGCTGAAAGCAACTCTCGGAATTTTGTCTGCCATTGGTCATTTTGCAGGATAAAAAGCTGTGCTCCCTCCTGTCCCTCCATGAAATTCTGTGCTGAGCTAAGTAAGCAAAGAGCACTCACTGTGCTGCAAGGTGATTTCTGATTTATAGCATTTTAATTATGAGCAGAAACTGCTGGATTTAAAATGGTAATGCTGCATTCTTCCAGGAACACCTGGGTGAGGAAATCTCCTCTTTAATTAATAATATTCTTGGGTCACATGCTGCTTATGTATGTTTATCCGTGGTCCACTCTGCACTTTATTAAGGGCAACAGATTGAATTTTTTTTTAACCATAGTCCACATTTTTTTTCAGTATTTCCCTCTTATGTGGATTAGCTTAAAACATAACTCAGAATCATGGCAGGTCTTTCCATTTTCATCATGGCCTCACCCTCCCTCTCAATTTTCTCTGTAAAACAGGAACAAAGCTGTCCTGAGAGCTGTGTGAGAGGCTGGGTTGTTTTGCTCCGGGTGAGGATGACAGTCATGGCACTTGGCATGAGCAGAGATGGCTTCACACATCTCACTGCCCTGCTTTTCCAGGAGGGGTAGCCATGGTGACAGCCGCATGGCAATGGCCATTTCAGGGTAGGACTGCAATTCCCTCCCTCCCAACCACCACAGCTTTCCCACCTGCCTTGGCTTTGCTGTTTAAGGATAGACAGGGCAGTGGAAATAAAGGATTTGGGGTTTTGTCTCCTTGCCCTCTGCTCTGATCCACCCCTGAGAAGCGGCACCACGCTCTGTGCCGCTGCATTTCTCACCCTCAACTGCTCTTTTTCCCAAAAAGCTTGGGAAACAATGATGGGACGAGCTCTGGGTTTGCCCCTGGGTTGTGCAGAAGGGCTGGGGGCAGCAGCAGCCAGGTTCAGTTCTGCTGCTGAGCTCCCTGTGGGGATCCTGGCCTGCCTGCACGGAGCAGAGGGCACGGCTGGGTACAAACCCTCTCCCTTTGCCCATCTTGACTTTGGAAGCTCTCTGGAAACAGCCTGGCCAGTGAGTCACAGCCACTAATTCCCCTCTAAACAAATCTATTAATCTGAGAGCTGTTGGTTCTGTGCTGAGCTCACCTCACCTCATCTTTACTAAAGGAGATTTCTTGGAAAAAGTCTCAGCACATCACCGTGGTTTGGTCTGCAATTTCCAGCATATAAGCACAATAAAAATAGATGGTTCAGAGCATTTCAACCTACACAGCACTGCACTCTAATATTCGTTAACAATTCCATGTCTTTTTCTAGCAGGGATTCCAGAAACTTCCTTGAACACAGTAAACAACCTAAAGCCCAAACTGAGCAGCCAGGCAGTTCCTAAAGCTGAACCCACTGTTTTGCAGGGACACCTGCACAGGTTTTTTTACACAGACACAGCTGAGCCATTTCTAAACACTTTTTGCATAAATCTGATTTTGTCTGCTGGAGGAAACCACAGGAAAAAAAGAGGAAAGAAAGACAAACAGGAGGACAGCAAGTGCAGTGTAGCTGAAGAGCTCAGCACAAACCCTCCAGTGGGGTCTTGAGCAAACTGCCCCAGCACAGAGGTGACCACGAGTCCCAAATCTTTCAAGTTTTTAGAAAAATGTGGCAGAGCCCAGACAAAAACACCTACCAGCAGGTTAGTAAAACCCTCAGTAAAGGATGAATGCAGGTGCCTTCCACCCTCTGCTGCCAGTGAGGAGGGGCTCAGCAAGCAGAGCCTTGGTCCCTCAAGGAATTGCAGAACGATTTGCACGTGCACAGCTCCCTCAGTTCTTCATCCAAACAGGGGGAGGGATGTGGCCCTCAGTAAAACAACCAGAACCACGTGTCTGCTCACAACCAGGGCAGAAAACCAGCCAAAGGTTCTGGGAGCCATTCCTGCAGGAATTGCAGCATTCCTGCACCAGCCTGGCCTGTGGCAGTGCAGAGATAACCACCAGCACTGGAGTTATTTGGATTCCCAGCCTGGATTTGTGTCCATTCCACTGCTCACACACATTCCCCCAGTCCATCACCCCCCAAGGGGCTGCCTGGAGCTGTTCTGGGGGTGAGGCTTGGAAGGAGAACCCTCAGGTCCCCAGGATGGCCGTGGTTCCTCTCATGGGCCTCCAAACCAATGTCCTCTTGATGCCTTAAGTTTCAGCTTTCATATCTTCCAGGTTCTGTACTGCATTGGTATGTGACTCTGAACTTCATATAAAGTGTCAGCAAGTTCTCCTCACAGCTCAGTCAGACACAACAATCCTTTTCCAGCCCCAGAACCAAGGCTGCAGCTTCAGGCCCAAAAAGTGCAAACAACAGAGAATTGGGGAGAGCAATCTGGGAGGGTGGGACTGCATAACCTGGAGCTGGAATTGAACAATTAACCCCAATACATAAATTGACCAAAACTTACAAAAGTGTGAAAACTCATGACTTGCCATCCATCTTGGGTGTAGCCTCGGCCGGGCTCTTGCACTGCCCAAGGTGCATCCTTTGAAGGCCTTTTAATAAATCCCTGCTTTATTCCTTTAACACTGCCCAGCCTCTGTTCTAGGCAGCCTCTCAAGTCATCACTCTGGCCAAATCTCCTCCATGGTGTCTGCTCTGACCCCTTCCCCCCAGGGCAGGTCCCAGCCCTTGCTGCCCCAGCCCAGCTCCTTCTCCAAACCTCCCCTCAGGTGCAGAATTCAAGCTAAAATTGTCCAACACTTTGTTTTTCACAGCCCAAAGGAGAGTTTCTTTCCTAAAGCAGTGTAGAGCAGTACCCTAAGTGCTGGTTATTTGTTGACTTTTGAGTCAAGCACTGCAGCCTGCAATGTTCAGCATCTAAATTGGGGAACAGGGGGCGAGGATTTGGAGAACCCCTGTGGAGACACAGCCCCTGACATTTCCAGGCAGCAGGAATGGAGCTGGCATTCCACGAGGAGCCCTGAATAAGAGCAGGGAAATCTCCTGAGCTGCAATATCTCCATTTCAAGTGGAGTTTATCCCCTAAAATCTGGCAGATCCAGCATGGAGATCCAGCAGCGAGGCTCTCAGAAGCCACAGAGGGTCTGGGATCTGGGGTCATTGGGATATAAATGGATTTTTGTGCTGGCAGTGTGATCTGTGCTGAAAGAGCAATGGGAGCAAATCTAAGCAAAATTGTAGAGCTGAGCCCAGACAAAATATAGAGGGTTAGGATGTATTTGCAGCGATGCAAAAATAGATTCCAGAGGCTGAAATGTGTCTGCTAAAATTGTATTTTTTTTCTTACAGGAAACGGAAAGATTTTTGGGGTATTTTTTTCACTTCAAACAGGACTCATTTCATACAGATATGGATGTCTAAAAAAAATATTTTCAATCTGAGCTGGAAAACTAAGCTTGCTCTCCAAAGACAAAGCAAAGTTCTAAGTTGAGAGGCAGTTTCCAACCACCCCCTCTAAATGTCACTTCAGCTTTTTGTATCCTCTGTTTTTAAAATTAGCTCTGGGAGTGTAGTACATCAAATATCTGCCCCAGCAGCCCAGAATGGTGCTGAGGTCAATTAATATTTGTACACTTTCCTTTTCAATTCATTTCTGCCCAGTGCTGAAGAGGACGAGGAGATGAGCAGGAATTAGAGGGCGTTTGAAGTGAAGTCTGAGCTCAGAATTGTGTGTATTTGCACTCAGCCAGAGAATGGAAATAGTAATGGGTGACCTAAGCCTCCCCTCAAGATTAGCCACTGCAGCAGAAAATCTAAATATAGAACTGAGGAAGGAAAGACTGAGAATTACTCATAAAACTTATCTGATGCATACCTGGTACCTCCCAGGAAAGAATGGGGGTGTTGCAGAAAACTGGAAGCTGTTTAGAAGCTGCTGAGAAAACTTTTGTGAGCAGAAGTGAAGAGGCAAAGCCTCTGAGCAAATTATTCCTTTGACTGAGATTTCATTGTTTGAATCCCTGCAACGCTGGAGACAGGTTTTAAGGAAATGTTAATTGTGACCAATTTTGTAGCTTCACTTTGCAGCTTGCTAAGAAATTAAATGTCACCATGTGCCTGAACGTGCTTTCTGAGAAATGAAGCTCTCTTGAAGTCATTTAAATTCCTAATCTTACTGAATTTAAATGTTGTTCCTTGAAGCGAAGGAATAATTTAATGAAGTACAGTGTATTTCTGCATGGCACATCAGAAATGTCCATCTCACCAATCTTTTACCACACCAGTTTTCTATTCCCACTCTGGTTTGAAATGCAGTGACCATGAAATGGTGGAGCTGAGATCCTTAGGGCAGTGAGCTCTTTATCCTGGATTTCAGGAGAGCAGATCTGGCCCCTTTGGGGATCTGCTGGGACAATCCCATGGGACAGAGCCCTGGGGGGAAGAGGGGCTTGGATGATATCCAAGGATCAGCTTCTCCAGGCTCAGGAGTGGCACATCCCAGCAGAGGAACACACAGGGCCCCAGCCACAGCCCAAGGGCAGAGCAGGGACTGGGGAAAGGAAGGAGAATTTGAGGTTGGAACACCCAAGGAAGCTGAAGGTCACAAATCCATGGGGCTGATGAGATGCATCCATGGCTCCTGAGGGAACTGGAGTGAACTTCCCATCATATCCAAGAAGTTGTGGCAATCCAGAGAAGTCCCACTGCCTGAAAAAGGGGAACATGAGCCCATTTTTAAAGAGGGGAGAAAAGGAGGAGGGAACTCCAGGCCAGTCAGGCTCACCTGTGCCTGGCAAGAGCACGGAGCAGATCCTCCTGGAAACTCTGCCAAGGTCAGGGCCCCTTCCACTGGACTGAGCTGCTCAAAGACCCACCCAGCCTGCTCTGCAACATGTCCAGGGATGGGGCATGTATATGTATTCCCCATTAAAATCCCTATTTCCTTTAAAACCCTCACTGTAAATGCCCACCTGGTTACTGGGGATATTTCTGTGTCATTCGTTCAGTGTCACATGGCTCATGATCAAGTTTGATTTGATTAATTGTGTAAGCACTTGAAATTTAAAAAAAACCCAAACATTTTCCCTATTTATCTCATTTTTTACATGTTTGTTTAAGTTGGAAAAATGAACCAAAGAAGAATGCTGGGGACTCACCTCCAGCAACTCATTTTTAAACTGCAATTTTTTCCTCCCCCTCTCCCCTCTGCTCCTCAGGAGGGATGATTTGCCTGCAGTGCCATGGGGACAGGCCAGCAATCCCACTTTTCTCACCCTGAGAGAGCAATGCTTCCAGCCTGCTGTGCTCCTCTCAAGCTCTGCAGGTGGGACCAGATGGTTTGGGGACCCACACAGCACAGGAAGGTTCTGGGATTTATTCACCAGCTGCTCCAGGTGCTCAGCAAACCTCGGCTTCCCTGCAGCGTTTCCAGGGTAATTTGAGGGGTTTTGCCCCTGGGGGTGGGAATTCTGAGGCACAGAAGGCTTCAATCATGTGGGGTCTCACAGCTGAGTGTGGATAGCTGTGCTCTCCGTGCACCTTGTCCTGCTGGCTGGGTCACTTTTGGGCATCATGATGGACTATGAATCCCAGCATCACTCAGGAGAAAGCAGGGAAGGTGCTGAGCAGTAAAAGATGAGCTCAAAGCAGTTTGCTAATGATGTGTGTCCTCCCCAGCAGAGAATTTCTGTGTCAGGTACAGGGAAGTGATCAATCCCTGGCACTGTGACTGATGCCTTAGGATTTTAGCTTTTATATCTTTCATATATTTGTAATCCTGCAATTCTTTAGTGTATAACTCTAAACCCCATACACAGTGTTAGCTACTGTCTTCACATTTTGGTCAGACACAACAATTCCTCTCCAGGCCTGGCAATCAAGGACCCCTCACTGTCTCAGGTCCTGAGAAATGTAACCAAAAGTGAGTTGGGGGGAGCAAACTGGGGGTAAATGACTTCATTACCTGAAGCTGTAATTGGAAGATTAGCCCCCAGTGTGCAAATGGACCAGATTTATAAAAGTGTGAAAACCCCTGACACGTCATCCATTTTGGGTGTAGTCCCTGGGGGGCTTTGTCCGCCCTAAATGTACCTGAAGGCCCTTCAATAAATAGAACTGCTTTTTAAATCCTTAATTTTGCCTGGCCTCTGTTTTCAGGTAGTCCCAACAAGGCATCATGACAGCCCCAGCTCCTGCAGCACAGGAACAGCGACCATCCTGCAAGTGCAGGGAATCCCTTGGGATGGAAACCCCTCTGGCTGGGGAGCTCAGGGTCAGTAATCAGCCCTGAGAATTCCTCACTGTTGCTGTCTCACTCCCAGTTCCCACATTATTGTCACCATTGTCTGGGTGGAAATGCTGGGTGCTCTTCAAACTGGAGAAAATCATTAATAAACGTCATGCAAAACATGACAAAGCTGCATGGAGGCCTCTGGGGCTGTCTGGGTGTGTTATCAGTGGAAATGTGACCATGTTGTCAGTGCTGACCCTTGGGATCTCCACTGCTGCCCTCCAGCCCCGCTGGTGGCTCTGGGTGATGCTGTGGGGAGGGTGGCAGTGCCAGGGCAGGGTGGGCACAGGCAGCATGGCATCAAGGAGCAGTCCCACCTCAGGGGGAGGCTGGTGATGACCTTTCTGTTCCTCTTTAAGAGCTCAGGAAACTATTTACAGCTGAGCCCTGTCCCCACACTCCCTGCCCAGTCATCCCTGCAGTGCCACAGCCTGCCCTTCCCACCCTGCTTCCCCGTGGGTTCTCCTCAGTTCATCTGTAAAATATTCCATTCATTTTTTGGGCCGGTCCCCAGCCCGTCCCCGTTTCCTCCCGAGCCCCGGCGGAGCCGTGCTGGCAGCCCTGGAAGGAAACTGGCAGCGTCACAATGGAGCTTTATCAGCCCCAAACTTGGGAATATTTCCTTTCAAAGTTGGGAAATTTTCCTTCCCACACCAGGCTGCTTGGGACCTCCCTCTCCTCCAAGTCAATCCCGAGGTGTTTTGGGACTGTCAGCCACCAAGAAGGGGCATTTTCCCTAACAAGGCAAAGCTGAGTGTAAAGCACAAGCCTAACAAAAAATCCCTGCCCAGGGACTTATCCAGCCAGGGAGGAGCAGGGGGAATGCTGGGTGGTGAGACAAAGATGAGCTGATCTTCAGTTCATCCCTAGATCCTAAATTTATCCCTGGATCTTCAATTCATCCCTAGATCTTCAATTCATCCCTAGATCCTAAATCCATCCCTAGATCTTCAATTCATCCCTAAATCCCAAATCCATGCCCAGATCCTGTGCACAGTGGGGAGGGCAGTGCTTTGCTGGCAGCTCTTGGCTGTAGCCACACCACATCCCCCCCATGGAATGCCAGGTCCATCCCCCATCCCTGCCAGGAACAGGAGCACCAAGGCTGGAGAAAGGCCACACCAGGCTCCTGTTTCCAGCCTCACCCCTCCTCTCTCTCAGCTTTAATGCAGTTTTCCCCCCTGAAAGCAGCAGGGACATGGCAATTTATTCCCAGATCATTCTTCAGATCATTTTCTCTGCTGTTAAATGAAACCTGTGGTCCTTGAGCACCCAATTCCCTCAGACAAGGCTGGCCCTGGTGGGCAGGGATGCTCTGTTCATAGAGGCACAGGGATGGAAATTGCCACACAAGTGGGAACAGTTCTCATCCTTTTAATAATCTACGAGCAGCACAGGCAGAGATATTCCTAAACTCTGATTTTATCATGATGGCATCAGTATCAGAGATGTGTTTTTCCTGAGGCTAGACAGCAGAGAAGGGGAGATATTGTGTTTCCTTGACTACCTTTCATCTGCCTTTAAAACCATAATTTTCCTTTATTAGCTGGTTTCTTTGGTTATTGCAAGTAAAATAACACATCCTGAGCCCTGGTAATAATGTGTATGTTGGTGCCCTTCCCCTTCTCTCTCTTCTCTCCACAGGTTTCCTGGTTTCCTCCTCCTCTCCATGCTCCTCTCCCCACCTCTCCCTCCACATTTTGAACCAGGAAAATTTTTTTTTGTTTGTTCACAAATAGGAGAGAGAAAATATTTAATGAACAGGTGATGTGCAGGGACAGATTTTGACTAATTGCCAAATTTCTATAAAAGCAATGATGATATTTCAGCTGGAGCTAGGCTGGTCCTGAGGGGAGGTTGAACCCTCCAGGTCTGAGCTCCCTCCCAGCCTAAATTGCTGCTAATTGATCATCCCACCCCAAAAATCCCCTGTCTCCTCTGCCTCATCCCTGGGAACAGGAAAGGCATGGAAGAAGCAATGAGCTCTGTCTTGTTGACACATATTGAGCTAATTCAAATTCAGTAATTTTGTCCAGATTGGAATTTAAGGATATCACCTATTTTCTTTTTTTGCTGCTGTTTGAGATGCAGTAGTTTTAAATAAACACTGTTATTGCCCTTAAGTGATCATTATCTGGCACAAGGCAAATCTCCAGAAGGGTGCAGGGGGCATTTAGGGAGTGAAAATTGGGAAATGAATCCATCCAGAGCTGCTGGGCAGGCCCTGATCCTGTCCTGGCCCAGCCCAGAGGTGCTGGCACCAAGCAAGGACAGCAGGTAAACTGTCATGAGGAAAATAATCCTTATTTTTGTCCTTCAGCCCGCAGGAAGACAATCTGCAGGTTCACTGAAAAGTACTTTTCAGACAGTCAGGTCCTTCAGTGTAGAAATTCTCGATGTTTTGTCCACTTGCAGAGAGGGAAGCAAACCCTGGGTTTTGTCTGTGCTCTGTTAACCCCAGGCACTCTTCTTCTCTCCTGGCAATCTTGGGAAAATCAGTTTCTGTCTGGAAAGATCATTCCTGCAGCTGCTATCAGCTCCTGCCATATTTCAGATGAATCAGAGGGGGCTAGCCATGTTTTCCACTGGCCATGCTGGCTCTTCCAGCTCTGTGCACCTCGTGGCCCTGCTCAAACAGGAATTGCCCTAAATAATTCCCTGATCCCTCATCTCTTTGCCTCCAGGGACTCCCACACCCTCTTGATTTCTGGAGGTAACTAAAACAAGGTGCTGGTTTTTACACCATGCCTCCAGACTGACCAGGATCACACCAGTGATTCCTGGCATGATCTTACGCTTGGTGAGATACTTAAAAATACAATTATTTATAAACAACATGCAAATGGAGACGTTTGTTAAATATTTGTTCCACAATAGTCCCAGGTGAATTTGCCATCACTCCCCTTCCAGTGTCTGGATAGAACAAGCTGCTGTTCCTGCTGGATGGAATGTCCTTCCTTGGACAGTCTCAGTTTTAGGATGAGAAATCCCACTTTTGGCTCTGGGTGCCTGGCTGGGAAAGATGGATTTTTCCAAAGGAAGGAAAACCTGTCGTGTCTTTGGAGACCTCATCTTCTTCCTTATTCTGCAAGGATCCACCAAGAGGGCAGGAAAATTGTTAGGATAATAAAACTGGGGTTTTGCTCACGTGAGTGTTATGCTTTAAATTTCAGATGAGAGCCTTGAGCTGGTTCTGCTGAGGTTTTTGTGCCCTGCTACAGAACCCAGACAATCACGGGGATGTTTCCCACCAGAAGGAGCTGTGGGTGCACTTTGAGGGGCACACAGTCCAGCTGGGCTGCTCAGGGGTGTGGGGATGCAGTCAGAGCAGGGACAGCCCCTCACTGGAGGTCCCACCTGGGCAAGATTTGGGGTCCCCAGGAGCAGCAGTGGCTCCTAAATCCTTTGTTCCTGCTCATCCCTCCTTTACACCACTCAGCTGCCCAGCCCTTTTCATCCCACTGCAAGAGGAAAACTGCAGGAACAAACCCAAAACAAAAACCAGGGTGTGGATTTGCTCATCCTCAGCCTGAGAGTGCTTTTCTGTCAGAGGACTCTCCTCCAAGGCCTACATGGCACACTTTATATTGCTGTCAAAAACACGTCATGCTGATTGGAGTGGCACTGAGATGGGGAATCACTGGATTGGGGAATTTTCCCTCATAATTCAAAACCTGATCATTGAAAGCAGACGTGATGCACACACAACTGGAAGTAAACAGAAGCAGAATTCAAGCCCAGGGTGAAGGCCAAACACAGGCAGATTTCAAGCCAAAGGTGAAGGTTGCTGAAGGAACTGTCATGGGGTTCTTTTTAAGAAGTAACTTTTCCATTCAGGAAATCCTCAGGTGTTCTGTGACTGATTACTGAGGTTGTGAAGGGCATCCCACTTTGCATCAGCCTTGGACAGGAAGTAAATAAATGCAGATTATTATTTTTTAAATTCTAAGATCTTGTAGCCAGATCACACATGTGTTTTTCTCTTTTTAAGCTTCCTGAGAGACTTTGTTGAGGCTTTATTGAAATGCTGTTCAGTTACACCTGACCTGCTGTCACTGCATTGCCACAGAAACTGGGGATGAATCTGACACACAGTGCTCCAGAACAGCTTCTGCTTCCTGAGCCTGTGATTCCTTTGCAAGGCAAAGCCAACACATGGAATTTGTGAGCTCTCACCTGGGTGTGATGGCTGCAAACGTCCCTATCCCATGAAAACTGAGCCTCTGACACACCCTCCTCTCTGCAGGAGCACACCACCAGGCAAACACGAATGATCATGAGACCCTGCACTAGGAGATGCTCACAGCAACATTCTTCCCAGTGAGTTCCACACTCAGGGTGTGATGAGCCAAGAGAAAAAGCAGAAATGGAGAGGAGAAACCCCTGTGAGGTGTGCTGGCCCTGTGCTGGCCAGCCAGGTTTATCACTGGCTCTGCAGTTTCCTACAAGCATTTGGTGGGGTAAATCCCCTCTAATTTGGTGTCTGGCTGCAGTTCTGCCCTGGCTGGGCTGTTGGCAGCAGGGCCCAGGCTGCTTTGGGAGGCCCTGACACCTTTTGCAGTTGCTTCAGTGAACCAGCCCCATTCTGTTTTAAAAGCTCCCCTAAATCATCCTTCCAATTTGTTGTAGAGGTAGATTCAGCTTTGCAATGTTGATCTTCTTTGGGATCCCTTTAATTGCAATTTTCTGGCTGGCAGCCTCCCTGCCAGTGATCACAGAGGAAGGAATGGTCACAGAAGGAGGAAATTCATTCCTGTGGTGAGTACAGAGGTAACAGAGCCAAAAGTTTTAAGCCCTCCTCCAAACTGTGCCATACATACATTTCCTTTTTGCAGGGCAAACCATTTAACCTCTTTACCTGTTTGTCCTCATCTCCAAAATGAGGAAGGCAGAACTGACCCAGTTCTTATTATAAAGTCAAATGGTTTGAAAGCATTTTGAAGCCATTAAATAAAAGGCCTTGCAGAAGGACGATGCGTTGTTCCTGCTGGAACACATAACAAGAGGTAAAATAGGAAATCAAGGGAGAGCTGAAATCCCTCCTGAAGCTTTTAAAGGTTCATGTTCTGCCTTCAGATTGCAGCATGAGAAGTGTCCTGAGCATGCTACACGTATTTAGGATGAAGAAGTAATCGAGCTGACAAAAAAGCAGCTGCCTGTCTCTCTGCTTGTAGAGGTTTCACACCTTGGTAACAGCTCTTGCCTTGGTGAGAAACAGACACAGGTCTGGGGGAGCTTTGGCTCCTCTTATGAAGGCTGCCTCTGGTGAGGATCTGGCTCAAGGTTTTGTTCTGCTTTTTCTTTTTCCTTCTCCTTGTACAGCCGGAATTATTACACTATAAAGCTGTTCAGGAGGGAAGGGTGGTGCTGAAAAAGCAGTCTCAAGGTACAGGGGGTGGAACTCAGCTCTTGGACACCAGAGCAGAGCTCACATGAACAACTTTTACAGGGTGCTTGGCTGCTCCAAGCCTTGCTGGAAAAGGAACATTTAATGCTCCCCTTCAGCTTCAGCCACATCTGCCTGCATTTGTCTTAGAACAAGGCATTGCTGCTGCTGCTAGAAATTCATTTAGGGATGTGTGGGTGCTGTTAAGGTCAGGATCTGGGTATAACTTGTGTGTACAAAACACTCTTGGAAGAGCTGGAAGGAATTTCTAACTGGAGGAAGCTGGAAGAGCTGGTAGGAACTGGAGGAAGCTGAGAGAAGCAACCCCAAGATCCAGATCTTAACCTGAGTATGAAATGAAATGAAATCCTGGTGTCAAATCAAGACCCTGAAATTCAAGAGCAAGAACCACACAGATATTCATTGCAAGACCTCAGGCAGCACAGAGACTTGGTGAAGCTGCTGTGGAGGCATTTAACAGGGGGAAAAGACAATCCTAAGATATGGAAAAAGAGCCCAACCTCTTCTGAATGCCCCAGGGATAACCTGGGCACAATTTCCACATGAACATGAGCCCCAGATCTCCCCCTCTGGTCTCTGTAGAGCTGACCTGGTGTTTCTCAGTGCACATATTTCGGTGGGATTTAAATTTTTAATACAGTTCATTGTTCTCCGGTGGGATTTCCAGCATTAAAGTGTTTATTGATCCTGAGGAAAACAACTGGCCATGACAGAGGAAAGAAAATTAAATGCAACATTGATGCTGCTCATCTACAATCCTCCTGGAGGAATTGTGTCTATTTTTCTGTGAGCAGGAGGTGTGTTCTGTATTGATGTGCTTGATCCAAGCCCAGGATTTCATTCCTCCACAAGGTGCTCCCTCCTCTCTCACTTCCCCTCTCCCATTATCAGACAGCATCTTGGGCAGCAAAATGTTTTATAGGATTCTTGTTTTTCTTCAGAGAGAGGAAGACAATTATGACTGTCTCTCTAAGATTAAAAGCTTTTCCTGTGTATCCCTGTATTTAGCTTGCTGGAGGCTGTTTTGTTTAGGCTTTGGGGTTTTTTCCAGGATGTTCTATCTGCCACCAGGGAATCTTGCAGACCATGGATCACACAGCTTGGGTGCTCTGAAGGCTGACCTGGAGCCACTTGGTTCAGACGAGGGGAGTTGCTTTATCCGTTGCTGGAAGGATGTGGAATGTATTTATAATCCCTGTGTGCAGCAGCATCTCCACCCTATTCCCACCAGTAAACACAGAACACGTGCCAGTTCACCAAACAGGGCCTGCCAAAAAACAACCACAGCCAGGAGTCACCTCAAAACAGGCTTTCCATGGCAATTTGCACAGGGCTGGGGGGCAGGGTCTGGTGTCACCCCTCTGTTACAAGTTCTGGAGAGCCTCCTGAGGCAGGGCAGTGTTTGGAGAAGGTGCAGGGGTGAGGGGATTCCAGCAGCAAGGAACAGAGCCCAGGTTGGGCTGCAGCCTTGGAGGATTTTTCTGCACAATTTTAACCCATCTTCTAAATCACTTTGATGGACAACACTTTGGGGCTTTTTCAGCCCAAATGATTTTTAAATTGTTGAGATGAAGTGAGCCAAATACCTCAGATGACATTCCTGGGCAGCTGGAAATTTGGCTTCTTCCAGTTGGTGTCAAAGCCTAGTATTTATTTAAAGCCAGGCTTTATAGTGCTCGTTATTACATTTAAATATTTTCTTTCAGTCTCAGGGAAGCTGCCAGCTCATCTTAGCCAAACGTGACTCCTACAGCCTGGCATGACTGCCTGGTCACATGGAGCCCATTTCTGGGGGACAGAATGAGGAGCACACTGAGTGATTTCTGCACTGCAGAGCCAGCCAAGGGCAGCAAGTGCTAACAGGGTCATCTGTTCCAAAGCCAAAATCAGGAAATCAGGCACCCAGGGAACAGCAGTGCCTTCATCCCCCCCGTGGGAGCTGAGGCCAGGCCTGGCTGACACACACACAGGACACCCACCCAGGCCTGGGAGCCAGGAACCCCCCACCCAGGCAAAAGGGAAGGGAGAGATCCAAGTTCCACAATTCTGCAAAGGAGCTGTGTTATTCCAGCTCTGCTCACCTGTCTGAACAACCTGCTGGTGGTTTAGTGCACCTGAGCCATCCTTAATTCCAGGAACTGATCTGCTAATCAATAAACAGCACCAGGGGTGGTGATCACGTGCCCTGGGGGCTGCTGGGGAACCACCAGAAGACATCAGGGGAGAGACAGTGCCAGTGGACAGGAGGAAACAGCTCTCCTTGAGGGATCAGACTGCCCTCTGTGAGGAATCAGACAGCTCTCCTTGAGGGATCAGACTGCTTTCATGAGGGATCAATCTCCCTGAGGGATTAAAGAGATCTCCATGAGGGATTAAAGAGATCTCCTTGAGGGATCAAGCAGCTCTCCATGAGGGATCAGACAGCAGCAGAGGTTGGTGGGCGAGGTGTGACGTGGGGGATCTCCCAGAACAGGCCATTCCTGACAGCTGTCAATCAACCTGCAGATCCTGCACTAGAACCAGTGATGAGTTCTTGGATAATTGCTTTATGATTAATGTGGAATGTCAGGAAAAGTCACCATGGGACAGGAAAGGGAGGATGGAACATGTAAGTGGAAATAAATCCTGTAGTGTTTTTAGCTCAGTACTGGCCTTGGAAGTCCTTTGAGCATTACAGACATGTTCCATGTCTAGAAACAAACAAACAAAAAGGATGTACTATAGAAATACCATGGAAACACGATACAGAAATGTATAAAACCACTAAATATTAAACAGATAAAGTACATCTTGGGCCTCGAGAGATGCTGTGCAGTTTTGCAGGTCCAGCCCTAAGGCTGGTACAGCCCTAAGGGGTCTCAGCCACCTCCAGACCCTGCACAGAGGACAGACTTTGGAGAAGCCCCTCTTGCAACCAGGAGGCAGAGCACTGTGCACAACAGCCCAAAACCTCATTTGTGAGGAAGGCCAGAAAGTCTGTGGCTGCTGTCCCAGCTTGAAGAATTCAGTGTTTATTCTGTTTCCTTCTTCCACGCCAGTGATTAAGTTCTGGTACATCTTGGAAGGAGAAGTAATCCCATTTCCCATCTCACGCAGCCACACAGACATACAAAAGCTGGAATCTACCTTGAAACAAAGCCCAAAGCCTGACACCAGCACCACGTGATTCCAAGAGCCAGAGTCACCGACACCTGCAGTCAGCTCAGCTCTCACGCTGGTGTGAGCTCCCCACAAAAATCTGGGAGGCTCCAGCTCTGGGAACACCAGCCCAGCCCTGTGCTCCCCCTCATGCTGCTGGGGACTCACAGCACTCCTGTGGTGCAGCACATTTTCCAGCTCCTGCTGAAGGCACAGGTGAGATCCCAGTGTGGAAGCTGGAGCTGCACCACTCGCCATGGCTGTGCAAAGGAAAGGAAAGGAGCATCTTTGTGCCCAGCTGAACAATGTTATCCCAAAATCTTGTCCCAGTCACGAGCTTGGCAGGCCTGTTCACACCAGGGGAGGGCCCAGGCTTGCACAGAACTCCATGAAAACCTGGGAATGTTCTGCCCCAAGGTGTTCATCACTGCACATTTGGCTCAGGGAGCAGATGCACCAACGAAGGCAGAGCACTGGGTTTGATCCTGATCCCAGCCACTGCAAGAATTCCTTTGTTTCTGTGTCTCCACAAGAAGGGCTTTGAGTGTCATTTGAAGAATATCTGGTTTATTTATTTCCCATCTTTTCATCCCTGCTCTCCATTTTTATAGATCTATTGGCATAGGAGCTGGATACTTCAGCAAATGAGGTTAACCTCTGACCATAAATTACTGCTCCCTCAGGAGGAAGTGGCCATAAAAAAGGAAACAGCCACAACTCCAGTGGAGAGCAGCAAAGGCAGAGAGAGCAAGGGCTGTACAAATTACAAAACCACCAGCCCCTGAAACCCTTACCAGGGCTGGCCATGCAAATAATAAAGTGTGACATAAACACACACAAAACTGGACTCAGCCTGGCCAGAACAATCATTCGGATGCCAAGAAAAATAAGCAGCTTTCCCATTTTCCCTGGAGTTTCCTATATAATGGCTCTTGGGGACAACACGTGGCCAAAGACCACAGGCAGCTGAGGAGAGAAATGATCTAATCATCTGTAGCATTACTTTTAACTGCCACAGCATGCAGGAATAGAGGGCAAGACAGCCCTTGGTAGCAGTGGCCAGGATAAAACATGAGGGGTTTTTTTTACTCTGATAAGAGTGCAAACCCAGTCAGGCACACTATCAGGTGTCTGTCGTGATTTCCATGTCAGAATTGTGGGCTCATCCCACAGTCTGTGGCTGGGATTTACCTCTGAGAATTTACATGCTCATCTTGAGAGTGTTTAAAGGAATGAGAAAGAGATAAACAACTTCCTTCTCTTTAACTGATCTCCGAGGCACCTCAGGCTGAGCTTCAGAGCATGGAGGGACCCTAAAATTGCTGCCACTGGGGTGAAAAGTTGCACAGCTCAGTTGATAGAAGGAAAAGGAGAGAGAATGGAATTCTGCAGGGCTGTGGCTGGGGAGATGGAGCTTCTGGGTGAGGGGTTCAGGTCTGTCCTGCACAGGTGGCTTCCTCAAGCACCCTGCACAAAGTGGGAATGTGGGTGAAAACAAAACCTGAGCTCAGCACAGGAATAAACAGACCCAGACACTTTGGAAATTTGTCTCAGAACCTCTCCCAGATAGATTCAAGAGTGCTTTCTGCTCTGCTTCTCATTTTCTTGGCTGATGGGAAGCTCCCTACAGTTCTTCTAGAATATATTATGGGTTTATGGGGGCTAAAACCTTCTCCACATCAACCTACTGGCTAGCTCCATCACTCCTTGGGTTTTTTGTTCCATAGGTGCAGAGGAAGGAATTTCTTCTTTTATCAGCATCAAGTTAGAAACTCCATTTGAAAAAGTAAAAAAAAACAAACAACAAAACAATAAGGTGAGATGGAACAGCTTCAATACCAGCAATGGCTAAGGAAACTGTGAGTTTCCAGTCTGAGGATGGGAATGATGTAGGTCTTTAAATTCAAGGAGGGTGAAGAGGCAGCCAGAGCTGCACTGAGAGCCTTGAGGAGCAGCAGATGAAACCAGCAGGTGACATGCTGGAAAGAAGGTGAAGGAGAGGCTCCTGTGTGCACCTTGCTCTGGAAAACCTTGCTGTGGGTGTTAAAAGCATCCCGTGCCCTCAAGAGGAGCATGGGGAAGGTCACAGCGAAGAAATCAGGATTATTAAGCCAAAAGACAGCACCTCTCTGGCAGCTTGTGTCAGATGGTCCCAGGCTGGGAAACCAATCCTGGAAAAGACAATTTCCTCACTGCCCTCTTAAAAGCCTCCAGTCTGAGCCCCTGGCAGCAGGATGGTGGAGTGGATGAACCTCTGACAGGATCTACTGTGGATGATCTTTTGTTCTGAAATGTGTTTGTGCTGAATGGGGACATTACTGGAAGCTGCCTCTCCCTCACCCATGCCTGTGTTCTGTTCCCAGCTGAGTATTTCCTGCTATCCTTAGCTATTCCCTGCTTCTCCACAAGGTCTTAAACCTGCCTGTGCAAGAAGCAGGAGGGCTGTGGGAGCCAAAGGGAAGCTTTGGTGCCTTTCTGCAGGGAGCAGCTCTGTCCCTGCAGCCAGGGCTGCAGAGGCACATAGGGAGCTGGATGCTCCCATGCTCCTGGCTCTCCTCCTGATTTCCAGCTGCTAAATTGCATTTAAAAAAGGTAGGAGTGCAGCTGAATAACAGGACTTTTCAGTGGAAGCAACTGCATGGCTGCCAGAGGGATGTGGCCCTTGGAAAGGAGACTCATCCAGGGTAGGGAAGTGTTCACACTCACTACTAAAGTGAGATCCATGCTTTCCCTCCTTTTCCAAACCATTTTTCCTACCTTGTTTTTGCCTTTGGTGGGGGTGGAGGAGTGACATCAGCACTGCTGTGAGATTGAAGCAGTAAACAATTCTCTATCACCACAACATTGCAGACCATTGCAAAATCTCTGGAATTGCTGTGCAGGCCAACACTTGTAATAAGCTACTGCCAACCTGGATGGCAAAAAGCAAAAATTAGCAGCTGACTCTGGAATATTTCCCTTGTCATGCAGAGGCATTGCTTTCTTGATTCAAGGAAGAGGACAAAGAACAGTCAAATCACACAGAACTGAGCTGATAGCAGAGCTGTGAGGATGCCATGGCATTACTTGTCAAAGGGGCTGCTAAAATCCAGCCTGGGTTTCCAGGGTGAGGAGAAGGGGTCTGAAGGATGCTATTACTTTCTTAAGGATGCTATCATCACATGATTTTGTCTCAGCAACAGAGTGGCCAGCAGGGAAGTGATCAATGCCACACACCCAGTCCTGGGGGCAGTTCAGGAATGGCATTTTGGGACTGGAGCATGTCTGGGGAAGGGAATGGAGCTGGGGATGGGGCTGGAGCACCAGGAGGGGCTGAGGGAGCTGGAAAGGGGCTCAGCCTGGAGCAAAGGAGGCTCAGGGGGGACCCTGTGGCTCTGCACAACTCCTGCCAGGAGGGGACAGCTGGGGGGGTCGGGCTCTGCTCCCAGGGAACAGGGACAGGAGGGGAGGGAACGGCCTCTGATTGTTCCAGGAGAGGCTTAGGTTGGATATTTGGGGAAATTCCTTCCTGAAATGAGCTCTCCAGCCCTGGCACAGCTGCCCAGAGGAGTGCTGGAGTGCCCATCCCTGGAGGGATTTAAAGTCACATGGATGTGGCACTTGGGGACATGGGGCAGTGGTGGCCTTGGCAGTGCTGGGGGATGTTGGACTCCGTGGTCTCTGAGGGCTTTTCCAATCACAATCATTCAATGAATCTCTGATTCTCTAGCACTTTGATGTTCCTGGAGCAAACAGAAACACTTTTCTAGGAGAATGCTCCATGTTTTAGCACAGCTGATAACTTCAGTCCACAATTTGGGACCACACTCCAGCAGCCCATGACAGACAACTCCTCTGTCACTCAATTTTATGGCACAGACATGTACAGCAGAATAACTTCTGATTGTGCCAATCTGCACTAATAGAAAACACAGAAAACGCTCATTTTTAAAAACAATTTCTATAAAAGGGCGTTAGATTTTTCTACAGAGCCTTAGATTTTTCTACAGAACCTGGATGCTTTCATGCCTATTAAATTTTAATACAGCAGATAAAATTGGCAGAAATTACCTTGTGCAATGCTCCTTGTTACATCTCTGTGTCAGTCTCTGGCTGCCAGATTCTGCTACCTTGATGCATTTTGAAGAGTCCCTTACTCCTGAAACAGTCCCATGAAAGTGATGGGAGCACTTCAGTGTGGCTCTAACAGAGCCACAAAACCCTGCAGAGCTGGAGCAACAAATCCAGCACAGGTGGGGAACAGAAATGTGCTAAATCACACCCCCACGACTGCACACCTCCAATAATTATCTGTCTCCTCGGAAAGGAGACACGTGGCAATTTTCAGATCCTGCACCTTGCCTTTTGCACAGGAATCATCATCACCTGCATCAAGGAAAGGGGAGGGATGTTGTTATCAGAAGAGACCAGTCAAATCCTCCTGCAGAGGCTCTGGCAGGGTGCTGGTGTTGCTGACTGTTGGCTCCAGCAAGTGGAAATGGGAAACTTTCCTGAAGGAAAGACTCAAAGGACAACTGATTTCCTTAGTGCCCTGGGATAATGCTGGGAAGGAAGAGGCAGATCTTGGCCTTGGAACAGCCCCCTCCACCCGGGGGTGCTGGCAGCAATCCTCGGTGGCTCATCAGCCAGGGCTGCCAGCTCAACCCTTCTGCAGGCTGAGGGTGTCCCCAGGGAAATCTCACTTGCTCAGTGCCAGTTTATGGACTGTGAGCAAACCAGGGAAGTTTGCTGCTCTGAAAGCCACTCCTGATCCTGTCGAGATGGTAAACGAGAGCACTGCGGCATAGAGTAAGGGTGACACACTGTGTGGACACAGAGAAGTGCAAGTCCTCCCCTCCTGCCCAACTTTTTTTCAGAGGTTTGGTCCTTTTTTTTGAAATCTGAGTGAGGACTGAGGCAGACCCGGAGCAGCCCCAGTGGAGATCCCCTGTGGGCCCCTCCTGAAGAAAGGCTGAGGCTGCACTTTCACACCAAGCACTCCCACCTTGGATGAAGCCAGAGCAAGGGGCAATAAATCTGAGGATGTCCCCGGGTTCTGGAGAAGAAGAAAAAGTTTTCTGTGACCTACTAATTGCTGCCACAAACCTCTGAGCAAGGAGAGACACACAGCACCCAAGCAAATGTGCCTTTAGCTGCAGAAAATCCCTCCAACAGCCGGTGTGGGCTCAGCACTGCCTGGAGAAATGCAGCAAGTCTGGCTCGAGGAGTTAAAGCTCAGAGAAAAAAAGATGAAGCAGCAGTTTCATGGTGTGGTTTCATTTTTAAACCAGGCTGTGAATGTAACCCTTATCTGAAAAAAGTACAAGCTAAAAACTCGACCCTCACTGCCAAACATAGCAGCAGAGACTGAGACAAATGCTTGGACAAGGAGATGATAAGAGAAGGAAGGAAGCAGAGATGAGAAATGCACAAACCAGTCCTCAGAGCCCACCTTGCTGATTTTTAAATCCTTGTTTTCCTATTGAAAGCCCTTGTTATTCCACCTCTGTCATTTAGAGTAGGAAATCCCTGCAGTATTTTCATTCTTCCTGATAACCCAGAAGACGAAGAACCTCTGTACAGAAGAGCCTTGTGGCATTGTTAGGGATACCAAGGCTTTTATAAAATCACTGTTTGTTCTTTAAAGGCTGGGAGATGGCAGGTGCCTGGCCTGCAGAGAACACAGAGTTTGGGGGCTTTAAGAGAAGAGGAGCAGCGTTTTTTGTTTTTTTTTTTTACCTGTGAGCTTCACCTGTTACTGGACATCATGGGCAGGAACAAGCAGGATTCCCAGCCATGAGATACAGGTTTTACTGGGCTGCAGATCCAGTTCAGCTTGCCAGGACCTATTGGGCTCGTTCCCATGCCAGGGTGCCATGGGAGGCTGCAGTGACATCCTTCTCCTGTTTGATCTGAAAGCACATTCCCTCCTTGCTGGCAAATCTGGGATCCTGCCAGGCTGAGGCTCCTTGCTCAGGCCAATCTCAGCACCCAGTGGCTGTGTCACTGCAGATCTGGAGCACAGCTCTTCTGGGAATGTGGATAAATGCTCAGCCCAGCTGTGCAGACGAGGAACAGGACACGGAGACCCAGTGGCTCTCCCAGGAGCACACAGGTGAGCTTTGGAGGAGGAGCAGTTTGAATCCCACCACTGAATCAGAATGCCCTGACAGGGACGTGGTTCCTCCCATCCCATGTCTGGCATCCCACTGAGTTTGAGTCTGCTGAGGGAGAAACCTGGGGAAGGGAAAGAAGTAGGAAGAACATATCTGACTTTATTTACAGGCCAAGCAGCAGAATGCACTCGCTGGGAATGGCAAGGTCCTACCAGCTTTTTTCTTGGGAAAGAGCATCCAAGAGATGCGTGCTTTATCTCTGGAACTCATGGGCAGAGTGTGCTGAAGGAAAGGCCTGAGCAGGGCTGGGGACTCCTGGGGCACAAAGGAGGGTCTGTTGTCTCCAGTTCCCCACCAGGCTGCTCCTGAGCACTATTCCTGGCCTTGCACTGACTCATTTGCTGACCTTGCTGAGAAAGGCTCTCCCATCCAGCTCTGCCTGCCTGCAAAAGCCACCATGGTCTCCTCAGACTGGATTCCACTCAAAGCATGGATGATGAACAAATATGAAATATTTCTGCTTTCCTTCAACACCCAACGCCTGGGCTGAGCAGGAACTGGACAGACAAATGAACCCTGCTATCCTCCTATAAGCTCTCCTTGCATTTCCTTCTTCATTTTCCAATTACCTGTGTCAATGTCTTGGTTTTGCTGTGCCCCAGGGCTGCACCAAGTCCTTCCAGCAAGAGGAAACACCACAGCCTTGAGACAAGTGCTCATTTTCCTGAAGCACTTTCTGTTTATATTCAGAGCTGTTCACAGCTGCTCTTTTCAATGTGACACCTCCACTCCAGGTAATAGGGCTGGCCTTGGTGGGAGGGGGACAAAGGAGGCTGGAAAAGGTGGTGGAGCCAGGACATGTTTGGGATTTCTGCTTTGAGGTTCCAGCCTGGTGGCTGCAGCTGCTGACCCATGCAAGGACAACACTCACAGCTCAGCCTTTCTGTTCCATGTGGGACACAGCCACCTTTGGACAAAAACTGCATCATAAACAGATTCCCTCTGGCACTTTACTAATTCCAGCCTGTCCTGTCAAAGGTGAAAGGGCTCTTAGAATCCAGTTTATTCACTGCTAGTTATGTTTCTTCATGTAGTTTCAGAGCCAAAACTCATTAAGGGCAGTGGGAATCTCCCAATTCCCTTCTATTCACTCCCACTGGCTCCAGTTCAAGCTTTTATTCAGTCCCTCTTGGCATGGACAATGCAGATCAGTGATGGCAGCTCCACTATCAGTGTCTTTGTGCCACCATGTCTCGTTTCTCAAACCTTCAGCACAATGTCCACTTGTCTTCAGCAACTGCTTCCTTTCAGATCTCGAAAATAAATAAGTCCATGGAAGAAACATTTCTTTTGGCCCTGTGCTGGCTGAGAGCTCATCTGCAGACATTTTAGTTTTGGGAGACAGTGTCCCTTTGATTCTCCCCAGCATCTCAGCACACCAGCCTGCTGTTTTTGCCTCATGGCTGCACTGAGTCATGGAGCTTGTGCTGGTTTACTTTGGAGCCAGTGAATAAACCAGGGATGATCCCAATGCTTGCCCTATGGAGACAAGGAGCATTTACTTGTGGAATCTGACAGAGCCGTGGCAGCCCAGCCAGAGGAGTGCTGGGCATGTTCTTGTGGCATCTGCAGCAGGGAGAAAAAGCAGTGCCATGATTAATGACACTCACACCACTGCTGGGCTGTGCAGCTCTGCTGGATGGGGACTGGGACATCTGGGGCTGAACTGGGACATCTGGGGCTGGATGGGGACTGGCACCTCTGGGGCTGAACTGGCCTCTCCCCATTGGCCTTCCAGGGCAGTGCTGGGGGGAACATCTCACCCTGCTCCAGATGCTGCTCTGTGGCTCCTGCAGTCACCAAGGACTGAGGAAACAACCAGGAAGGCTGATCCAAACCTTCCCCTGGTTTGGATTAGGCAGCAGGAGGAGGGGCAGCATTTATAACATTGGCTTTTGAACCCCTTCAGACCAAGCACTGGTACCTGCTAAGAGCTGAGTGGTAAACTGGTGCCATTCTGGTGCCAAATTAAAGAGTTCACAGCACGTGACTCCAGCCTTGTGCTGGTGGCTGAATTAACCCCAACACTTCTGGGATTGACATGGATGGGGTTGGATTAATGCAAACCACTCGTGGTTTTCCTGCCTTGCCACTGTCAAGGCCTTGACAGTGCTTTTCCTCCCTCTAAGGCTTCCCTCCCTCCACTCCCATTATTTGAACCATTTGAATCATCTCGCTGGGACGTGAGCAGGAGCCTCCAGTGGGAAGGGAATGTCTGCAGAGCACCAGGACACAAACCAGGCTTCTCATTCCCAGTCTGAGTGCTAAGGAAAGCCTGCTTTATCCCCACAGAGAGAGAAAGAGTAAGAAGGGAATTAGAATCCAAACTAAAATAAATAAAACAAACATTCTTGGTCACTGGCTGAAACCCATTTTTTCTCACACTTTGAAGTTCATACTCTGGCAAAGGAAAACCCTGCACACAAAATCTGGCATCTGCCTGAGGAAGGTCAGTGCTGGGAGAAGGTCTGGATGAAGGTACCTCAAAGGGCTGGAATACTTTCCTTACCTGAAATGCTGTGTGTGGATGAAACCTGGCTCAGGAATTTCTTCCCCATTAGGTGGATATCTTTGTCTTCCTGCCACAGACTCTGGCAGAACAAAGCAGATCAAACTCTGTGCCTGTCTCCTTTTGTTGATGGCTATTTATTTTCCTTACCATTGCTCTTGTTTTGCTCTCTTGGCTCAGAAGTCTGGCTGCTGCTCCAAACCAGTTAATTCTCTGTAAGAGCTGTATGGGCCCAAGGCCTACATTATATTTATAAGCTGTAAGGATCTCCCCAGGCAGACTCAGAAATAAAGGATTTGAGTCAAACAGCTACAAGGAGATGCTCCAAAAGAGCGTCAGAGAAGAAACACAAAGAGATGGAACATCAGCCATTCCCCCATGCTGAATTTTAAAGGAACACTCCAGCTCCTGCAGCCATGGGAGGGGAGGTGAGTGTTCTTTATCCCTTAATCCCGTGTTTCCAGCACAAGGAGGAAATGCCCTGCTTTCCTCTGCTGTCTGAACATGTGTTTGAGGAGCATTTCACTCAGGCTGATTGAGGGAAGAGCAGCAGGACAGGCTGGGGCTGGATGGCCATGGATGCAGCAGGGACAAACCTCAGGGGGACAGGGAGGGAGGGACCTCTCAGGATGGCAGGCAGGAATGGAGAAAAGGTGACACCAAGGAAATCTCCTCATTCTCAACAGTTTTTTTACAAAAATAAATTTTCTTGCAGTATTTTATTTTACCTATACTTTGTTGTTGTTAGAAGTGACTGACAGGCTTCTTCCAGCTTTGAATTATTCAATAAAGCCTTTTTTTGCTGTTGTTTTCCCTTCCTGCATAAAGCAGAAAGTTGCAGGGAGGCTCTGTCAGTGGCTGTGTGTGCTTCCTGTCCCTCCCTGTGACGCTGCCACCCCACAGAGGACACCAGGACGTGCCCGTGGCCCTGCTGGTCCCACACCTCCCCTGATCCCAGGGCCTGAGTGCTGCTGTGAGCCTGAACAAAGCTGGGCAGGAAATGTTTTTCCCAGCTAGAGAAACATTTTGTTCCCATTCTGTGCTTGAGCCAAATGGGGTTTTCTTGAAGCCTTTTTTTCTTTTTCTAAACAAAGGAATAAGTAAGCAAACATGTCCGCAAGGAGCTGATTGAAATGGCCAAAGCTCAGCCAGTGGACTTGTTGAGAACTTTGGCAAGATGTGAAAATGCAGTTTTCTGACCCAAATCAGGCTCATGACTCAAAACCAGGCCTTGCACACACAGGACATCACCAAGTTGCAGGCAAGGCTGGGATGGTGCTTTCTTTCCCTGGAAAGTTCATCCCTAGCAGAAGTCACTCCAGCCAGAGCACTCCCACAGAAGATTTCTGTTTCGATAACATGCCATTTTCCAGGGAAAAATATATTTATCTGAAAGCTCTCCACCCTGTTTGCCCACAGAGTGACGATGTTAACTTGGATTTCCATCCCCAGGGGGCTGGAGGATGTGTGTGCAGGGGAGTCAGCCTGCCTGGGCTGTGGGGAGAGGCACGCCCAGCCCTGCAGCTTTCCTGGGAATGAAGGCAGCAATGCTGGCAGTGCTGCCGTCCCTGGGAGGGATGTGGGGCTGGGGTGGACTGTGTGCCCTGGGAACTGATGGCTTTGCTTCTGTTGATGGCTCAGAGAGCACATCCCATGTGTAGCCAGCACCTTGCCTATCCTGGAGGTCAGAAATGCTCCGAGGCAGCCTGGACATCAAATAAATAACAGCTGAGTTCAGGCAGGCAGGGTTTTATCACAGAGAACTGCAAGGCACCTTGGCAATGTCCTCTCTTCCTCCACCACCTCTTCCAGGGGCTTGAATCTGCAGGAGATGGGACACTGTCCATCCAGGAAGGGGACAAGGATGCAGCATGCCATAGTGGCAACCTGGGGGTGTGCCAACTCCCTGGCCCTAAAGGCTGTCACCACCCCGGGTCACAGGCACTGGAACTAACACCAACATGGAGCAATGACCTTCAATCCCTTGCTTTGTCCTCCTTGCTTCTCTCCCCACAGGCACAGCTCAGCTCCTGGAGGCCACAGCAGCTCAGCCATGGCTGGGGGTTCCAGCTCTCTCCAGCTGCTTTGGAGCCCCTTTGGAGAACAATTCCACCCTGCAGGACACTATCTGCCAGGATTCTCTGTGCGGAGCTGACAGCAAAGGCATCCCAGTGCACCCACCCCAACACACAGGGCAGAATCACCCAGCTAAAATTTAGGATTAGGGGCTAAACTCATCTCTTCCCTCTGTGGCTGAGGGAGGCAAACAGGCACCTGGCAGGGAGAGCTTGTGAAACGGGGGCTGGGTCAGCAGAGGCTGATCTGACTCTGCTGTAACTGAGCAGGGAGCCTGGGAACCAGCCCAGAGCTGGGCACCTCCACTTGGGTTAGAGACATTTTGCCTTTAAAGCTAAACCCAGCACAGGATGCAATCCAGACCCAATCCAAAGCCATTCCCTCTGTCCCCTTCCATGGATGAGCATCAACAGAGGAGCAATATGAAGGGAAGGGTTTCCAGCTCTGGAATTGCTCCGTGCCAAGCTGGCAGGAGGGATTAACACGACACAGGTATCCTCTGGTAATCCTCTGCCAGAAAGGATGGGAGATATTGCAAAGGGTGACCGGGCATTTCCCGGGGTCAGTCAGGTCCCACAGACTCCCCTGCCTTGGTCCTACAAAGAGCATATTCCATACCCTGGAATTCCAGCCAAATTCCTGCAGGTTACTGCTTCCCATCCCAGTTGTCTGGGACACAGACACAGCAGCCTCCACTCCCTCACGTTGGGATTATTTTTATTTAGTTATGGTCGCACAGTACAACTGCTGGGTGCCTTGCAAAGCTCAAAGTGCCTCATGAGGAAGGGAAATTACCTTTTCTAGCCCTGCTTCTGCTCCCCTGAGCATGCTGAGGCTGATATTTGTTACTATTGGTAAAGAGCTCTGAGCTCCTCGGACGGAATATCTGTCATGGAAAAATGAGCTGGGTTATTATGAAGAGGTTCTAGCCCAATTAGCAAATGGCTTTTCCCATCTGTGTGAGCAGAACAGGCTGCTGTGCCAGGGAAGTCTGCTTTCCTTTGGAAAAGCTCTAACAGGTTGCTCCAGGCACAGGAAGGTGCTCAGGAACAAATTGTGCCCTTCTTAGAACTTCTATTTTGCGTATTATGAGGGGAAAATAAAGTATTATAAACTCAGGACTGCTTGACCAGGTTCTAATACTGAATTCTTTGTGAAACCACACACTAGAGGCATTTAATCTTAATTAAAAGATCAATTACATTTATCAACAGATAAAAGATTATCTGGGGCATTACACAAATACAACACAATTTATTACCAGCTGGTAAGTAACCTCTAATGAATTTTAAAACATTCCCCATAAATTACAAATAAACTACAGTCCTATAATTATGTTAGAGTTTTTTTGATTCTTCAGTTAAACTCCTGTGGGATCGGCCTTTACTATTATCCATAGTTATTTAGGATTCCTTTACCGTAACCCATATCTGGGGAAAGTTGTATGTTCTAAAAATTAATTTTAGGCATAGAAAATGCATTTTTCATCTTGACAATAATCTGGGCATCTATATGAGTATCATGTTGAGAAAAACATTCATGATTTAACACTGCATGAGAAATGAGGCTTTATGTCCATAAACCTGGGAATACCTGAGGCCTGTGTTCAATTTCTTGTTGAATTTGGGACACTTCTACACCAGGTATCAGTCCTGACCTTCTGAAGTGCCCATTTGCCTTTGGATTTGTAAATCTCAGAACTGGACCTGCATCTCCCTTTGCCCTAGTGCATGGCAGTGAAGAGCTCAGGGCTGTTATGGCCATTAAGGATTTAGACTTTGGACTAAACTGACGTGTGAAAAGGCCCTGAGCACAGTTCAGTGTCACTAAACCCCACAAGCTCCATCCAGTAAAAGTCTGCTGCACCTGCTGGCTCTGTCTTTTCTTTTGCAAACAAATTGAGCAAGAGGAACAAAAAAATGCAAACCAACCCCATCACTGAGCCACAGGCAGAGACAGGCAGAGAGCTCTGCTGCAAGGCTCCTGTAACACCAGTGTCCCCAGTGGCTCACCTGTTGGGATTGGGATTGTTGGGATTATTTGGATTATTGGGATTATTGGGAAGGACAATCTTGGGGGCAGCGGTGGAGCTTCCACCACTCTCTTATTATCGGTGTTTTTACATTAAAAGCCACGTATCTGACACGTGCACTGAAACAGCACAGAAGAGCTCCCTCCTGGCCACCTCCGTGCTGGCTGCACTTCAGAAGTGTCCCTTACATGCTCTGGGACATCTCCTGCCACCGGTTTGTGACCTTCAGAGCTGAGGCTGTGCTGGCCCAGGGGGCACCTGTGGCTGGAGGAGCAGCCCTGGACCAGGACTGGACTGGGATTTCCAGCGGGGAGGGAAAAGGAGGAGCATCCCCGCGGCTGGAGTGCCCATCCCCGGTGACACGGTGCCTGGCACGGCAAGGGCAGGGGCACAGGGACAGGCTGGAGCCTCCGTGTGTGGCTGGAGCTGTCTGCACCCTGGAGATAATGCCAGGGGAGAAACCCCTGAGGGACGGGGCTGGCAGCCGTGCAATGTAAATAATGTCATTGGGATTCCCTGAAACAGCGGATGCAAACAGGGATTTCCTTCGTGCCCCAAGACAAGGGAGGCACAGCAGCGGCTGCCGCAGCAGGGCAGGGAGCGTGGCGGTGGCATTCCAGCAGGACACAGTGAGCAGCAGAAAGAGAGCCCAAAGTGCCAAATACCGGGCAGAAGGGGGGCACAGAGAGTGGCTCTTGCAAGAGAGAGCCTGTTCCTCAGGTGGTGTCCCCCTGCCCGTGTCCCGGAGCCCTGAGAGCGCCCGGGCCGGGGGAGATGCCACCTCTCTGCCCCTGGGGGAAGGTGTTACCACCTGATGCTCCCGAACTCCGGCTTTGCAGGGACGGGCGATGCCGGCAAGCAGCTGGAATTCACTTCTTTGCCCCATCTCCGGCAGCAGCAACAGGAAATCCAGGAGCTCTGTGAAATGACAGGGAGGGAGAGAGAGAGTGAAGTCCCCTCGCCTCGGCTGGTGACGTCTCTCCTTCCTCTTTTTTTTTTNCGCATCAAACTTCCCTGCGAAAGCCAAGGCAAGGCGGAGGGGTGGGACAGGCAGAGAGCAGAGCCGGGGCTCCGGCCATGCCCGCTGCCCGCCCCGGGCAGGTGTCCCCGGGCAGGTAGAGCCAGGAGGGCTCCGGGCGGCTCCCCCTGTCCTGTCCTGTCCTGTCCTGCTGCGACATTCGTCCTTCCTGCCGCTCTCCGCGGCACCTGCACCTCCCTGGAGAAATCCATCTCGGAGGAGGCTGTGCGGCTCAGCCACCTCATCCCAAACCCCGGNACTTTTTGCCAAACTTTTCCTGGTGTTTTTGCTTTGCTTTTTCACCCCTTGAGTGACTCCGCGCCAGGCAGGAGGGCTGGGGAGGCTTCTGAGGCAGAGCAAGGTTCACCCCAGACACCCCAGGGACTGCAGAAACGGGGGAAAAGAAGGAATAAGGTGATTGCGGAAAGGGGGTGAAGGAAAAAGCCGAGAACCTCGGGAAGAAGGGAAGGCGAACACAACCGCAGCCCCAGGATGAAGCAGTGAATGAAAAGAAGGATTTAACTGGAACCAACAAGCGGGAACTCCTGCGCGCCTCGTCCTTCCCCTCCCTCCCCGCTCCGGCTTTCCCAAACTTCTCGCTGCGAAGGAAAACTTCTCCAGCGGACTCGGCCGGCTCGACACGCACCAGGAGCGGCCCGGGATGCTGCCCCGGCCCGGAGCCCTCTTGGCCGTCTGTGCCCTTCAGGGGCTGCTGCTGCTGCACGGTAAGAGCCGCCGCGTCCCCGGGGCTGGCGGGGCGAGGCCACCCCGCGTGTCGCTGCCCCCGGGCCGGCGCGGTGCCGTCCCTCGGGGGGCCTCAGGAGAGCGCTCCGTGATGCTTTTTTGCGCTTTTCCACGCTTTTCGTGCTCCTCCGCCGGCCCGGTGAGGTGTCACCCACGTGAGAGCCCCGGTGCCAGCGGGCAGGTGCCACCGCTCTGTCCCCAAACGCACCCGGCGCCTCGGGCTTCACACCTCCATTAAAACTGAGCTTTGGAAATAGAGGTAAAAAAAATAAACCTCCTTGAAGGTGTCGCACACAAAGGTCAGATTTTAATGGGTGTTTCCCCTCGAGATTTGGAGAATTTCGAGATTAAAAATAGCAATTTGTGAGTGTTCGCCAATTTGTTGCTTTTTTCCCTCAGTGTGGGAGGGTTTCTGGTTGGATTTGATCACTTGAGGCAGGGCTGAGGCTTTAAAAGGAGGAGCTGTCTGGGGGTGCCTGGGCTATCCCACTGTCCTGGGGCTCACGCTGGAGCTGTGGGCACAGACACCACGGGCATTCTCTCTGATATTCCAATTCTGATTCTTCGATATTCCAATTTTTGTTCATGTGGTGCTTCTTCACTGCCTTCCCCTTCTCAGCCCAGGTGCCAGGTGAGATCCCCTGCTCTCCAAAACTCATTTTCCTTTGCAGCAAACTCCCTGTCCCCCCCGGATTTACTCCCAATTTTTGCTGCTATCAGAAAAGCCAAGAGGCAGGTTAATGAGATTTGGGAGAGCTTTTCCATCTGCCGTATGACTTTTCATTATCTCATTAAGCATGAGGATTTTGCTGGATTACTGAGCTATTCATTCATGACGCTGCAAATTGTGTAAGAGAGATGGGCTCTTGTTTATTGGGGAATTCCTTCTGACAGAAAGGACTTTTTAATTTTTTTTGGGTAGTGGATGTATTGCACAGCACGAGGCTGTTGTTCTTCAGCATATTATAATCTTTTCATAGTTAAGTGGATAGCTTCTGGAAACACTGTGGAGCATCACTGTCCTTGATTTTCTTGGATTCATTCAGGGATTTAATGTATTCTTTCTGCAGAAAGGGACTGATTGGCAGGCACAAGCCCTGGGGAATTTCACATCTTCCCCACAGTTACCTGCAGAATAAATAACGAAGCCTGAGGTTGTGCTCCAAAGGGCTTGCCCAGCTTTTCCAGGAAAAGCTGAAGCAGCAAACCTGGCAGGTGGCAAGCAGTGCCTGTAGCAAGAATCCTCAGGATCCGTGGTGTCCCCAGGGAATCTGTCTGGTGCCAGGTCAGCCAGCAGTGCCCACACCTTGGGCTGCACCTGGAGCAGCCCTGGGAGGATTCCCGGGATGTGCTGCAGCTGGCTGACACGTGCAGCAGCAGCCAGCTGCATGCTTTGGGAGCCCTAACCTCTGAACAGTCTGGAAAAGTTGCCCAAAATCCAGTGGGGATTTCAGAGGCATAAATCACCACAGGATCTCGTGGATCAGAGAGGGATAATAACGAGGGATTGGGAGATGGGAGAAAACGTGGCATGCCCAAGTGTTCCTGAGGCTCCAGGGTGAAGTGGAGCACAGGCAGCTCAGGCAGAAAAACCTGGCTGGACACGCTGCCCACATTTCAGGGCTGCTCAGGTCCTTACTCACCAGGTTCCTTTCCTAATCATTGTGGCCCTGATAGCCTTGGAATTTGGTCCAGATTCCTTTTGCCATCAGTGCCAGGCACAGAGGAGGCCAAGAGAAGGCAAAGTCTGCATCCTGTGACAGAGGGAGAAAGGCAGGAACATCCCTGTGCCCGTAGGCAAAGGCTGCTGAGGGACCTGGAGCAGCACTGTGCATGTCAGGAGCTTGGTTCATCTTTAGGAAGAGATAAAACATCAGCACAGCCTCTGGGTGCCCTCATTGGGCTGGAAGCCAGAGGGAGACAGGGCCAGGAAGGCCGAGGATTCGGGATAGCACTGGTGTCACTGAGGAATTAACTCCCCACCACCTTGCCCTCAAAGTTCCTCTCCAGCACCGAGCTCAGTGAAGCTCTGCTCCACCTCCCAAAGCCCAGATTTATCCCTCAGCTGTAGTTACACCTTCCCCGGGATCTCTGTGGCCAGAGTTAGGCAGGGCTGTGCTGAGGGGGCTGACTCTGATTCCAATCCAAACAATTCCATCAGCAATGCAGAGAGAAGGAAAGTCCTACAACTGTGAAAGCTGCTCAGTACCAAGGTTTCGACTCCTCAGCCACTTTTCCTTCCAAGTTCATCTCCAGCAATGAAACTGATGAAATTCTGGCCATTACATTTATCCAGGTCTCCTTTGGAGAATTCCTGACTTATTTGGTGCTTTCAGCAGTGGGGAGAGACCATACAAGCATCATCCCAGTGATTTCCCACCTTCTCCAAAATACAGCTCTAAATCCATCTTTAAATTTCCTCATTTAGTTCCCTGAATATCATTCAATTTCCACTTTCCTTTTGCTCATTGCTCAGCTTCTTCTCAACTCCTCAGAGCACTGGTTGGGGTCTTGCTGCTCAGAAATGACCACTGATGTGGTAATGATGGTGCAGATGCCAACAGCTGGCACCGGTTTTAGGTATGGAGTGGGATGGTTCATAATCAGCTCTTGCAAAAACAATCTGCAAATAAATGTTTACACCTTAAACTGTGTGTGAAAAATTCGGTATCTTTTACCCTCTGACATGATCACCAGAAGGTTTTTAATATCTCAGCAATCCAAGTCACTTTTTGGGTATTGGAATAAATTCAGCCATTTCAGTGACTTAACACTGGAAATTATTAAAGATTGAAGAATAAAAATCAGGTCGTGCCCAATGGCTTTGAAATTAAAGCACATTTGAAATTGATTTTTTTGTTGTTGTTTAATTTTGCAATGTCTTCTACAAATTGATTATACTGGATGGGCAATGAAGCTTGTTAACACAGAGATTTCAATTAAAGCATGTAGCAGTAGATAAAAGCTTCAGGAGCTCAGATTCCTCCCAGTTTTCCAGCTGGGATGGCCACAGAGTCCAGCAGGATGAGTGTGGCTGTGCCAGGGCAGAGGCACTGAGGGGTTGTTTTCCCAAAAAACGTGGGTCCTAACTGGTGTTATTCCCGAACATTTGCTTTACTGTGGGAAAATGTTATAAAAAGCAGAGGAGCCTTTTTTAGGCTGGTGATATTTGAGCCTCCTGCTGAAGCTGCCGCATTCGAAACCAACTGGAAATCTCTTTATACCAATTCAGCCATTTAAGGCAAGGAAAAAAATGTAAAGTATTTCTGAAAACTCCCTGAACTTCTAAAAAGCAGCATCGTACCCAAAAGAACACTGAGAATATGAACCAAATTGTTTGTTGAAGGTTTCTGGTGTAAGAACTTGCAGTATTTTCTTTAAAACTTATACAAAATATTTATCTGTGGGCATTGGTCTGCTCTGAGTAAGAGCAACGGGGTCCATTTGGGTAATTTCTGCCCTTTCACACATTCCCTGGATTGTTCATTTTATGACAAATTATTTGTACAAAGTGACAGCTCAATCTACTGCACTTTGAATTAATATCTCAGGTTGGGCTGAATACAGAATATGTCGTTAGTAGGTTTATGCACATGAGCAAAAGGTTTCCAAGCCCAACAGGAGATTCCTCAGGTACAGGCAGGGGAAGGTGATCTGAGCTTTTTTGGAGGTTTGTCTCCCAGATCACCAGTGCAGGTTGGAGGAGGGTGAAAACCTGGTCTATCCCATATCTACTGAGGGATGAGACACATCTGGTCCTTCCAGAGACATTTGCAAGGTGTGATGCAGGAAGGGGCACTTGGTCACCAGAAAAAAGACAGGGGGCACAAAGAAGATGCTCTCAGTTCTCATTGCAGGGGAGTTTTGGGGCAGCAGGAGCCACCTGCAGCTTTTAAAGCTACACAGGAGATTTCCAGAGGCGGCGTTGGACTTTGAGAGTGAGCACGAGGAGGACCCTGAAGCACAGCCCCAGTGAGCTACACACGCTCACTTTGGTACTTCCTCTGATCCACCTTTCCTTTTTTCTCCAAACCAGCCTGATGTCACTGGAATGGGAATTAGGAGTGGAAGTAATTAAGGGATATTGGAGTATCTAAACAACAGCTAGGATTGAAATAAATGTGTCCTGGTGCTTTCCTTCAGAAAGCAGCTCCGATTACTGACAGGACACGAAGGCTCTGAGTGCCCCTCAGGACATTCCCATCCCTCCAACTGTCCTCAGTCACAACCCCCAGGACACCTGGCTGCCCAAAAAGAGCTGGATAAAATGTGTGTACTGAGAATTTTACAGAGAACTGAGCTCCCCGTTAGGCACTTCTGTAATTTTTCTTTTTAAGGCCACGGAGAAAAGAGTAGAAGCTGCCAAAATCCAGCAGTGAAGGTTTTTATCTGGAAATGGCATTTAATAGAAGGGCCTGCTTGAGGCCTGCCCCAGGGAGCAGGACTCAAGGAGCAGAGCTCAGGAGCAAGGCAGGATCAGCACAAATCATGGGAATCAAGGTTTCTGCACGGGGTGTGACCTCAGAGGCTCATCCAGGAGCCACGACCTCGAGTGGGGAAGGAAGAAGGATCAGGATCAGCCTGATCTCCTGAGGCTGTGATGAGCAAAACTGATAGGTGCCCATTTTGTGCAAATCCCTCCCTGCCGAGTGCTGGACGTGCTTCCAAAGGCTGTGGGGACGGGAGCAGGGGATTGACACCCAGAGGGAGCTGAGCTGCTGCCCTGTGCCACTGTTAACTTGTCTCTTCCTAACACTGGGACACAGCTTTGCACTCTGATGGACAGGGAGCAATCTGGGAACTATTTTATGATGGAGAGTGAGTAAGGCCATGGACATCTTCATGAGTCACTCCAATACTCTCGTCCCCAAGTCCTTGGATTAGTCTGACTTTGCAGCACATCCTTTTTGTCCCCAGTACATCCTACATCCCTCTCCTGCTCTCCCCCCCTTTCCTGGATGTCTCCTAAACTCCCCTCAGGGCTCGGGATTCCTCGAATTTTTACATTAGGAGAAGCCAAGAGGAATTTCCCGGCCCTTCCACACCAGGGGTCTGCACAGTCTCTCTCCTCTGTCCCAAAATGAATTTTGCCTTTATAATTCTTTCTGGTGCAGAGATTTCTGAAAAAAAAAAAAACCCCCCCCCAAAAAAAAAAAAACCAAAAAAAACCAAATTAGGACTGCTTGAGAGCTGCAGTTGAATCTCTTGTTTTCTGCCAGCTCTTTGTGTTCCTGCTGCACTGAACTTTTACAAGAAATAATTTTTGCAAGTCCCCCAGTATCTGGAAAAGCAGGAGGGGTCACATATCATATATAGGGTGTGTGTGACCAGGGCTTTTGTTTTGGCTCTAAGGAGGAAGGTTTTAGCATTGAATCTTTGACTGAGCAACAAGGAAAGAACCTCATCTAGCCCTGCAAATGCTGGAAGTCTGAAAAAGCCACTTTTCCTTTGTGCCCTGCAGAGAATGGCAAAAGCACGTGGCCCTCAAAGTTCCAAAATTCAGCCAAAACCCAAACTGAGGCTCAGAATGTAAAGGAAATATATGCACCAGCCTTCTATTTTCAGATCACTTGCCTTTGTCTTCTTCATTTCCACATAGGTTTCCTTAGATCTTCCTGTGTTTTTCTGAACTGTGGGAATGTGATTGCCAAGGAAGTGGAGAGGGGAGTTTTCAGCTCTGCTGGGATTGTTCTTGATTTGAGGGTCAAGGAAGCCTGACCCTGTCATTACCTGTTCCATTTTTACAGAATTGCCACGAATCTAAACCACCTCAGCCAAAATGTTTGCTTCCTTAGAGCCCACAGCTCAGAAATTGCTCACCTGGAATTCTTCCTCACGGATACACCGGGGTCAGCTTGCAGGAAAAGCACCAGCCACCGTGGGGCTGCTCTGGCCATTCCTCTATAGCCATGAGGAAAATGGGATTGCTCACAGGAATACTCCCCACACACACAGAAACAGCTGAGCTCTGAGGTGTTCATCCTGTTTGCTCTTCATCCAGAGCTCATTAACTGAAATCAGGGCTCAATGCACACATTTAGGAGTTAAAGCAATTTCCTCCCAGTCCCCAGAAGCTGCAGTGGGGATGTGAGTGTGGGGCTGCCCAGAATCTCCTCCTCAATTCCCTCACAGCCACTGAAAAGGGCTCACTTCAGCCCTTTGGAACAATAGGGATCATCCTGAAAGCTGCTCCTGAGCCTGGATTTCCCCGATTTTTGGGCTGGGTTGTGCAAGGGTCAGCATTTCAGCCCTTTAATGTGCAGACACCTCCTACAGAGTGTCCCCCAAGAGCTGTAAAATGTGATTTTCCCCTCTGCTTCTCCACTCACTGATCCAGCTGCCAGGAGCAGCTCCCGCAGGAGCCATCACACACATCCACACAGTAGCACTTGGCAGCCCTGGGTGTGGGCAATCCTGATTCCAGGAGCAGGAAAAGGCTTGGAAGAGCTTGCCCAGAGCCCTTCGGAGCGGAGAGGCACATGCTGGAAGGAGGGAAGTAAAGCTCTGGGGAGTTTCTGCTGCAAAACTCAAGGTGTCTCTGCCTTTCCTTGCAGAAAAGTAAATCCCAGAGGTGCCCCACTGGGTCACTGGACATCCCCCTCCCCTTGGGAAGGGTACCCACTGCTGCTTCACTCCTCAATTAATAACGATTTACAGAAATAAGGGAAAGGACTTCAGGAGCTTCCACTGCTTTGCTTCCTAACCCATGAGGAGTAGCAGGAGAAATAATAATGCAGAACACAGGTGTGGGGAGAAATGCTTTTCCCAGCTCTTTCTGAGGCAAGATCTCTTTCCCCAGCTCCTTCTGGATGTAGATGAGGCGAGGCAGTGGTGTCAGCTCTCTCTGCATGACACAGCAGCACTGAGCTCGGCTGCTTGGAAGGGGTTTGTTACAATTAAAGGATGATTCAAGTCAATGTAAACAATGATGTCAGCCTGAGGACCTTTAAAACACAATTTAAGCTATTACACAGTGGAAAGCAGAGAGAATCAGGTAACCTTTTGGCCTGCCACATTTTTATCTGCAAATGGATCATGTCTGGGTTATTTTCATGTTTACACACTCGGGACAAGCTTTGCCTCTCACTCACACAGGTTTAAGGCTGTGCTTGGCTGAAGACAATAGCCTGTCTTTGAATTGTCCATTGTATGGCTGAGAACATTTATTTTCTTCTGGCTGTTTACACATTTTGTGGGAAAAAAGGGCAAACTGAAAGCTACTCCCTCACTGCATGTTTTATGAAGGTAGAGATCTTACTGATCTTGCTGGAAAGTCCTGATTTGCTTCACTGTGAGAAAGCAAAATAACCTGCTTCTTTTCCAGTGGTGCAGGAAAGCCAGAGTGTGGCTGAGCCTGCAGCATCCCCCAGTTGTGTGAGGCAGCACAAGAACCCTTCCTGCTATTCCTCACGTTTATTTTGGCTGCCTAGAACCTGTTCTGCTCAGTCCTGGAGACTCCCACGCTTTAACCATGGGAGTTAGTTTAATCTCCCTTTAGTCTGGGCAGATTTTCTGTTGAGTAAGGATGGAGCAAAAGGGTTTGGCTCAATAGGAATTCCCAGAGAGAGTGATTAATCCCTAAAATCCTGCATCAGCATGAAGGAGTGTGGCAGGGAGGGACTGCCTGGGGCAGAGCCTCCAGCGCCTGGGAGCTCCCTGCTCTTGGCCCATCTCATTTGGGGTTTCTCCCAGCTCATCGCACCCAGTGGGGACTTTTCCAAGGATAACGGCACCGTGGGTCTTTGGGAAGGCAAGGCCAGGTGTTACCACTGATGATTCTGTGAACAGTTTTATTACTTCATCCCCTGATCCATCAGCAAGGAGATAAACCAAGCCTGCATAGTGATGGATTTACAGGTTTGGAATGGCTGTGGTGCTTTCACATTTGGAATGTTTTCTCCTGGCTTTCCCAACCAGTCAAATAGACACGAGCTCAGTTCTCTGGGTCAGTTTGGGCACTATCAGCCCTGCTCTGACGAGAGAAGTGCAGGGTGAAATGAAAAACCCAACACGGGACAATTCCTGGGATGGAGGGGCTCCCTGGGAAGGAATTCAGGAAAACAGAAGCCTGCTGAGCAGGGCTTGTCAAAGGTTCCCCCATCCAGCTCCAAACAGCTCCCATCAGGAATTCTGCCATTGTTTACAAGGCTGATTTCTCCTTATTATTCCTATGGGATTGTTCTGATCTCTTTTATCTATTCTGATCTCTCATATAAATCAGCCATTTTGCCTTTTTAATTGTTGTCTACTTTGTATGTGAAAAGTAATATTCAGACCCACTTGGTGAAATGCCATTATTAATTTAATTTCATAATTCATGAAGTCATGAAGCCTTCTTCTGGTTACTGAGGTTGCTCTCTCTTGAACTTAGTGCATAACTATGGTGCTTATATTGCCATTAAAAATAAACTACCAGCCCTGTTTCTAATGTTCTGTGGATGTCAGAGCTGGTGCACAGTATGAGCCAGGGCAGGCTCCCCAGACAGGCACCACAACGTCCCACAGCTCTACAAGCACAGGCTGATACTCCCTACAGAAAGGTTTTCCTTCTCCCATCCCAGGAATATGTGCCCAATTTGTTTTAACCTTCTCCAGGACAGAATCTTTGGCTTTCTGGTGGGTTTCTGGTGGGTTTCTGGCAGAAGGACAGAAGAAGAGGAAAGGAGTTTTATATTAAAAAATTGGGTATAAATGTCACTTTTCATTTGCCAAATCTGTCCAGCACTCAGGAGAAGATCAGGGCAGTAGAGATGAAAATTCTGCGCTCAAAGTGAGATTAGTGGGAAAGCTAAAGCTGAGCTGGTTTTGATTTCCATGGAGGAATTGTTGGCACAGCTGCTGTTCAAGGCCATTTGCCCTTCCACTGTGCAATATCTTTGTACTTTAAAATTAATGTAGGCTTTGAAATACTACCTGGATTTGTGCTCTGGCACCGAGCAGTGCAGCTCTGAGCTTCTTCCTCCCTGCCTACCTGTGCCAAGTGTAATCCTTAATGCAGGGTCCAGCACTGCACACTCTGTACAACACCAAAGCCTTTGTCCAGTGACTCTGGGACTGCTGTTACAGGTTCTGGACATTCCTGATAGAGTGTAAATGCTTTCATTTTGCATCCTTGGAATAGCAATGGTAGATAATATTGATATATCATTGATGCCATCACTGGTGTGGTTCAGGATAAACACTTCACCTGAATCAATAATGAAGCTAAAGCCTTGCAGAGCCTTTTTTTTTTTTTTTTGGGCTGCTGATTCTTTAATTCCCACGCTGACCAATACATCTGGTGTCACCAGAAGTCTTCTTCAATTTAGAGCTAAGCTAACCAGACTTAAGGAGAGAGAGGAGAGCCCAGAGCAGCCCAATTTAGTCATCTTTCCTGTTTTAAATTATTTTGCTTATCTCAGTGCTGGCCTTGCCATCTGTTGGTAGTGAAAGCGGGGTAGTGACACTTGGGTGTGGTGGGATGTAAGGAGAGTATCTCAAACTCTGATCTTCTGCAGTGGAGATGATAAAGGAATTCTCAGGAGAAAGGAACTGAGAGGAATTCTCAGCATCCACAGGGCAAAGGTCTCCCTAGTGCTCTTCAGTTTAATGGTTGGTGTCCTATAGGGTGCATTGTACTGCCAGCCTTTGAAAGGCTGCCTTGTTGTTTTGGTTCCATATTGTTCTGAGTTAAATGGTAGGAAAAGAGAAATTGCTGCCACCACAACATTCCCTTATAGGTCTATTCATTATTGATCCCCAGAGGAAGTGGAGAGTTCCCCTGGACAATGGGCAGATATACAAACGAGCATACATTAACTTTCTGTGCTTGTACAGCTCATTTGGGCTGCATTTCCTTTGCATTCTCAAGAGCACAAATTCAGGCATCAATTGGTTTGATGTCTTCCTCTGCCTTGAACTGCTGCCTCATTAGAATTCTGGGTGACAGGCAGCCCCTCTGAACCACAGAACCACACAATCAGGGAATCACAGAACCACACAATCACAGAACTGCACAATCACAGAACCACACAATCAGGGAGTCACAGAACCACACAATCAGGGAGTCACAGAACCACACAATCACAGAACTGCACAATCACAGAACCACAGAATATCCTGAGTTGGAAGGGACCCACAAGGATCACCCAGTCCAGCTCCTGTCCCTGCACAGGACACCCCAACAATCCCACCCTGTGCTGAGAGCTTTGTCCAAGCACTTCTTGAAGAGAGAGGCAGAGGCCTGATGTGGAAATGCTTTGTGCAGATGTGATGGAGCACTGAGGGATGCTCTGGGCTCGGAGCACTGGGAACAGAGGGGACCAGGCCAGGTCTGCTGGGTGAGGGCTGCTGGCCTGAGGCTGTGCTCCAAACCAGCAGGGAGCTCAGGTGAGGTTTAAGTGACTCAAGTTTGTCCCCTGCCCTTTGACAGATACCCCAGGGGCAGCACTGACTCCAGCTCAGGGGCTGCAGCAGGGAGGGATGGAGGAACACCCAGAATCTCTGGAAGGAAAAGGCTGCTGTGATCCCAGCCCTGCTCCCTGCACTGGTCAGTGTGGGTGCTTTGCTCAGGCCCTGCTCTGAAGTTTGCAGGTGTCCCCTCAGGTCTCCAGTGCATTTTGGCCTTGCATTCCTCCCTGCAGCACAGGTTTTTCCTGCCTTTGTGCCTCTGCTCTTCTGTAAATCAGGGAGGTTGGCCCTTCCCTTCCTCCCTGGAGGGATGGAGCGATCAACGTTTGGAAGAGAAAAAGCAGCTCAGGAGCTGCAGTAGATTTGCTTCATCTTTCACTCCCAGCACCAGAGAAAAACCCATCTGAAGCTGCAGGGACATGGAGGCATCTCAGGTTATGAGGGTCAGGACTGGGGACTGTGCTAGGCCAGGCCTGAACTGGCAGAAATCCCCGGCAGGGATGCTCAGGGCTTGCTTTTTTTTTCTTGAATTTCTTCTACTGTGGTACCTCCCTCAGCCTCCTGAAAGGTGAAATATCCATGGCATCCACACCCACACCTGCACTGGTGCAGAGTCACTCCAGCTGCAAACACATCCCAAGAAGCTTCTTGGTTTTCATTCTTCTGGCATGGAGGAATTTGCAAAGCTAATTTCCAGCCCTGATCTTATGGATTCCCCCACTGAGAGGCTCTTACAGTGAGAGGATTCCAGGCTAAGGGTTTGTTCTCATCTCCCCCACGTTGGAGGTGCCTCTTGGAGAGCTGCTTAATGAGCCTGGAGTGCCACCAGGGCTTGTCAGGAGCTCAGGAGGAGTTTCCTCTCCTCCTTGGAGTCCTCAAACAGCCCCATGCTGCTTTCAGCAGTAGAAATATGGTGATTACAGGCATCAGACTGCTCAAGGGAATATTGCGTTATTGAAGTTGAGAACCCAAAGGAGAAATCCCCCTTCTAGGAACTCACTTGTCCTGGAATCTGCACACTTTTGGGGAGAAGCAGAAAATGGCAGCTGAGCAGCATCCAGCTAGGGCTCAAAATCCAGCCTGAGTTCCTTCTTGTCCCTTGCAGTCTGTTGTTATTATTATTATTATTNAAGGCTTAAGCACCTTAAATACCAGCTCATTTTTGGGCCCAGCCCCTTGGATTTGCACCCTCAGAGGGTGGGTATGGCCATGCAGGAAACAAAAGATGAATAACACACAGATACAAACAAGACCCATTTACAGGTCCTCTCAAAGCTCAGTATCAAAGCTTTAGTGCTAATATTAATATTTGTTAATATTTTGTCATGAAGAAGGGTGGGAAGAAAGAAAAAAAGAGACATGTTCCTCCTTGGAAAGTGTTTTGTTTTTTCCAAGCAGCAGAACTTTAGGTATTTACTTTAAGAACACATTTCTGTGTCCAGGAGGTATAAAAAATCTTGGGAGGACAGGACAAAGGGAGCCCAGGAGGGGTCAGTGCTGGAGCTGGGCTCTGTGGAGGGTCAGGACTGGGATTAGGGGCAGTGCCAGGGATGGATGGGTTTATCCATGATGGTTGTCAGGTATTCCTCACTCATCCTGTAGCAAAGCTTGTGAAACCAGCCCAACAAAACTCCTGAACCCCCAGCGCTCCTTCAGCCACTGCTTTGGTTGTACACGACCAACATTCTGCCTCTTTTCTCTTTCCATGTGAAAATTATCAAATTAATGGAGAGCCAGAAAGTTGATCTGTGCATCCGTTGATAGAATTGCAACAGCTTCATCTCCTACCAAACAATTTCTCTCACTGAAAAGGGAGCACCAAAAACGAGTGTTCACTGGAATATGCTATCCTGGCCTTTTAATGAAGATGAAAATACATGGGAAAAGCAAAATTCCTGGGCATTATCAGCTTCCATGTCTGTTATTCTCTTTGTCATTGGGGCAATCCATGTGCTGGGGGAGCTGCACTGCTGAGGGACAGTATCTTTGTGCTCAGGAGCAGCATATTCCCAAGCATGTTGTCTTTGGCACGGCCAGTATTTTATCTGCCAGAGCCAATGTTAATGAAAAATTCCTGAAAAATTCCACATTTCGACATGGCAACACTCTGCTGAGAATAGCAATCTCTCGTGACCTCATTCAAAAGCAGATATAGGGCAGGATACAAAACAGGGAGGTGTTTCTGACCCCTCTACCTCGAATTTGGGGATTTTGGGCTCAGTTTGTGGTGCTTGCCTGCCTTTAGGAGTGATCTCAGCACTGTCAGGTTGTGAACTCCCTGTGGGACCTGCACCCAAAATCAGGATTGTGCTGTCAGAGCACAATCTCACGGGGTGGGTGACACTGAGAGCTCCTTGTGTGGCACAACAGTCCCAGCTCTTCAAAGCACAGTGAATTTATAGCAATTTGTAGAGAAATGTCTGCACAGGAGGGGTGTCTCCTTCTGGGACAGCGCTGGCATTGTCCCTGCTGGGATCCCTTTGACACAGGGCAGGAAAATCTGTGATCCATGGACGGACAGCCTGGATGGTTTGTCACACATGGCTTCATCTCCTCGTTGCAGCAGACTGGAAAACCAAGGTCAGGCAAATAAAGCTGCGGGAAAAAGCCCAAGTCCTGAGTAAAGTGGCCTTAAATCACTGTCACCAACTGCAAAGTGACAGAGCAGGGAAATGGAAGGGACTAATTCACCTCGATTTGCATGAATTGGGTTCTCACAGGTGGGTTTCCCTTAGGATTAGGAGCCAGCCCATCCTCCCTGCCCTGGCAAAGCTCCTTGGCCAGGTGGGCAGGACAGGCCAGCCAGGGCTGTGGGACTGGGGACATCCCAGCACAGCAAAGAGAGGCCCTGCTCAGGACACCTTGCAGCAGAGCCCAGGGGCCTGCTGGGTTTGTTCAGGGAGTGTGGCTCATGGCACCAGTGGAGAAAGAAATGAGTGAGCTTGCCAAAAAACAAGGAAAATCCCATGGATCTGGCCTCTCCACGCCCTGCTTGACCACAGATCCTTTCTGCTCCAGGCACACTTTAAGCGCCACAACGCGGAGGGCAAAGGAAAACGAAGACTTACAACTCCCAGGCCTCCAAATGCAGTGTGTTCCACATGCCTCCACACCTGCCAGAGGCTGGGAGGGCAGTGGGATTTATCCCCCTGCCCTCAGGGTGGGTGGTGGCGTTTGCCATCGCCTGCCTGTCGTGCCCCGGGGGCGGGCACTGACAGCACACGGGTAAGAGCAGCTGTAATTCACTGCTGTGCTCCACACACAGACCATCCCTGGGTGAATGCTCAGCTCTCAGCCCCTGCAAGGTCCCCTCTTGCCAAAATCCCCTCCTTGGGAGATCAGTTCCAGTGGCAGCGGCTCAGTGAGAGGACAGGACGTTCCTCCTGTGCAGAAAACATCTGTGCCCTGCTCCGAGCTGCTGCCTTCATTTCAGCTGTGAAGGACACTAAGGGAGGGACAGGTTCTTGCTGATCACAGGCTTGCCCAAATATTTATCTCTGCTAAAAACAGTTCAGTTGCTGGATGCAGCCCAAGGTTGGTTCTGATGGGAGACATCAAACACAATGCACATGAATCAGGGATGGCACATCTGGCACTGCCTGTGTGCTGGAGGAATATAAATAAAGAGCCAGCAAACTCCAGCTGCTGAGTTTTTTGTCCTGCAACAAGGCTGCAGCTTCCTAACACCACCAGCAGCGCCAGGAGGGTGCCAGGGATCACCTGGGGCTGCTCTGTGGTCGCCGTTGGCACTTACACTCCTTTTTGCACGCGGGGCTCCACACTGAAGGATCACTACATTTTTAAGAAGGATTTAAAAGAGTGATGGAAAGACTGGTGGCGCAAAGCAGGGCAGAGCTGCCAGTATTCTGAACCTTTCTCTAATATTTTATTTCTGGAAGTGTCTGATGCAAATGCTCTTTTCCTGGAAAGATTCCTCCCCCTGCCTGCTTCCCCCGCCTCCCTCAGAACCCTGGTGCCAATATTTCTGTTGCAACTTCCTTGCTCCCAGGGCTTTCCTGCTGGAGATTTCCCTCCCCTCTGGCCTGGAGCTGGTGGTCCCTGCATTGCTCTGTGGAAGGAGGGAATGGCCCCAGCACTGCCTGGGATGCTGGCAGGTATCCCTGAGGGATTCCAGCTCGTCCTGCCAGCACAGAGGGGCTCTGGGAAGATGGCTCAGCTGTTCCTGGGAGTCTCTGGTCCTCTTTTCCAAAGCGTGAGCCTGGCAGGTGCAGGGAATGGCTGGATCCATGTGCAGGGAGACATTTCATCCCACTCCTTCCCATGCTCTCAGCCAAGGGAGCCCTGCCCTCAGGATTGTGTCCAGCAGCACCTCTCACTCCATCCCTCTGCTAAATGGATAAGCACAATCTTTAGCCAGGCAAAATTTGGCATGAAGGCATGGACAGAAAGCTTGGAGCCGAGGGTCCAAATCTGCAGCGCTCAAAGGGTCATTTTGATCACTTAAAAAAAAAATAATCATCTTGCAGAGCAGCCCTGGAGAGAGGCTTATCACTTTAACTTCCCTGATTAGCCCAGGACAGCAATTTTAGGCACTGTAAAAACAGTGGAGGTCAAATTTACTATGGAGGGCAAGGACCAGTGACTCAATTTTCCTTATGCTTTATAGTCACTCTTCACCTTGAAGAACAAAAGGTCCCAAAGTCAGAGAACGTTTGTTCTTGAGTCTTGCCAAAGCCTTTTCTTTTTTAATAAACTATCATTAAAATCTGGGCCCTTTGCCTTGACAAAAGAAAAGAATATATTTGTGTACACTTAAGTGACAGGAAAGAGCCTGTGAGGCAGGCCTGGTCACAGATAAAGGAATTCCGGACATTATTCCTTGTGCTCCAAGGGGTTGTGACATGGGATTTCCTCTCCAAGTGGTAAATAGCCTTGCAGTTGTACAGCAGGGTGGGGCCACCCCTGGTTTCTTTAAAACCAGGAGAGATGAAAGCACTTTAGGAGAAGAAAGAGGGGCTGGGTGCATGAGCACAATGAATCCCTGGGAATGGCTGGGGGGGAATCCACCTGCTCCAAGCTTTGCCCCCAAAAGCTTCCCAGGGGTTTGAGGTGCTGCCAGCTGGGCTCTGCTTTGGGAAGAACAGCTCGTGGGCCAGCAAAAGAGATTTAACTCCAAGGAGTGGCCCCAAATCTCAGCACCTTGTGTGTTCCCCCTGGATCTGCGGGAGATAGGTGGAATTTGTGGGGAAATGGGTTTGTTTTGGGATGATTCTGGATCCCTCCTGCCTTCTCTGAAAGCCAGGCAGCTCCCACTGCACACTGTGGGACACCCACTGCCTGTCCTGGGCTGGAATGGGCTCAGAGAGGGCAGTGATGGCGGGATCCCACAGCTGTGAGCTCCTTGAGGAGCCTCACCGGGATTTGGAACACAAATGAGGCGTTACAAAAAGTCGAGGACTTTTGTAACTGAAAGCACCTTTCTGTCTTGTGCTGAGTCATGCCCAGGACTGAGGTGAGCATTTTTGTAAGAAAACAGAAGAGCTAAAGCTGCAGATTTGATCCTGTTCTCATTTTAAATTGAAAAACATTCAATTTTGGATTAGTTCTTTGCATGGAGGGCTCACCAAAGTGCCCTGAGCTGGGTGAAGACAGAGGGTGAGGAACATAACTCCCTTGATGAGGGAGACAAGAACATCAAGCTGATGTTATATTTGGATTTCCTTTCCTCCCTATTCCTGTGGCTGTCTCGGAGGGTCAGCAAAGCCTGCAGATCCCAAACCTCCCAGCTACAGCCAGGCTTAATGAGAAAGGGAAAGATTTGCACATTACAGTTCTCCAAATCCTCAGGATTCAGGTCTTCAACAATAAACATTCATTTAGGGAATCAGCAGTGGAACCGATAAATTAGCATTTTGCAGGAGTTTGCAAATGGCAGGTTCCTACACGAGCTTTTCATTGCCTTCTGCTGGAATGTAGATATCTGAATTAATTTCCCTTTCAACCACAATGGGACCTCGTGTGAGTACAGGGAGGCATGTGATCAAACTGGAGAATCCCACTTGGAAAATGGGAATGTCGATGAGGTTGAACTGCTGCTTCCAGCCCAAGATCCAGTTTGGATGTGTTGTGAAGGATCTGGTTCCACTGGTGAATAAAACACCAGGGGAGAGCAGGACAGGTTGAAACCGTGGCTGTGTTCAGCTCCTACTGCATCTCACTGGTTTAAGAGATTGTGTCAGGGAGGTTGACACAAGGAACACAAGGAGGGCTCTAATCAAGTTCAGAACTGGAGAATTCCAAGGAAAAAATGACAAATTTTCCTTCTTTCATTGTGCCTCCTTACCAACCACCCACATTTTTCTGGAAACCGGGGAAAAGAGAAAGTTGCCCTGTTGGCTGCAGGAATAAAATACCACAGCTAAAATTCTTCTATGGCTGCTCTGAGGAACAGCAAAGACAACAAGAGATGAATCATGCAGAGAATTACTCATTTCCAAACAGTAAACAGGTCATGCTCAGCATTGTTAACTCAGGGTTGTCACTGCTGTGGGTGTTTGGGGAGAGCAGGGGAAAATCTGTCCTTGCTCAGGAGTAAAATGATGGGAATCAGGCTGGAATTGCACCCAAACATTGACACTTCTGCCACGGGGTGTGGGGCACTCACACATCAGGATCACTATGAAGTCCTGCTTTTCTGATATCCTGGTGCAATCCATTAAATCTCATCAGATAAACTGTATTTTCACGGCCAAAAGCCAAACAAACAACACTGAAAAATGAACAAACAGAACCTTTTTTAGAAAGATTTATAAAAAGCTAAACAGGCCTAATACTTAGGTTAGGGACTCGTAGTTTCAAAACAGCTCAGCTGAATTAAGAATACAAAAAGTGAGCTGCTGTCCTTCCTCCCATGGTGATGTGAGCACTGGAGTTTCTGTTTCATCACAGGGGAAATTGTTCTTTAACTTCAGTGCCATTGTGGGGGCAACATCCCTTAATTTTAGTGCCAGAACAGAGCAAATTGTCCCTTAATTTCATTGCCATTCCGGGGGAAATTTCAGTGCCATTGCAAGCGAAATTTCCCTTAATTTCAGTGCCATTGCAGGAGAACTGTCCCTTAATTTCAGTGCCATTGTGCGGGAAACTTCCCTCAATTTCAGAGCCGTGCCCCCACGTCAGGATCTCCCCCTGCTGCCTCTGCCTGGCCTCAGAGGACTCTTCCCACTGCACAGATGTTCACATCAGCACAGCAGCTCCTCTGAACAAGCTTTGCAGGATTGGGGCTTGATCTACAGCTCTTTTTACTCTCCAGCAGTGTTTTTCTCCTCCCAAAGCTGCTTCAATGCTTTGACCTTGCTCTAGAGCCCAAAAGAAATGCCTCACAATTTTCCTAAAGGCTCTCTTTATTCCGATGGCTCCTGTTTGAACCACTGCTATGCAGTTAATGCTGCGCACTCGTTTCTGCCCTGAGACCTTCCAGCCAAGGGTTTTACAATTTGGCAGCTGAGGTCTCAGCCTGAAAATTCATCCCTGTTTTTTTACTCTCCCCCAAGAGCCTGTTTTTAATTGATACAAACATTTTGATAGCTTAAGAGTGCAACAAAATGCTGAGCCTCCCTTTCCAGCTGGAACCCAAGAGTGTTCCTTTGACTCCAAGTGTCACTTGTTGTTGGCTGTGCCAGTGACTGGGCTTGGCTTGTCTTGGCCATGCAGATCCAGGCACCTCTGTAACCTCCTGGCACCTCCAGGGAAAGTTCAAAGCCATTTTTATGTGCTTTTCTAGCAATTCTGTCTGCCTGCAGTGGGTGTTCTTCCCCCTCCTGTCCTGCCACACCTCACAAACACCCCCATGCTCAGCAAGGGGCACCAGGACCCTCTTGGTTTCCTTCAGCACATGCAGAAACCCCTCAGAGCCACAGTTCACCTCTGCCAGGCCAAAATTCATGTGCAGCACCAAAAGTTTTAGTTTTATTAATCAAGATAATTAGCGATTAATCAAGACAAGAGGGAGCAGAACTCTGAAAGAGGTGACTCTGAAGGCTGGCTCTACCTTGATAAGCTGTTTGTTTATTCTGCAGGGTCTCAGATCTGGATTTCATTTCTAGGATTAGTTCTCTCTGAATTCTTAGCGCAGCAAATCAAGGCTGTATGTGTGGAATCGGGATGGAAGGAACTTTTTTATTTAATTGCCTGCATGGATTTGCATTATTCTTTCATCTCCCACCTTGGTGCTTTTCTCCTCCTGAATTCAAATGGTGACATTTTTCTTTCTTGGTGACATCCAGATTTCATTTTGCTTTCATTTGGTGCTTCATTTGGTGAACTTTCATCATTCTCTTTTTCCTTAGTCATTGCCATAGAGCTCTGTATTCCTTACCAGGGCTTTGGATCCTCTGGAAGAGAGTCAAGAGAGAGCTCCAAACCCTCCTCATTTAATTACTTTTAGAGTCATATTTGTATTTTGTTAACAACCCAGCATCCAAATTAATTTTACTGTTCAAAGGGCAACGGCACATTTTGTCTGTATATAGGAACTGCAAGAAACTTTTGCAATGAAGAGGTGAGATTTTTAGGAGAAGCAAACAGTGGCGTAGTTGTTTCTGCTCTGAAATCAATATTAAAAATAGAACCAGTTTGGGGTTTTATAAGGGGAAAAAAAAAAAACAACAAAAGCTTTTTATTGGAAAAGCACACTGTGGCAAAATCCTGCGTGGAAAGTGGCTGGATTAGAAGCAGTTTTCCAGGAAAGGTTCTCCAGCCAGGATGGTGTTTCCGGTCTCATCCCAACAATGCCATGACCTTGTTGCTGGGATGGAAGTGTAGGATGCTGGAGACACCACGTTCCTTGGTGGAATCAAGGCTCTGGATCTGTCTCCCACTACCGGGGGCTGCCCTAAATATCCGGCTATTTTTAGACGAGTATTTTTCTGTTGCTGCTTTCCATAATAAGAAAAACCTTTGAAGGATTTGTGTTTTTATCCCTATGCACAAGAGGAATTAAAATAAATAAATAGGCCTTAAATATTTAGACATGAAGAGAGAAGAATTTCCTGCCCAGCTTTGTCCGAGCAGCGTAGGTGGCTTTAATGTGACCCGGGGCTGCTCCCGGTACCTGGCAATGTTTGCTTTTCTTGGAAGCAGCTGCAGTAAAGCACCTTTAAAATCAGGATCCCACAAAGCAAATCTACTGTTTCCAGGTCACTGTGCTACCCCTGTCCCTGGGCCACAGTTTTTCCAGATGAGGAACTGATGTGCTGCAACTCAACCAACCTGTTAGAGAGGGAATGGCTCCAGGCATGGCAGAGGAGTCCTGGAAGTGCCTGGGCACCCCAAATCCACCTAAAAGGCAGGATCTGGCACTAAAAACACAGCCTGGCTCTGGGCATCACACCTGGACTATCATCCACCTGCTGCCCCTTCTCTGGGCTGCTCCCAGACACCAAAAACTGCATTAGCTCCAAACCTTTGCAGGCCAAGTGAGCTCATCTGGGAACCTGCAAGGGACGGGAGAAGGGATTTTTGTCAACAGGCAGCCATGCTATGCAGACTTGATAAATATGTGCAGTGCTAATTCAAAGCAGATTCCTGCTTTTCCACGAGCAGAATTCCTCCAAAGCCTGCCATCAAAAACATTATGTCACAGCTGTGGAGAAGGCTCACAAACAGGGGAGAAGTTGGGGTCACGTCAGGGTAAGAGTGCGGTGGAGGCTGAGGAAGTGATTGAAGCCCTGCTCCTACAGCCTGATGGAGTTTGTCATTAAGAAGGATTTCACCAAATGATTTGCAGTCAGTTCCCTGGGCCTGATTGGTACTTTCCAGCTTAATGCAAACCAGTGAGGAAACCAGACCTAGTTAGGCCAAACTGGCCAGGGAGGCTGCAGGCACAGGGTAACAAAACCTCACCCGGGGCTGTGGAAATGTAACTGAAACTGGGCTTGGTTTTAAGGAGATGGTTAGGTTCCCTCTCCCCATCTCAGCAAACAGCTTTTATCTTGTCTCCCGAAATAGCAACCTGCTCTCCTTCAAAACAAACCAGAAAAAAAGGGAAAACCTCCTGAGACAGGCACACAAAGCCGACAGAAGTGGAACACGGAGCTGATCGAAAACAGATTCCGGCGTCAAGTCCAAAGTCAGCTTCAGCCCATTGCTTCTTAATGGGTAGAGCTCAGAAACTAAGAAAACAAAGTAATTACCCACCAAGCAGATTTTACTGACACTGAGCATTCACATGTTCCTGACACGTCCAACCCCTGTACTTGCTCAAATCCATCTCTGTTTAGTGTGGCACATCAATTGACTTGACCTCAGGAGGCTCTGGCTCATTTGCTTCTGGATTTATAGCTCGAGGAAAAATGGTCCAACAATGCTAACAGGGGTGGGCTTTTGTTCTACTTCACCCTGCCCATCCACCTTCCCCGCTCTGATTTCAGTTCCATCCCTCTCGTGGCCTTCCCTTGGCCTGCTCCTTCTGCAGGTCAGTGATTCATCACACAGGAGGACACAGATGTTCTTTACAAAGAAGCCTTTCCATGCAGGCTCCTTTTTTTCTTAGAAAAGAGGGCTGGGGATGAGGAAAGAGATGGAGAGGAGGAATAAAGGCCTGAGAATGGGGATTGCCCAGTTTCCACCAGAGTTTGTACAGTGCTGCCTATGGCACACACCAGCATCTCCAGGGAGCAGAGATCACTGCTGGACTCACACTAGCAAGGCTCCAAGCAGGAAACCTCAGGGAATGTGGCCTCAGGAAAACTGGGGTCTCTCTGAGCAGCTTTTCCATAATTATTTGGTCTTCCCTGGGCAGTCATGTTCCTTGATGGCAAGTCTGACTTAGCCCTGGAGCACGGTCAGAGGTTGCTTTGCAGTCCACCCTCTTGTCATTCAGCAGAACCTCACCCAAATTCCTCGTCAGCTCTTGCCTTTCTGAAAAACATCCCCAGTCCTCTCTGAGGTCTGGTCTGGGGGCACTTCAGAGACCAAAGCTGAGATACCCACTCTGCCTTTGAGGAAGCACCAAAGAAGTCTGGAAAGGGAAGGGTCCTGTATCTCAATGCAGGCCCTGCTTGGCCACTCAGCAGGATATCAGCTAATTCCCAAATGTGGCAGCTGGAGCTCTCAGAGATTATTCCATGTGGAGCACCAACAAAGGTTTTCTGAAGGATATCTCCCAGCACTTTATCTCCTCTAATTCTAAATATTCCTAAAGATAGGGCTGGCATCTCTGCTTCCTTTGGGAGGTGAATTACACAGGCTGATGGAACAAACTTGGGAAGGTTTTCTTTCCTCTCCCCAGACTCTTGCCAACAGAAAGAGCAGATAAATGATTGTCCTTGGTATCAGACCTGCCACGATTCCAACCTCTCCTGATAACCACTCCCATTTCCAACAGTTTTATTGTTGTAGCACCTAAAGGGCCACTTATGATCCATTCCTGATCATTCCCATCCGTTGGGCTTAGATTTTATTTTTCCAGATCTTATAAAGCTCATTCTGTACAGGGTTTGAGGATGAGGTACAGGTAGTTACAGGGGTTTCCAACACTCTCATGTGCAAGTGGATGATGGAACAAGAAGAAAATTTGGGAATCATAGACTTAGTCTGCAGATAGTAGAGGAGGGACATGAGTGAGCATCCTCCTGATCTGATACATCCAAGCAGAGGCTGAGAGCTGGCAAAAAAGACAAAAAAATGCTTTCAAAGAAGTACACATTTTGCTAAACCACAGTGTCAGGGATTTTGTAACTTCGCTCTTTATTCTCTGGCCATTTTAATGTCTCTCCAGGGGATCCATGTTGCAGTTTTCCAAAGTCTTGGTCTTAGGATGAATTAACATCATATTTTATTATCAAAGGAGAAGCTAACACACAATTACTTAGTTGACTGGGTATTTGGAAATACTGTTTCACTTGCTGCTATTGCCTCGTGTTACATGGAAAATTGGTCTGGAAATGAATGTCCTAAGAACTGAAGTAGCCAGGCCAGGTGAAGTTCAAAGTCAGCACCCCTCAAGTGGGACTTCATTTGGCGTTCATGCTGGGCAGTGCTTTAATTTGTGTGCTGTGGCCCAGTGAAACTTCATTTACCAACTTCTTTAATCTGAGAAAAGTTCATTTGCATCTGTTTGCTGTGAATTTATTGGAATGTTACTTTTCAAGCCCCAAAGCTGTGGTTCTAAACCGAGTCTGGCTGCCCTAAATTGCTGTTGGAACTTGTTTCCTGATTAAAGATGTCAGGGACTAGGTCAGCTCTCTACAACCAGGGCAGATTTTCCACACGTGTGAAACCAACTGTTGTGTTGAGCTCTGGCAAAAATTTCAGTTCCCCACTGACAGCAGCTTGCATGGAAACCTCAGGGAAATCCCTCCTTAATATTTTCTGGTGCCAGTTTCAATCCTGACCTCTGCTGGCAGCCGGGCTCAGTCAGGAGCTGATGCCTGCCTGGGTTATTGCCTTGCTCCTAAACACTGAAATAAGGCAGTTTCTTATCTACAGAGAGATAAAACCTGCCTCAAATCTCTGTGTTCTGCCTGACCCACCCACTTCATCACTCCTGGTGCACCTTGTCACTTTTTTGGGAAGTGCCACCACAGTAAAGGAGCCACCACAGACATTTCCAGTCTGCCAACATCTGGGCAGTGATGTGATTAATAAGGAAAAAAAAAATTAACTTATCATAGCCACACAGAAAAGGAAAGGGTTGGGTTTTTTTTAAAATCTGATTTCTTGTTACTTCAAAAGGAAATTATGAAGAAGGTATAAAAGTATACAGAAAACCTGTTGAAAACTTCTCTGCTACTGCTCTAACTTTAAAGAAGTCTATTCTCCTCAACAAAACATCCACCCTGGAGTGCAGGCATCTTACCAAAATGTAGGCAATCCCTTTATTCCAGGTTAAAAAGTCCAGTGTAAAGAGTAAAACTGGATAGGAACAGGAGGGAAATCACTGGTGAATCAGTAGAGATTTACTGCTTGTTTTTGCATGGGAGGACCTGGCTCATCTCAGGATGGATTTCAAGAGTGACTGATCCTCTCTGTGCTCATGAGTAGGTTGGGGAATAGTTCTTGGAACTGAGTCAGCCCAACAATTGCTTTCATTATTTGCAGCTGTACAAAACAAATAAGTTTGAGAGAAATTTTGAGAGGTGCCAAATCCAATCCCATTGATGTGTGAGTGAGCACAGTGTTTAGTGCTGCACACATGAAGTCCATGAATTACTGCTGTTGACTCCTCAGCCTCACCTGTCACCTTTGATAAATGAGCAGATCTGATGATACTCCTCAAAATAATAAAGTAATTCAACTAGAAGTGTTTTAAAGTGTTCCTTCCTTAGCATCCACAGCTTTGTAAGTAACTACTCACCACATACAAATTACCTGCAGAGAGGGATTCTGGTTAGATTAAAGGCAGCTCAGTGCAGGGCTTGGGCAAGCTGGGACCACAGCTTGGTCCTGGTGTCTGTAGCTGTGAGGA